>JAPKLX010000262.1:214413-262710 GCA_026898415.1 Leonotis leonurus | reverse complement strand
TATAATTCATAATTTATTAATAACATAACATAATTCATAAATGTTAAATAAACTAAATAACTAGAATCAGGAATTAAGGCTCTAGGATATCATATCCACGTGGATCATCACATGATACAATCATTCATGCATTCATTCGTACATCGAGAATCCTCAAAAGCCATCTAATTACTAACTTTCGCATTTGTAATCAGATTCTGACTCCGACTCTCATATTAAAGCTACACAATCAAGAATTCACGATATCAACTGAATAATCGGTCTATACGATTCCAATTACAACCGAAATTGATTGGACTTGGGTCCAACACAAGGTTCGTCTCTCAACCTCGCCCTATGTCTACGGAATTACAACGATGATCAATCGATACAATATGATAATCATCATCCAAACAACTAGCATGAAATAACAATAATCATCAACAATCCATAAGAAATCAAACCCTAGTGGAGATTCAACTACTTCAATCCATTTATATAATCTCGAGTAAAAAATCAAATAAAGAAACTCACTTCGATTACACTATTAGGCTGGAGAAGTCAATCACAACCTTAAAAATGCTTGTTCCAAATGTAAAAGTACAGGATAAACTACTTCTAATGAGATTTCTAATGTTAAGATATCGAGTTCTATCAGAGATATGGGGGTTCTCCCAAAAAAATGGTCAGGTTTCCCTTTAAAATCCCGTAGAAAACCGCCATCCAACGACCGATGAGGAGCCAATGTTCGTTGGCTGTCCCTTACAGGTGCACGAATCATACAGGCCCAGCGGCCACTGGGTTCAGCGGTTGCTGGCTTGTGGCTTCTGTCCTCTAATTTTCTGCAGTCCAGCGACCGCTGGATAGCCAGCGATCGCTGGTTGCAGCTCTCTGTCCTTCGCTTTTCTGCAGTCCAGCAAGCGCTGGAGTTCCAACGCCCGCTGGGTTCCACGCTCGCTCCATGCTTTGCTCATTCCGTGCTCCTTTTTTGACCTTCCCGTTCCTTCGACGCTTTTTCAGGTATCATTTCAGCTCACATTAGCTCCTTCTCGCTATCCTACATCCAAAACAAGAACAAACAAAATAAGACATAAACACGAACTAAAAGACACAATACTACTCCAACTAAAAGTTAAACACGACAAAAGATGAACCCAAAACATAATCAGAAATGAGCTAAACAACTCCCCCACACTTAATCATTTGCTTGTCCTCAAGCAAAATCCAATCTCAATGCATTGACTCAAATAAAAAATTAATACGCAAATCCTAACCTCCATGCATACCTTCACTTCAAAACTTAGACTGGAATCGATTCTCAATCGTATTTGGTCACTCAATTAAGACGTAGTGTTGCCCGTTACTAAGTTCATCATCATGCACACGATCACGATGTACACACATCTCACGCCCTTCTAGCATTTTATTACTTTTTTCTATTTTTTTTCTTTATATTTTTAAGAGTTGATACTTTTTTTATTCTTTTTTTTCTTTTTTTTATTCAAGGGAACCGACACATAAACACTAGGGAGTAGTCACTCATAATCCGAATCATGATCGGTACACACCAACTAGCAAAACAACATGCCCCACTGCATTCCTTAACCACACAACCTAGCTCAATCGAGAATCAAACCAATCTAAGCCTACAACCTTACATGCTCATACCAAGGCTCACATGCTAATAATTGATCATCATCAACACAAATCAATCGAACAAGCAAGACAACGTGCATATGATCAAGATTGGGGAGTATACTACATCACAAATCACAATCACAAACACAACAAATCAATACAAATCACAAACATTAGACAGTACGTAACACAGACACGTTACAAAGTAATGACAGACAAGCACGAACACACGGGAATTTAACGGGAATGTAAATCCCCCCACACTTAAGTAATAAAATGTCTCCTTTGTATAAAAGTAAAGAGGGAAATAGAAGACTTCCCTGTAAGATGACGAATTGGAGTATCAAGTTGTGAAAAACCGAGATGCTACGTAAGATTGGTACGGCACGTCCATCTTTCCAATGATCCTCGCTGGACTCCCATATCAAACTGAATGTACCTGCATTCTGAACATCCATTATCTCTCCTCTATATATATATATATAAACAGAAATAACTAAACTAGAAATAAGAAAAAACATAACTAAGGATACGATATACGTGGGTTGCCTCCCACAAAGCGCTCATTTATTATCTCGAGCTCGACACTACATCCTCCTCCTTGAGTTACTTTCCTTGGCTAGGAAGCTTGTCCTTCCTATTGAGTTGAACGAACTCTCCCACTGTCTCGGTCAGTTGACCAACTTGATTTTCAATCCTCATCATTGAAGTTTCCATAGTTTCAAACTTTTTGTTGTTCGCCGCAATAACCCTGTTAAGAGTTTCCTTGACTGAAGTCTTCGAATGAGCCTGATGATGATGTTGGAACCCTTCCCTTGTTGAGGTGGCATTTGTTTCCCTTGCTGCACTTGCGGTCTCCACGAAAGGTTGGGGTGGTGGTACCGGTAGCCAGGATTGTATGTGTTCAAGTAGGGATCGAACTTGGGTAGAGGTTGAAAACCTTGAAGAGCATTAACCTGCTCCTCATACTCCACACGAGAACCAATTGCACGTGCACAAAAGTTCACACCGTGCCCAAACTCCCTGCAAATCCCACACGTCTCCTTCACATGGGCCCTCCTCGGTTGCTCATCTGCAGTCCTAATAGCTTGAACTTGCCTCGTGAGCTCTGCCAACTGCCTCACCATATCAGTGTTAGAAGTAGCCTCATTCACTTTTTTCTTTTGGCCTCTCAAGCTTCTCTGCTGTGAATTTTCAGCCATATTCTCGAATATCTCTGTAAGCTCTTTTGTAGTCCTATTCCCAATATCCCCTTTGGCTGCATTATCCACCATTTACTGAAAGTTTTGGTGGAGACTCTCGTAGAAGAACTGATTGAGCAGCTCCAGAGAAAGGTTGTGATGGGGACAATGCATCTGGAGGCCTTTGAATCTTTCCCATGCCTCGTGAAGGGACTCACCTTCCATTTGTGTGAAAGTCACCAGTTGTGACCTCACTTCTTGAGTCTTCTGATTCGAGTACCACTTTGACATGAACTTCTCGGATACTTGATTTCAATTTTGTAGTGAGTTGGGTGCCAACAATATGAACCATATCTTGGCTCTATCCTTTAGCGTGTTGGGAAAGCAACGCATCTTCAGCTGGTCTTTTTTCAAGCCTCCAAGAGGGAATGTTTGAACGATGGCATAAAACTCCCTGAAGAAGTTCAATGCATCCTCCGCCGGCATGTCATAGAAGGAAGGTAGCTGACTAAAGAGAATGTTCTTCAACTGGTAATTCCGAGCTTCTTCCCCTAGTACGATTGGTGATGCTGAGGCTCCAATCACCGGCCTAGCTGGCTCTCGCATCTACCTTGCTGCCATAACTGCCATTGAGCTCGTTTCACAGTAGTCGGTGTCTAATTCCTCCGAGTAATGTGACTGATACCCCAAATCAAGGAGATGTCCGTTCTCGTTATCCCCGTCCAGGTTGACGACTTGCAACTCCCGCCTACGGTGTACGTTATTCAACACTAGTGTCAATCTTCTATTCAAACTTCGGATATCATGCATACACAACCTATCACCACAATAGACACGTCCAACGTAACTTGCGGGATGTAGAATTCCTAAAATACAAAAAATAAGAACCATTACAAACAAACACAACACATCCCGAGAAAACACGAAACAATAGAAAACAAAACAATAGAACACGAGTCAACAAGAAGAAAATCACAAGTACATAAAGGTATAAACACATACAATAGATAAACACAACACTCAACAACAATAGCACCTAAACTAAGAAAGCCTAAAGCCTTCCCCTGCAACGGCGCCAAAATTTGATCAACCTAAAATGTATGTTTAGTTCTCGTAATTAAACGAGGCTTATAATACGTAGTAAGATGACCCTAGTCGTATCTTAAGGAAGACTTAGCAGGGCTTCCTAATTCAAGCGCTATAGATTAAACATTAAAGGTCCTAAACATTCTATGAAATGCAAAGCGAGTACATAACTAAAAGCTAAGCAGTTAAATAAACTAATTACTAACTTTCACATTTATAATCAGATTGTGACTCCGACTCTAGTATTAAAGTCACACAATCAAGAATTCACGATATCAACTGAATATTCGGTCTATACGTTTTCAATTACAAGCGAAATTGATTGGACTTGGGTCCGAGACAAGGTTCTTCTCTCAACCTCGCCCTATGTTTACGGAATTGAAACGGTGATCAATTGATACAATTTGATAACCACAATCCAAACAACAAGCATGAAATAACAATAATCATCAACAATCCATAAAAAATCAAGCCCTAGTGGAGATTCAACTACTTCAATCCATTCATATAATCTCGAGCAAGAAATCAAATAAAGAAACTCACTTTGATTATACTACTAGGCTGGAGAAGTCAATCTCCACCTTAAATCCTTCTTCCAAATGTAAAAGTACAGGATAAACTACTTCTAAGGAGATTTCTAATGTTAAGATATCGAGTTCTATCAGAGATATGGGGGTTCTCTCAGAAAACCGTCACTCAACGACCGCTGGCTCCCCAGCGGTCATTGGTTATCCCTTGCTGGCGCACGAATCATACCGGCCCAGCGGTTGTTGGCCTGTGGCCTCTGTCCTCTGATTTTTTGCAGTCTAGCGATCGCTGGCTGCATCTCTCTGTCCTTCGTCTTTCTGGAATCCAGCGAGCGCTGGAGTCCCTTCGACATTTTGCGAGTTATGTGCTCCTTTTTCGACCTTTCCATTCCTCCGAAGCTTCTCGCATCATTTCAGCTCACATTAGCTCCTTCTCGCCATCCTATATCCAAAACAAGAACAAAAAAATACAACATAAACACGAACTAAAAGACACAATACTATTCCAACTAAAAGTTAAACACGACAAAAGTTGAACCAAAAACACGCACATAAATGAGCTAAACATTTTGTCATTTCCAAATGTCTACGAAAATATTTTATATTTGAAACATTCCTTTTGCAAGTGAACCCACCACATGTGAAAGAATATATTAAGTGAGACTCACACTTCACTAACTACACACAATCCAATTTAAAATAATATATCAAATGGAACTTAATATCCACTCACTACACACATCTGCATTAATTAAAGTCAAAACATATTTTATTTAAAACTTGTGTACGGGTCAAAACGTAAACTATTTTAGTGGAATGAGAAAATATTTTAAATATATTCTCTAAAAATATTGCAAATTTGATGTAGAACAACAAATTCCATATTTTAAGGGATAATATATTTTAAATAAAATTTATACGAAAATTATATTTTAATTTGTATTATCGATCTAAATTATTTAACAATCAACATTTGTTTTTAATTAACTCATACAAAATTATTTTTATTTAATTAAATATTATTTTTAAAATATATATAAATATAAAATGCATCAAATGATAACAACTCTTTAGGTAAAATTTATGAATGAATTTGAACCAATAATTTTCTTAAAATTTATCATCCAAATTTATTATGCATTAAATTTAATTGATCTAAACAATTAAAAAAAAAATTGTTCCTCTTCCTGCCTAATACTTGATTCTAACCGGATGTACACTTATATAGATAATATATATATATAGAGAGAGAGGGGTAGATCAAATGAGATAAACTGCAAGACTCATTTATTGAATTCAGAATTAACTAAAAATTATAGTCTATTTATTGAATTCAGAATTATCTAAAAATTAAATATAAGTATGCCCTTTTACAATTACAAGATAGTATTTTCTTCTTCTTTCAAATAACTAATTTTTTATTTTCTTTTACGAAGTTGCTAGGATCATATTGTTATCCATTTAAAAAGGTGTGGACACTAGCACCTTTATCACTCTTACTTTATTTTATACACTCTCCTTAATAATCGTACCTAAAAATTTTGTGTCGTGCTTATTGGGATGGAGGAAGTACTTTTTTACTTATCACTCTTATTAAAAATGTCATATTTCTTTTATACACGTAAAATAAAAGATAATGTAAAAAGGCATAAAGATAATGTGACTCAAAATTTCTAACAAAATTATTTTGATATTTTTAAAAATATGTCAATATTAATAAAATTGCTTAAAAAATCACAAGACAGTTGGGAACGATAGAGTATTATCATCTTTCTTGTCAAAATGACTATTTATAGTTTTATGATTTAGAAATTATGGGAAAATACGTTTGGGTAACTTGAGGACGTGTCGGCATGCTATAGTTAGACGTAGGTAGACTTGGCACGATGAACCACAAAAATTGTAAAACTACATCTACTCTAAAGTGACCCATATTCTTGTTTGATTCGTACATATACTTCATTAAAAAATATTGCATCTATTAGAGTAAATTCTTATCTATTTAAAAAACAATATACAAATATGATTGAAATTGGTATTATCCTATGATTTGCTATGAATACAATCAAGGGTCCACATCGATGTGTTGAATTTGTGCTTGCTTATTTATTAAGTTGATTTTCATACGTCTTTTAAACTTGAGAAAGATAAGAAACAATAAATATTCAAAATTTGACACATAAAGTACAATACATTAGGAACAATTGTCCATTGGAAATTTGTGTGTTCTCATTTCCATTAAAATTAAGAGTTGTTGAACATAGACTAGTTATAGATCATTTGATTCTCATTTCCATTAAAATTAATAGTTTGTAATCATGGCTATTGAAATTTTTTAAATGTTTTAATTAAGACCTCAAAACTGAATAATTAAATCGCGATAATTAAATTAGATTTTGAGGTCTCAAAATTAAAAAAGTGCACTGACATGAATTAAAAGGAAAGATTACCACTATGAATTGAAGACCCAATACTCATGTACAAAGTTGATGGTGTTCGACGTAAACCTAAAAAATTTAAATCTAATCATATATAGTATAGGTCATATTCCGAAAAATATTTTAAAGCAAGAAAGTTTCTTGAGTCGGCCCACATCATATACAAAAATATAAGACGACCACTTTAAGGAAAAAGAATGTGGATCTCAACAAATAAAATTCAAATTCCTCTTTCATTGGACATATATGAAAGAAAATATATAGATAGTCTTCCACTTTCGCTGATCGAGAATAAGTTACGTTAATTCAAATGATTGAGCATCATCAATAGGACTGTAATCAGTCCAGTACTCGATCATCACAACCGGTTAATTGGAATAAAAAAAACTAGGGTGTAACTCCTGGTAACAACTGAGCCCCTGCTATTAATCTTCAAACTAACATCCGGTTTTTGACTAAGAAGAACAAGTACTTTTGGGGAATAAAGCAGCAGGTCGGGTATTACCGCTCTTAGTGCACCGGGAATACCGATTGATGTTAGCTGCATTCTTGCATTCTAACTAGTAACATTCATACTGTCCTTTAGTAGCAGGGTGTGAAATCATGGACTAGCTAGTTTGATTTGTTTAGGCAAGCAACCACCACATCGCCTAGAAATAACATCTGTAGCCAGTTCGAGTTCAAAAAAAAAGAAAGAAGGGAGACTGTTAAGACTTCACACTAGAGATCGTTCCAGTAGCAACTAGGAATGAAGAAAAAGAAAAATGCAACTTTCATCACTATATGGAGATGAAAAAAGTACAATAAAAATGCTGATATTGGCCCTCGAAAATCGATGGAAAATTATGTTATATTATAATTTATAAATATAAAATTTTAAATATATATTTTTAAATAACATATTTTATGACAAAAAATTTAAATATTAAAAATATTATGATCCATTTAAAATTTGAGTTTTATAATAAAATTTGAGTTATTAAAAATGTTATAATATATTTAAAGGTTTAGGTTGTATAATAGTTATTTTATTATAGTAAATAATAATAATTATAAATATAAAAATAAAAATCTAATCACTTGTATTTACGAATTATTAGCTATTAAATTAAAAGATATCGTTAATAAGGGATGATTGAGAAAACCTAAATACATAATGACTATATTTTTCTATAAAATTTTAAGTGGTTAAAATTTGAATTTGATATATTAAAACAATTAGTTTAACCTTTTTCTATTTAAAAGTGATATAAAATTACAAATTAATATAAATATTATTTACAATAAATTATCTTACGTAGAATGTATTGATAAAAAATCACATTACCTTATGATTTATTAACATATAATTGCAAATTTTTGCTACTTAAAAATTATATTGTTGCAAAATATATGTGTTACGTGAAGACTCATCCCGTGTAAAATTTATTGATATATAATCACTCTTTGTCAAATCAAATAATGATTTTTTTTTCGGATAAAATATTTATGTGGATCAAAAGTAGGAACGACAATCGGATATGACACGCACGGGTAGTGGCTATCCATATCCGTACCCACACCTGCAAGGGTATAAATGACAATCTACGTGCGATTATCTAACAATAATAGATATAAGTTAGTGACACATTTGATATCCATACATAGTTTCATTGATATATTTTAATATCATTTGTATTCAAAAATTATTCGTGATATACCTATGAGATATCCATCAAAATGCCCATTAAATACTCACCCACCCACCTAATATTAACCATATTTTTATATTTTTCTAAAAATTATATGTAAAGTATTTCCTAAAATTATATATAATATCTCTTAAATATTAATATTATATATTTCACACGTGATTAATATCCACAAGTGGATACTCAAAATGTGATGGGTGGTGGGTTTAAAGGTACTCATATTTTTTTTTTAATATAATTCTTATATGATACAAAATGAGTATTATTTTACTATAATATTTTAGGTGGTTAAAAGTTGGATTTTTTTTTATTATAATTATTCTTTTGACATATTTCTCTTATTTAGAGGTGGTATAAATTGACAAATTATTAGAAATAAATATTATTATCAGTAATTTATCTAATGTAGATCATGTTGAAGAAAAATCACGTTATGTTATGATTTATTAACATAATTGCAAATTTTTGTTACTTAAAAATTATATCATTGCAAAATATAAGTGTAAAATGAAGACTTATCTCGTGAAAAATTTATTGGTATATAATCACTTTATATTGTAATTTAAAAAATTGACTATTTTTTTGTTTGATAAAAAATAATTATTTGACCAAATAAAATCATGAATATTTATTTGATCAATTGAAATAATTAATGTTATATGTATTAAAAATTATATTGTTGGTGGGTCAAAAGTAGGGATGACAATCGGCCACTATATACATGAACATTGGCTATCCATATCCATACCCGTGAGAATAGTGATAACATTTTACCCTATGATAGCCGACACTAATAGGTGTGAGTTAGAAACACATTTATATTAACTATATTTATATATAAATTCATGTTAAATATTTGTCCACCCACTTTATATGAACTATATTTTTGTATAAATTATATCTAAAATTATATATATCATATCTATATTATATATTATAATTAGCAAAATTATTTTAATCTATTTAATATATAAAGTATACATTCAACTATATATATTGCAATTTTGACTGAATAATTAATTTAATATGACTAAAATCATGACTAATTAATTATATAAGATATTAATTATAGACTTACCTAAATCAATTGTTTACAAATCATTGAATTATAAATTACCGTAAATAAAATATTAATATAAATGTGAAAGAAGGCTTGTGGTGATGTCACATAAGCCTTGGATTCAGGAGATGACTTCAATATGTAATCCTTTAATATATTATGGGGGTGTTTGGTTTGCTTGATTAGCATTGATTAGGTGTGATTGATAAAATAATCAAACATTATCAATTGTTTGGTTTGTTTGATTTGGCCCTAGATAGATTATTCAGCCCACATATAATCAAGGAATTCCTTGATTATTAATCAACCCAAACTTGACTTGATTCGGCTTGATTATTAATCAAACATCATTTCAAAATGCAAATTTACAAAATTATCCTCATCAATTTTCTTATTTACAAAACAAGTAAACACACACCCAACATATCTCTATAAAGGACAATTTATGTATTTTTCTATATTTTAATTATAATCACATATATAATTTATCAAACATTATAATCAATCAAACAAAACATATGATTATATAATCCAAATAATCTCATCATCCCTTATCTTATCAATCTAATCTATCATATCCACCAAACCAAACACCCCCTATATAGATACTTCCTCCTATCCAAATATAAGTTGATTTAGTATTTTGCACTAGAATTAAGAAACAATAATTAACATCAAATTCTAAAAAATCAATCTCTTTTATCATTCTTGAATTAATAATGTCTCTCCCTATGAAATTAATAATGTCTTTACCTACCTATACTCTAATAAACTTATGGAGCCAAAGTTTTGGGAAATTCTTTTTACTTAAGCAAACGAATTTAAAATTATTACTTCCCGAAGGCACAATTATTTTTTTTGAAGTGGAGCGAAATTGTTTTTGCTCAATCAAAAGAATTCAAAAACTTATGGAACCAAAATTTAACTTCCAACGAAATTATGCGAAAGAATAAAATTTTCAAATGGAACCAACTTTTAAAATTTTGACACAATTTACATAGAAACATCATAATACATAAACATGAGGCCTTAAATACAATGGCAGTAGAAATTATAGTTACATTAGATCACAAATATGACTTCAAATGAGGTTCTATTTGTTCTAAATGAGAACCTTGATAAACATGTGAATATTGGAGAAATTCCACATAAACCATGAGACTTGAATGTAAAATACATAGGAGAAGAAGAAGGTGGAGGAGAACATACGTTTTTATACTTTTAATTCTCCAACACTTGCTGCAAATTTTTCTATTTAATTCCTAGCAAAAAGAAAATTTTCTAACAAATGGTGAAAGGGATAAAGTTTTTAATGATTTGTTGGAGAGAAGTCTCAATAAAAAAATGTAGAAATATATAAAAAGAGAAGTTTCATCTTTATTTTATGTTCCGCTATAGACTGACCAACAGATATGACGTCGAGGAAGAAGTTCTCAAAGAAATATGTCTCAAACTCCCCCACACTTAAACAATGCTCGTTGTTGGGATCCCCGGGCAATAGTTTTGATAATATTGGGAACTGCAGCCATACTATAAAAGGTAAGAAATAGATGGTCTAGTTAAATGGGTCATTTGTCTCTTAGTACATTTTGGTGCCACGTAGGTTTCATTCTCATATACTTATTCTTGTAAAGGAATTTGAATATTGAGAACTGCAGCCATACTATAAAAGGTAAGAAAGGATGCATAGCTGACAAGGAGTACGATTTCAATGGCTAGTTCATGTGATAAAGCTTTCCAACGGCTAGTTCGAGAAATCAGCATTATAAATACTCCATAAGGGATTATACATCAACATCTGATACAGAAGCGATTAAACTCTACAGTATTTCAAACTCACAAGTATTCAAAGCATTCAACGCTATCATTCAGTCACTTAGCTATTTTCTGCTATCTAATCCCAAATCTTGGCAACACTTAGAATTATCTAAAACTAGATCTCACACCTTACTTAGAACTAAACTGTATTTAAGATACAAGCACTATAATTTTAGTTCTATCTTCTTATAGCCTTCAAACTTAAGGAAGAACTCTCATCTTTTTAAAACCCAGTAAGTGAAAAGTCACGACTTACTTCGTGCAGTACACAAGTCAAGTTAGGACTTTGTTGTAGTGTATTGTAGTGTCTGGTTCTTTTTCAGTCTTAATAAGCGAGAAGTTATTTTCACAGGTTAGTGAATTACTATCGAGTTGATAGTCGTTGTCACGACCCACCTTTACTAAGTGTAGTAAAGACGGTTAAAATCTTGACTCAAGGATGAAATATAAAAACGGGAAAAGAAATGGTTATTAACACGAAGGTGAATATATGATAAGTGCTTCGATAATAATGATTCATACACGAAATTCGGTACTAAGTAACCGATACCAAAATATATAAGTCATTGATTATATCTAGAAATACTGAATACTGAAATGATTGTTTGCAGCGAAAATTGGATCAATTTCTAAGTTTACATGTATGAAGACATGTAAACCCCCAAGAGTTAATACTAATTGAGTTCGACAAAACCATCACTGAGCACTCTCCTTTGACATCACAGCTCAACCTGCACATTTATAAATACATGCAGGGCTGAGTACAAAAGTACTCAGTAGACACATGCCGAAATCGCATTCGTACTAATATAATTGTCATTGCCATAACACAGTGAGACATAGGGATTTTGTCTCTAAAGAAGCCTATGTTCACTAAATTCTTTTGTGATTCTTAAAATTCGACTGCGCAGTCTAAGTTCTGGAGTAATCAATCATATCTGTATTCATGTGTGTCGGGAAGGTGGCTACCTTCCACGGACACTTGACCGGCCAACCCGCTTAGATGACTCACGGTCGTTGTGTACACTAGTCCGAGAAAGATAACAATCCTCTAGGACCCGAATTCGATTATAATAGTTTAAGCAGATATGTATCATACAAAAAATATAAATATTTTTGGCAAGATAATACTTCACATATTTTCAATTTAAAATGCTTTCTGAAACGAAATGTAAACTGATACAACACACATAATTTTAGTTGTATAAGAAAGCCTACCTGAACTGCTTCCTCGCCTAGTAAGATCTGAATCTTTATCGTCTAGAGCTTTCCCCTTACTAAACCTTAATCGCAATTACGAGGAAGATACTCATCGTGAGTATATAATTTATTTCATCTAATTAAAATGAAATAATATTCTATTATTTCATTAATTATTCTAATCTTTCACTCGACTAATATTCGAGTACTTAAAAAATTTTATAACTATTTTCGTAGGATTTAAATCATTCTTTGATTTATTAATCTCTTATATTTTATTTATTTTACCCAATTAATTTAATAATGGGTAGTATAATTATTCAAGATAATTTACTTGAAATAATTTAATTCTAAACTAGAATGCTAATTTACTTGAAATAATTTAATTCTAAACTAGAATGCTAAATTAAGTCTCTATTGGATAGTATTAATTTAATTAATACTATTTAAGAATTTATAATTATTGAAATATTACTACTAATTTCATAACTTAATTGATTTAATTGTTGGATTTAATTTAACTATTTATATCCAACCCATTTAATTACTAACTTTATCCAAAGATTAAATTTATTAATCCATTCTTAAGAGATAAATTTAAGTCCATTCTAAATACTTAATCTGGGCTCATTCTATATAATTAAATAGGCCCATTTTGAATAATTAATTTGGCCCGTTTGATTTCTTCTATACGGCCCAATCAATTTTAATCCAAGCCCAATTTATCATCTATTATTTCAGCCCACTATTAATTAATTTCGGCCCGTAAGATACACTCGACCCTGCCCGTTCGATTTAACCCAGACCCGGCCCGTTGGTGGCATTTTAATTCATCTCCTAACCCTACCTAATTCACTCTAGCCGCTACACTCTTCTCTCTCCCTCCTCTCCATCGGTGCTCTCTATACAGAGACACAACTCTTGTTTTCATCTCCCTCACCATCGGTCTCCCTCTTCTCTCTCTCTGTTTCTCTTTGCAGCAACTTCAGTCACTCTCTTCTCTCTTCTCTATCATGCCGCCTTGCCGCCGCCGCCCTATCCCTTCGCCGTCTCTCTACTCTCGCTGACTCTCTCGGTCTATCTCCCTCTGCCTTGATTTCTCCCTCAACGAGGAGCTTGCCGGCATTCCCAGTAGAAGCAGCAGTGGCGTCGCCCCTCTCTCGTCTGGCCCTCTTCCAGGTACATCCCCATCCCTTTCTAATTTCTTTCTAGTTTTGTAAATCCCTAATTTTCCTTATTTCATTTCTATTTCTGCATGTTCTAATTTCCTTTTAAATTTTGGTTTAGAAATTGGCAAAGTTTAGTTCAAATATGAGATTCAAGCTATTTCTTTTCCGATTTTGTTTGGGTAGGGTGGGAGTCAAAGTTTTAAGCTTCTTGATGTGAAAATCTGAATAATAAGGTAAGGGTTCTTTCTTGCTCTAGGTGGAATGGCCATTCGAAGAGGAACTCGCCTGAGCTGCCCCACCAGACTGTTGCCGTCGACTTCACAGGTAAGGACAAGTCTATTTTTTTTTCTTTCTTCTTCTATTGGATTGTTTTTGGGAAACTGCATGTTCTAGTTGTGTTGTTATTGGGTTCTTTTGTTGGATTTTGGACTAGTGTGATGGTTATGAAACAAAGTCTTCTCTTAGAATATGAATTGTGATTTATAAATATAAGCTACTGATTCCTCCTTTGTTTCAGTTTTGGCTGTGAGAGAGAGAGCTGTAATATGGCTTTAGTTATGCTTTGGATAAGTGTTCTAAACAAGGTTCTTAATTTGTTCTAAATTTCCTATTTGATATGCTCTGTGTATGTTCTAATTTCAGAACATGTATATGTTATAAAATCTGAAAATGTTTGGGTATATGCCTATGTTCTAAAATCTGGATATATGTTTGGGTGGTCTAAACTTATTCCCCTAGTTGTGTCTTTGTTCTTAAACCATAATATGTATATGTGTTCTGAAGTTCTGAAAGCATAAGTATAGTTTCTACAAGTCTGAAATATATAAACGTAGATCTATGTTCTAAAATTTGAAGATGTAGCTGTAGGTGAGGTTCTGGATTCTGAACTTATTTTTCAAGCTGTGTCTATGTTCTAGAATCTGATGGTATATATATCTATATCTATATATCTCTATGTTCTGAATTTGAAAGTACAAATTTAGGCTCTGAAATCTGAAATATAAGAATGTTTTAATATGCTTTGCTAACATGATTTCTTATGGTTCTAAGTTTAAAACATCTGTCTGATTGTGTCTCTTAAGTTAAGAGTTTATTAATCTTGAACTAAAGAACACTTAGAAGCTTTTGAAGACTTTTAACTTCCTATACCTTGTTTTCTAAATGATTTAAGAGAAGGCAGAATATGAACTAATATAAACTCTCCTTATGTTCTAAAATTAAGATAGATGAAGAAGAGCTTATACTTAATCTAAATTCAATTATGTGTTTCCGAAATATATCTATTGAGAAAAAGAACGATTGGGCCTGATACTAAAAGAATGAAAATCTGAACGTTTGAGATATTTGTTTACCTCAATGACTCTTCAGAATTTGGAGTAGGGATGACTTGGGATGTCTTCTTGTGTGGATGAAAGCTTTGGATAGGAACTCCTCCGAAATGCTCCAAGTGTGGGTATGCTCCAAGTGTGAGTGATGATAATTTTCTAAGTTTTTTTTTTTAGAAGTGTATTTTAGATGTGTTTCTCCGAGTGAGTTTCTATGTGTATAAGTAGGAGAACTGATGGTTAGATTGCATAAATCTAATATGTCATCTACATCTCCCTACATACCTATTTTTGCAGACTATAATCAGATGTTGCTTGATATTTGCTTCTGAAATCTATTGACTTTTGGGGTATATGGCCATTTAATTTGCAGGGGAATGGTATGGAGGAGTGCAGCAGGCTTTTGACTCTCTCTTCGTAGATCCATGCGCCCACTTACCACCTAATTTCCTTTTCTTACATTACTCTATTATGTATTTAGTTATTTCTACCTCTGTAATAGGAAGTTGTAGATACATTACAAAATCTGACTTGGTCTTCTCCTTTTCTTGATTTGCAGTCCAAGATATGTACAATATGTTTCCTACTTGTATTTAATACTTTGTTCATAAATGTAATATAATAATAATATTCTAATAGATTTCATATGAACTTTTCTATCAAGTTTGATATCTGAAATCCGTAATTTGAAATGCAGATCTCATCCCTTCACCCCCTTTTTTTTTGGATTAGTAAGATATTCTAATTAAACTATTAGTTATAAGATACACAAACAAGAGTTACTAATATCAATTAGCTAATCGATATTTTAAAATTTCATAACGAAATTTTCTTGAGTAGATTTTCAATACATAATAACTACTAATAAAATAGCGGGACATTACATTCTCCCCCTCTAAATAAAAATTTCGTCCCGAAATTTATACGTTCTAATTAAACAACTCGAGATATTTCTCTTTCATCTTATCTTCGATGTCCCAAGTAGCTTCTTCTTGTCCATGATGTTTCCACAAGACTTTAACCAACTTGATCGACTTATTTCTAAGTTCTTGCACTTTCTGATCTAATATAGCTTCAGGTCTTTCTTCATAGGTCAACTCAGGTTTCAAAATCATCTCTTCTTGATGAATAACGTGTTTTGAGTCAAACACGTATTTTCTGAGTTGCGACACATGGAAAACGTTGTGAACGTTTCCAAAACTTGGTGGTAATGCTAATCTATATGCCACTGGACCTATTCTTTCCAGAATTTCGTACGGTCCAATAAAACGGGGTCTCAGTTTTCCTTTAACACCAAATCTGATTAATCCCTTGGAAGGAGATACCTTTAAGAAAACCTTATTTCCTATTTCAAATTGTAGCTCGGTTCTACGAGTGTCAGCATAAGACTTCTGTCTATTCTGAGCTTCCTTGATTCTTTCTCTAATTTGTCGGACAATTTCAATCATCTCGCTGACTGAGTCTGGGCCTACTATCGTTCTTTCACCTACTTCGTCCCAATAGAGTGGCGATCTACACTTCCTTCCATATAGTGCTTCATATGGAGCCATCTCTATGGTCGCCTGATAGCTGTTGTTGTAGACAAACTCGATAAGTGGTAGTATCGCTTCCCAACTTCCACCTCTGTCGAGAACCACGATTCTCAACATGTCTTCTAGAGTCTGAATGGTTTTCTCCGATTGTCCATCAGTCTGAGGGTGGAATGCGGTACTAAAGTTCAACCTTGTGCCTAACTCCTTCTGGAGACTCATCCAGAATCTGGATGTAAACTTTGAGTCTCGATCTGAGGTAATTGACACTGGTATGCCGTGTAACCGTATGATCTCACAAACATACAACTGAGCTAACTTTTCTGACCCATAAGTTATTATTATAGGCACAAAGTGAGCACATTTTGTGAGACGATCTACGATTACCCAAATAGCAGTGTTTCCTCGTCTAGATTTGGGTAATCCGGTCACAAAATCCATAGCAATATGCTCCCATTTCCATTCCGGAATCTCCAATGGTTGCAATTTGCCATAAGGTCGTTGATGTAGGGCCTTCACTTGCTGGCAAGCTAAACATCTCTCTACGAATGATGCGACATCTCTCTTCATACCGTCCCACTAGAATTTCTTCTTCAAATCCTGGTACATCTTCGTACTTCCTGGGTGGGCGGTATACGGTGTATCATGTGCTTCGCTCATGATTTCCTGTTTGAGTTCTTCACTATGTGGGACGCATAGTCTTCCCTCAAAGGTGATAGCATTATCAGCTTCTTCGCGATAACCTGTAACATCATCCTTCCTCACTTTCAAACGTATCTTCTCAAATTTTTCATCATTCCTTTGAGCAGTTAAGATCCTACTCCTCAAGTCAGGTTCTACTACTAAAGTGACAAGAATTTCTTCCACTGTCTCTGGTGGTGGTAAAATTTCCAAGTTCATTTTCTCAAACTCCTTTATGAGTTCCCTCTTTTGGGTTAGAAGAAATGCAAACTTTGAGGAAGTTTTACGACTTAAGGCATCAGCTACTACGTTAGATTTTCCCGGGTGATAATTTATACAACAATCGTAATCCTTCACTAATTCGAGCCACCTTCACTGTCTCATATTAAGGTCTTTATGCTCGAAAAAGTACTTGAGACTCTTGTGATCTGTGAAAATTTCACACCGAACTCCGTAGAGGTGGTGTCTCCAAATTTTCAGAGCATGCACAACGACAGCTAACTCCAGATCATGAGTTGGGTAATTCAATTCGTGTGGTCTTAGTTGTCGTGATGCATATGCTATGACTTTTCCTTCTTGCATCAAGACACAACCTAATCCATTCTTAGATGCATCCGTGTAGACTACATACTCTTTGTTGGGTTCTGGGACTGCCAGTATCGGGGCGATAGTCAACTTCTCTTTCAAAAGCTGAAAACTGGATTCACATTCTGGAGACCACTTGAACTTGATTCCCTTTCGTAGTTGTTGTGTCATCGGTCGTGCTATCTTGGAGAATCCTTCGATGAATCTCCTATAGTATCCAGCTAATCCTAAGAAACTTCTGATTTCAACTAATCTGGCTTTATTGACTATAACCTCTTTGGAACTCGTTGAGTTCTTCTTGCATAGCAATAACCTAGTCTGCATCTTTTACTACTTCATAAGCATCAGATGGTTCAACACGAGATAAGCAACAACTTAGTAATGCGCTCTCTCCATGCATTTTTCTGGTTTTCACACGATCTGATGGGTTCCCTACAATCTGTTCTGGAGGATGATGGTCTTGTATCCATCTCCTTCTACTGGACATCTCTTCTTCTGATATCTCAGGTTTTGGTTCTTCTGTTGGTTCCTCAAATTCAGGGTGTGCTGTTGAAGATGTTTGGATAGGGTTCTCCTCTTCTGGTTCCTCAACTTCAGTCTCTTGATTGTTGTCCCGGCTGTTAGTATCTCTGGACTCTTTAGGTTGATTTTGAGGGGATTCAGCTTCAACTGCTTCCACTGGTTCATCAACATCTGATGGAGTCGATCCGGTTTGGTCCAGATTGACATGATATGTTCCCCCTAGCAGTGAACTGATCTCAGCAATTGGTTGAACATCAATCTCATCACCTTCTATTGTATTCCATATTAAAATGTCTTCTAATAGAATTCCATCTGATCTCTTGGTATTGATCTGGTTATGAACCTGTTCATCACCTGCTTCTCTGTATTCAATAATAGTTTCATCAAATACAATATGAGGTGTTACCTCCACAATATGAATTTTTTTGTTGTAAACCCTATAAGCTTTACTAACATCAGAATATCCAAGAAATATTCCAGGGAGCTGTGCTATCAAAGGTTTTCAATTTAGATTTCCCATTATTATGGTTGTAACACGTACAACCAAAGGTACGAAAATACTGTATACTGGGCTTTCTGTTATTCCATACTTCATATGGTGTTTTCCCGTGTCTGAGAGTTATCACCGATCTGTTTTGTGTATAACAGGTCGTGTAGATAGCTTTAGCCCAAAACTTCTTGGGTAATCTGGTTGCATTAAGCATGGTACGAGATGCTTCCTTCAATGATCTGTTTCTTCTCTCAACCACTCCATTCTATTGAGGTGTTCTTGCTGCAGATGTTTGGTGTGTGATACCCATCTGATTGTAGTAGTCCTCAATTTTGTGGTTTAGAAACTCTGTTCAACGATCTGTTCTGATTGTTGCAACAGAGGTTTCCTTTTGCTTGGTGATTTTGTTGAGAAAGTTTGGCAGCTTCTCCAATGTCTCTTTTTTAATTAACCCATGTGAATCTTGAATAATGACTAGAGTGTACTTCCTTCCATTTATACTAAATGGCTTAACTGGGCCAAATAAGTCTAAATGAAGTAACTCCAAGATTCTGGTAGATGACTGAACTACTTTGCTGGAAAATGATGATCTGGTTAGTTTCCCAGCTTGACATGCTTCACAAATGTGATCTTTGTCATATACTTGATCTGGCAGTCCTTCGACTAGCTTTTCTCTTGCAATCTTATTGATTGATTTGAAATTGAGATGACCTAGTCGCTTATGTCATAACCAGCTTTTCTCTGATCTTGTCTAGGTGACCAGACATGTCTCGATCTGGTTATTCCATTACACAACATATTATATGTCCTGCAATTTTCCGGTAAGAAGAGTTTCATCTCCTTCCTTATTTTTCACAAAATAGTTGTTAGCATAAAAAACAATCTGGTTTCCATTAGCACAGAATTGGCTAACTGAAAACAGCTCAACATAAGATATATTGGTGATGGTGTTCTTGCCAATCTTGATATTGCCATATCCTCTGGTGTACCCTTTTGAGTTACATCCAAAGGTAACATGTGGTCCTTCTCTTTCTACATATTCTAATAGAGCGTTCTTGTCACATATCATATGCTTCGAACAGTCACTATCAATAATCCAAATTGTTCCATTTGCTACTCTACTTCTTCTTGCAGTTCTTCGATCCTGCAATTATGAAGATTAAGCTACCCTTTCAACGAGTGAGTGCTTGGTTAGTAGCAAAAGTTCCTTTGGAACCCATATTAACTTAGTGTTAAGAACACATATGTAGCATGTAATCTTTCTTCCAGCATCATCTGTTCTCGATATAGCTTTGTAGACAGATGGATGATTTCTTTCAATATTATCCCAGTTGATCTTCATCTTATTGGTAGATGATGTTTTGGTAGTTGTCTTCTGCTTCTGATTTTTATCTGTTTTGACATAGTGAGCAAGTTGACCCTTCTTCTGATAGTATCTCTTATCTCCTGTTTCCTTCATCATCATCTTCTGCTGTTGGTTTTTCTTATTCTTGAGATCTTTGACATGATCTGGTATGTCCTTTCTTTCAACAACAAACTGGGTCTCACTAGATTTTCCATTGTATCCTAGACCAGTTCTTCCCCTTTGTTGCATATCGATGATCCTTTCAACTCGTTCTTGACTTTTGTTGATCTTGCTCATGTTTTCCATGGTCTTCTTCAATTTTTCTTCAACTACATCCTTTCTGTTGATCACATATTTCACCTTGGAATTGAGTGAGTATATTACTGCATCTTTTGTCTAGATCTGTTCTCCAAGACCACTTATTTGAGTAGAGAACTTGGTGTTTGCTTCACTCAAGAACTTCATTGTTTCATTCAGCTTGTCATTTGATTTTATGACTTCAGAGAATAACTTCTTTATGCTTGTGTACTGGTTCTTCTGCTTTGCACTTCGCTTTGAAGGCTACCTCTTTCTCTTTCTTTGAATTGTTCTCATTCTTTTTGCTTGAGGAGTGATCTGGTCCATGAATCCTTCTGATGTCACATTCGTGTACAGCCAGATGATCAAATAGTGCCTCAACAGATAGATCGTTGAAATCAGCACATAGTGGTTGCATTGCAGAGTAGATCTCCCAGCTTGGTGGCACTGCTCTGAGGATTTTGAGATTCTTCTCTCTCTGTGTATACTTGTTTTTGTTGAATGCAGAAACTTCAAGTAACACTTCAATGAACCTGTTCTTCATCTGCTCAATGGTTTCTCTAGGCTTCATCTTCAATTCATCGAACTTGTTGCACGCCAGGGACAGCTTATTCTCGATCATTGCTTCAGAACCTAAGATTAGTTCTCTCAATGCTTCCCACATCTCATTAGATGTATCAAGATCTTGGATCTTAGCCAGATGGACTCCCTTAACAGTGCTGGAAATACTTCCTTTGGCAAAGTCATCTAGATTTACGTTACGTCGTTCTTCAATAGTATACATTCTGGGATCCTTGAGCACATATTATTTGACTGGGCCAGTTTCTGTAATTCGAGTCTTCTCTTCTTGAATCATAAATGGTCCTTCCTCTATCACTTTCCACATCAGACAGTAATGAGCTTTTACACACATCTTGATTCTGAAACTCCATTCTCTGTATCCTTGGATGGAGAATTCTTCACATGCCCTAATAACAGAAGATTCCATAATAACAGATGGGATGCTAGTGAATGAAAAAAGGTTTTCCTAGATCTATTCAAGTTGACCACGCAGGTTTCAACCTTGTGAAACAGAAACAATGGTCCTATGAACCACTGCTCTGATACCACTTGTTAGTCCCAAAAGAGCAAGGTTTGGTGTATGGGCGGGGGGGAATACACCAAATGCAAATTTTTCAGTTTACTTGACTAATTTTCAGAGAGTTTAAGCTTTTTGTTTACAGATTGCTTAGTTTTTAACAAACCAGGTCGATGACCAGATCGATCTTGTTCTGTCCAGACAGACACTCTCTAGTGAATAACACTGGGTAGAGATCAAGAGTAATCTTGTTCTCTAACAGAGCATTGTGTGCGGAATATGGTGGACTTAGTCGGTGCTCTTGTTTAGAAAACCTTTATAAATTTTAACCGAATATTTAACAGATCGATTAAAAATGCAGTTTGAATGAATGTGCTGGTTAGTGAATAAAACAACTGAAATATAAAATACAGAAAGTAAATAACACAACTGTTTACGTGGTTCGGGAAACCCCCTACGTCCACGGTCCAATCTAAACTGGATTAGATATCCACTACTAAGATACTCTTCTTGTTTATACTCGCTGAGAACGAGCCACAAGTTTCAAGTACAATCTGTTTTGAAACTTATGCACGAAGAAGGGTCGTGTCCCTTTACAACTTACAGAAAACTACTATAACTGGATCTCTTCACCTCAATCCACTAGGAAACTATTAGCTAGCGAAGATCTCCTTCCTTCTTCTCGATAAGACAGACTTGAATCTAGTTGGTATGATTTCGATCACGAACGGCTTAGAACACGATCTGGTGAGTAGAAATTTTCTCGAGTGAATGCTTCAAAGAGTGAGATGATTTCTGATCAGCAGAGTAATGGCTTGTTGATCGTAGATAATTCTCTTGTACTCTTCCAATCTTGGTTCCAAGCTTTTATAGGTGTAAAATTTAAAATTCTAACCGTTGGGCTTGATTGGTTTGGAGTAAATGTGATTTACCAATCAAGGATTGTGAATCCCTAAATTATCTCCTCTTGCCTTTGGAAAGGTTGACTGAATCTTCAATAAATATGGAAAGCAGATCATTGATAGGTACTACTCTCCTCCTTCGCGTGTAGATTGATTATCCTTCCATATTGGTAAATACGAATGATGTGGCAATGAGTGTGGGACTCTTCATCAGTTAATCTAGTCAAATAAGTGATTGCCAATTAACTGGTGTGTGATCAGATATCATCTGGTTCATCCTCAAACAACGATCTGGTTACAACCAAATTGATATCGATCTGGTCAGCAGTCGATCTGGTCTCCAAGGAATATGCTCCAAAGCATGGTAGAATCTTCTGTGAATGTTTAGATAAGGGCAGATCGAGTGACCATCTGATAGATCATATGCTTGCTTCAATCTGCTGTTGATCTAGTCTACGAACAAAAGAGAGCAAAAATGACTTCTATAGGATGGGATCCTTTACATGTCAAGTCATTTTCTAATCTGAACTAAGATCGTGTTCCCTATCAGATTCACTTTATATTACAGTGATCTGGTACATGTAGAACAGATTAAGATCTCGCAAGACAGAGTGAACTCTAAGTGTGTTTCGAGAACATCATCAAAACTAAAATATTGTGGGGTTCCCAACAGACGTTTTACAGAAAGCCTAATTCGATGACACTCAAACATCATAAAGCCACACTTGAAGGAAGAACATAAAAAGACTCATCTAAAGTTTTGTCTATCTATGTTAAATCTGAATAGTTTACCTCATGAGCCCAAGTTTCTCAATATTTATAATGTTGTGCATACTGATAAAAAAAATGGTTCTATATGACTAAGAAAACATAGAGGTACTATTTGACTTCCATGTATGTCGATCCTTTCCGTTCATGTCAAAGTAAAAACTACATTGGAAAAAGTAATATTTCTAGTTGCTATGCCTCATCCGAGATTCGACGATGAAGGAAATAAAATATTTTTGGGAAAAATCGGAGTGTTTACTCTTATCACCCACCAATTATCTTTAAGAAGAAATCGAAATAGAGAAGCCGAAACTTTGGAGATCAAACCGATTACATCTGTAACACGGGAAGTCATAAAAGAATTTTTACTTGCAAATGTTCTTTCAAGAATTCGAGAAATATGATTAAGAAAGAATTCAAGAAATATCATATTTATACAACAAGATAATGCAGAACACATGTTGATCTTAATGATAGAGATTTTCAAGCGGTAGCTTCACAAGATGAGTTCAACATAAGATGAATGAAGAAAATTATATGATGAATTTATAATTTAGATAGGAGTGATGAATTTATATAAAGGAAAAAAAATTGATGAATTTATAATTTAGATAGGAGAGAAGGATAAAAATAAAGGGACTTAAAGTGTAACTAATGTTTACTTTGCATGATAAGATGAATTGATAAAATTAATCCAAAGTAATTCAATGTTTACTTTGATGGATTACTTGTTTTTGAACTAACTTAATAATCTTATCCTTTAAATATTTAATCATCTATTTTATCAATCCAGCTAATTACTCAAAGTAAACTGCACCTTACTTTAACAAGAAAATCCCTAAAACCTAGAGCACCTAATATAAATACTTCCTCCATTTTATTAGAGTGTTTTTTTTAAAATTTTAATAAGTATCAGGTAAATTTATTTGAATGGAAAAAGTTATTCGCATTTTTTTGAATAATAAGTTAATACTTTCTCCGTCCCACTAAACGTGGCACAATTCCCTTATTTGGACGTCCCACTAAGCTTGACACATTTCTAAAATAGTAAAAGTTATCCATTGAAAAAGGTGTGGACCCTACCACTTTTATCATTCTTACACTAATTTATACACTCTCCTTAATAACCGTGCCCAAAAGTTTTGTGTCATACTTATTGGGACGGATGGAGTATTAGATAAGTGTGTTTAATTGAAAAGTTGAATCATAGTTTATATGGCAACGAGGAGAATGGGTAATGAATGAGATTCTTCATTGTCTAACGAATTTACATTTTCTATTATGTTAATAAGATTGTGATAGATGCATGAATAGGTTTAAAATTTATAGTGCATGATATCATAAGTCATTAATTATGACACGTGTTATAATTTTATCAACATAATAAGTAGAGATGACAATCGGGCACATCAGGTGCGGATAATAGTTATCCTACCCATATACACGAACTAAATGGATATTAAATTCTACAAATAAATGTATCTATAGATATTAAAATCCCTCAAACCCACCACCTGTTGAGTACCCGCAAACCCGCCACCCATCGGGTACCCACAGTGGCGGACGCAAAAAAATTTCTTCAGGGGTGCTTCACTATATTTTCTCCACGAATTGTGGTCCACCACGTAAAGGCCTAAATATGTAAATGAGTGGAGCTGAGACGAATACTGCTATGCTCTGCTCGTTTAGAATATTAGGGTAGTTGAGATCGGCTCGAACTTTTGATATATTATTTGAGCTCGGTTCGAAATGTAATTATCGAGTTCGAATTTAGCTCGAGCTCGGCTCGTTTGATATTCATATTAATAATTTTTAAACTCGAGCTCGAGCTCGAGTTCAGCTCGAACTTGAACACGAACTCATATAAATTTTTATTTTTAGAAAATTAGTTATTTTAACTCAAGTATCGACTAATTAAATGCTCAATTAAACTTGATCGTGAATAAAAAAAATAAAATCGACACATGCTTGATAAAATTATTGAGCTCGAAATCATGCTCAAGTTCGGCTCATTTAGTATCGAGTTGAGCTCCGAACGAACTTTTTTTGAATCTAGCCTCAAATAGCTTGCGAGTAGCTCTGTTGGTTAAGGACCCTACCATCACGTTATCACTTTTAACATCTCCCTTATATCATAATGTATTGTTTTTCTTTCTATTTAAATCATATACAGTCATGCTACTAACCGGCAAGGCGATTGATGATTCAGTGCGACCAATTCTTAAATTACTAGGGTGGTAGGGAGTAGTTATTCATGGAGCGGCGAAAGGTTCTATGTAAAAAATTTATTGACGGTAAAAATTAAAAAATAAATAAATTTTTGGATAGGGGGTGCTTCAGGCCACCCTAGCACCCCCTAGCTCTGCCCCTGGGTACCCATAACCCACCTCCCATTGGATACCTATCAACCCGCCACTCGTGGGTATCCATCACCCGCAAAATATATCATTTTAATATTTATGATATAATATTCATACACATACTTGCGAACTAAATGGATACTAAATTCTACCCACGAACAGACCTGTAGATATCAAATTTCTCTCAAACTCACACCTATTAGGGTCGAGTACCCACGAGTATCATGTATCCACGGATAAATTATCATCCCTAGCAGTAAGAAATGTCACATCATTATACAATAGAAGATTCAGAGTGAATACGTAAGGGATTTGATGTGGTTTGGGGACACTTTTATTGTACATACCGAAATAGCAAATAGCACATACTCTTATGTATAGATGTCAATTTAGTTTAAAATTGACCGGTTAACCGAATCAATCCAAAATCTAAGAAGATTAGTATCGAAAATACTTTCTAAAATACTTTTCATCCTAAATGAGTTAGAACAGAAATATTGTAAATATTTTTTTCATTTGTCAATGCATCATTGCTGAAGAAAACAAACTTATGGACAAATTCTCCAAACACTAAACTTATGGACAAATGAAAATCGAGTGGGTTGACCGACAAATGAAAAAATATTTATATTTGACAAATATTTCGCATACTATTATAGGGGTGAGTTGAACCGATTAACTAAATGAAAAAATTGAATTAAAAATATTTACGAAATATATTTGATTTTATATGTAAAAATTATATTTATTATTCCCACAATTAATTAATCAATCAATTATGAAAAATAATTGAGACACATTTTTATCATCAAATCATTAATTTATATTTTTTGGTAATAAAATGAATATTTTTTGGTGGGATCCAAAAATTTTAGAGAGGTTGTGTTGTTTTCACACTGTGTGAAACTCTTAGATATAAGACTCTATACTTTAATTTAGAATTATTTGATTTATATTTAATTAAAAAAAATGTTATTAATTTAATTTATTAATTTAAAACTGTAATATAAATTAAATAAATAAGAAAATAAATTAAATATTAATTATTTGATTAATATATTAATTAATTTTAATAAACAATATTAAATTTAAAATAACATATTTTAGAAATTAAAATTTCATTAAGATGTATGAATAATGAAATGAAGTGTGCATGATATTTATAGATGTATGAAATTTTAATAATTAATAATTTACAAAAAAAAAAGGAAAAATTGGTGGGGCCTCGGGAGTCCCCACCCGTAGTGCCGAGCAAGCCATGAACTCTGGAGACCGAATCTGGCCTCTCACCTCGAAGCATGCTTCCCGCGCCTCCCTCCCGCAACTGCAACCTCCCTCAACAACCTTCGAAGCCTGCTGCTCGCGATGCTCTAAGAGTCTTATGTTGTGTTTTTTTGTTATACTAAAATGGTGGATAAAAAAGAAAAAAAACACAAAGCTTAAATTGGTCCTTATACTAATTTTACACGTAAGGTATAATATTCTCTCATTCATATTTTGCATGAAAATTTTAATGCTTGAAGTTTTTTTTTTTTCTTACTTTTCTTTCAAATTAAATAATATTTTTGTATTGAATTAATACGAAAATAACACGTAACATAATTATAATTTGAAATTTAAAATATAAAAGTATATGGTAAATCTTAAACACGTGTTATATATATATATATGAAATGGATCAAATGAGAATTAATTCTTGAACTAAAAATTAATCTGAACCATTGATCTATATTTAATTTATAATTCAAATTAATTGTGCATCAAATTTATGCATATAATGAATTGAAATTATGATGCATTGATTAATAAATAAAAATGAATTGTCATGTTAGACATTAAAATACTACGCGTAATGTATCAAAATAATAGATAAACATACATAGATTTTAGTTCATTTATAAAACTTTTTTCTAACTGAATCCTACCTCTCTCTCTCACTCTATATATATATATATAAATAAATAAAGAGGATTAGACAAAATAGAAGATATGTATAACAAGCAAACGCAATGTATAGAAGACAGGGAATACTATCTAAAGATATATACATACATAAATACAGATTGGACACTTTGCTAGCTAGCTAAGCAAGCAAAGAATAAACCCATGTGAGTTGGCAAAATGGTTTCCAAGTACGCATGGCCGTCCAGCGTGAATGTTTCGAACTTCGTAACAGTGAATCTGAACATAGGGGAAGATGATGATGATGATGAGAGAAGTAATAGTTTCAGTATCTGGAAAGAGCAGATGGTGCTCCTGCTGGAGAGCCGAGATGTGGCGGGCTTCGTGAACGGCGATATCCATCCCCCGCCCAACCCCAAAGAAGAATTAGAAGAAGACGACGAAGAAGGCATTAATTATAAGATGTGGAGAAGAACAGACAGATTTGTCAAAGGATGGATTTTAGGATCAATCGGGAAGGACTTATTTGAGGCTGTATGGTACAAAGAAACCGCCAGGGAGGTCTGGCTTCAATTACACAACATTTTCACACCCAAACCCCAACAACAACTCCAACACGGTAAATTTATATTCCCTCATCTTCTCACATCTTAATCAATTAATTTCACTTACTTTGTTTTATCTATTGAGTAGATGTGTCACAATTGGACTTTTATAGAATCCCGAATGGGCAGGCTTCACTTCTAAATTTAATAGAATTAATAAAATTTGTAACTTTGAGTTAATGTTAAGTTATACTCTCTTCATCGTGGATGAAAGTTTTTTAATTATATTTTATTTTTTCCATTCATTTGCAAAGATTTTTATACTTCAAATTTTTTTATTTGTAGTAAGTGAATTTCCTATAATACTCAATACACTCCACCTCTATTAAAAATAATAAATTAAATAAGACTTAAATTTCTCATACAAAATCAAAACATATTATTAAAATTACAGAATCTTTAATGAACAAAAGAGGTATAAAGTTTAATTACAAAAGAAGAAAAAAAAGTAAAGACTTAATGTTAAGTTCTATACAAGAACTAGCCTTTTAAACTTGAGAGCGGATTTTTTGGGGTCTCTGAATTTTGAAGTAGTGGATTATGCAGATATTGGAAATGAAAAGTTTTGCAAGTACATGAGATTATACCAAGCAGCACTGAGGGGTGACTGGGAAACCGCAGAGAAGTTCTTTGAGGGTAAAGAAGAATTAGGCACCACCATTATCACTTCATTCTCAGAAACACCTCTGCATTTAGCCATTTTGACTGGAAACGCAAACGATGAGTTCCTTAACAAGCTGTTGAAATTGATGCCACGCAACATGCTTGCCCACAAGAATCTTAATGGGGAAACAGCACTTCATAGCGCTGTGATTGCTGGGAACACAGTAGCAGCATCTGCTTTGGTTAAAGAGAATCCAGATTTGCTAAATATTCCAAACAAGTCAAACCACTTGCCCATCTTAAAAGCAGTCTTTAACTGCCAAAAGGAAACACTCCAATACTTGATATCCGAGCACGAGGCAAGGGCCGACTATACCCCATTTCAAGGCCAGCAGGGAATCACTCTCTTGGTTAAACTAATCTACTCTGAATTTGTTGGTCAGTCAAATTTTTTTATCAATTGTTATTTCATTTACTATTTACTTAAATCATGTTACGTATTCAAATTGGTTCATAGTTTGTTTGATTTCTTGTTAGACATTGCGTTCTATGTGGCTCAAAAGTATCCAGATTTGACTCTACTAATAGAGGAAAGCTCCGGTAGAGCCGCATTGACAACTATTGCGGGGAAGGAGAGCCTCTTTTTAAGGACAGAAACTTTCAACTGGTGGCAAAAGCTCTTTTACCATTGTAAGTTATGATGCTCTTTCGTCTCATTAATATTATGGTCTTCTTCATTTTCCAAATATTTTAATTTCTCGACAAACATATGATGAATTTTGCTATTTTAACAAAATAATATTTCAATCGTCCCATTACACATCATGGATATTAAAAAATAATTTTTTATTTGTAAATTAGTGGACGTCAATAAAATAAATTATATTTTATTTTATTAAACAAATTATTATTACTGAAACAATTTAATATAGTTATAAATAATGAGAAGTGAAGCTACTCTTTTTATCATTTTAGTGTGGTGAGTATAATTTTTCGTTTTTATGACATGTCCTACTTTAAATCTCTTATTTCTTTTCTCTTTATTATCATAAATAGGGCATGTTATTTTACTCAAATACATTTAACTAACATTTAAAATCATTATTTCAGAAAAATGTAAACTCCCTTCTCCAATCAAACATGTTATCCTAACATTTCATTATAATTTGTATCATTACCAAAACATCATACTTGTTTTTCGTCCGAACAAGCAAAATTTATTTACCTATTGCCTTTTCAGAAGCGTTTCTATTTAGTTTTCATAATATTCTAAAGGTTAATGACCCTTAAAATCCAGAACTTTAACCTAATTAAAGGTTTTAAAGCGCCCACAAAAAATTAAAGTATGCATCTAGTGAGAATGAAGTCTTAGGTAGGAACAAAAATTTATGCAGTTTACGTATTATTTTGATGCATTACACATAATATTTTATTGCATAATATGATATTATGTTTTTATGCATTAACCAATACATCGTAATTTCAATGCATTATATGCATAAATTTGATACACACTTAATTTGAACCATAGATTTTACAAAGATCAACGATTCAGATTGATTCTTAGTTCCTACCTAAACATTTATTCTCATTTGATCCATTCTCTGCATGTGTATATCCAAATATTGATTGATTCTACACTTAAAAACTATATAAACTAGCTTGTAGCAGTTGTTTGATTATACATATTCAATTTGTGCATGTAGTAATTCCTACCGAAAAGGCGAAATATGAAGTAGATCACAACCGTGACGATCTTGAAAATCCAAGTAGCGATGGCGCATCCAATACGAATAACTTCACTACTTTATTTCAGATTTTCTCTCGAGGAAAGTTATTTTCCTTCTGTCATCTCTACGTTTTAATTACTTCCAAAAGCCCTTCAAAAAATTTCATTTATATATTACTTCGTCCGTTTCGTTAAAAGTTGTGACAAGGATTCGACATACATATTAAAAAAAGAAAAAAAAAACTATTTTTTAAAAAGTGATAACTTTTAATGAATAGTCTAATATAAAATGGAAACACTTTTAAGAGAAGGGATGAAATAGTATGTCATTTCAAACGTGATATTAAAAATTGTGTTGAGTTTGTGGCTGATTACTTGAGGTGATAAAGGGCTAATTATAAAAACATACTGAAAAAGTACGTTTACTAGCATAATATTTTAATTGAGGACAATGGTGCAATCTTTATAACGAATATTTTTGTTACTCTTGTGGTATGGGTTAATCTTCGAGGTAATTGATCTCAAATTCGAATTATTCATAACACGAATTTATAATATAAATTTAATATAACTCAATTAAAAAATACTGAAAATAGAAATGAGATTCTTTTAGTAGAGAAATTGGAATTCGAATTATTCATAACACGAATTTATAATATAAATTTAATATAACTCAATTAAAAAATACTGAAAATAGAAATGAGATTCTTTTAGTGGAGAAATTGGAATAACTTAATGAGTTTTTTATTTCATGGAAGAAGGGAATATTGTTTACCTTTTAACATATAGATTTGCACTTGTATAATAATTCGTTTATCTAAGATTATTGTTTGGATTATATATATCTACAGTAGGCAGAAGTTGGAATCCTTAATCTGGTATATATCATCCAGAGTACAGGTAAAAATCTGATACTATAATAATTATGAATGAAATTTATTATTGTATAATAATGTGATATTTATATTGTATTAATATAAGCGTGATATCTATAGATTCAACATTTAGGATATATATGGATTAATGGATAAAATTATCCATTTTTATAAATAAAGAAAAAATATTCACTTAAAAAAAATGAGTAAATTTTATCTTTTTAATTTTTAAGTATGTATTTTTTTTATCTTTCACTTATAAAAATTAATATTTTAGTTATTACCCTTATAAAAGTACTTGTACTAAATTTTAAGTTATTAATTATTGCACATATCAGTTTCTTAAAAATAAAAAAATTGTCTGACGGTTAAATAATAGAATATGTGGATTGAGTTTTCGTGTGAATCCAATACATTATTAAGAATTAATTAATACTAAAAATTAGTCAAAAACTTAGTGGAAAAAAATCAACAAGTTATTAAAATATAAATGGTATTACTATCATAGCTATGATGGATTTTTTATTAAAGTTTTGGCAGATTTTTTTCCTCTAACTATTATTGTATATGATCATAAATCAGTGCCTAAGGTGAAGGAGGTTCGGGAGAAAAAAGCAAACCATCAGCAAACACTAGAACTTGCCCAATACTTGTGCGACCAAATATTAGTATCTGAATTGACAAGAAGAAAAGCTTTACAAATATTGGAACCCTCAGTCATATTGGCCGCAGGGTTAGGCATCAGTGAGATTGTTGAAATGGTCATTCACAATTTTCCTATGGTTAGTTACTGCAATGATCCTCAGACCGGAAGCAATCTATTCATGCTCGCTGCTAGTTTTCGCTTTGAGAAAGTTATCAACCTCATGTATAATATGAGTGACCGAAAATACGTGTTTTTCGACAATATCGACATCGAAAACAACAATCTAATGCACATATGTGGAAAGATTGTCCCCACACATAGACTCAACCTTGTTGCTGGTGCGGCTCTGCAGATGCAGCGTGAATTACAGTGGTTTAAGGTATATAACAACCTTGTTGATTTATGCGTTGAATTAATATTGATGAATGCATGCGTTGTGTCGACAGGAGATGGAAAATTTCGTCCGTCCCCCGCGCAGGCATTGGACGAATGATGAAGGCCAAACTCCACAAATGATCTTCACAAAGGAACATGAGAAGTTGAAAATAGATGGAGAGAAGTGGATGGAAGACACTGCCAACGCTTGCACCATTGCAGCAGCACTCATTGCTACGGTCATGTTTGCTGCAGCTTTCACGGTCCCCGGTGGGCTTGAATCTACCACCGGTGTCCCATTGTTCACAGGCCGAGGCGCATTCCAAGTATTTGCAGTTTCGGACGCCATTTCATTGTTTTCCTCCGTCACTTCTCTGCTCACGTTCCTATCCATCCTGACTGCACGGTATGCAGAGGAAGACTTTTTGTACGTTCTGCCCAAGAGGTTAAGCATCGGTCTCCTTAGCCTCTTTGTTTCCATCGCATTTATGTTGGTTGCTTTTAGTTCTACGCTGCACCTCGTACTCCGAAGAGACATCAAGTTCTTTGTCTTACTACTGTCAATATTTGCTTGCTTTCCACTCACATCGCTCGTGATACTACAATCCCCGCTCTTTGTAGATGTCGTCTATTCAACCTACGGCCCGGGTATCTTCAGAAAGAAAGGCAATAGTATCCTCTACTAAGAAAACAATAGCCTCAATTATATAACCACATACGCAACTTAGTTGTGATTTGAAGGTGTTGGAAACTATAATATTGGGCTTTGTCTCATTTTGTAGTTTAATTACTACTCTCCACTTACGAGTGTTGTGTGTGATAAGTGGAATTTGGAATTCTGATTGTGTGTATTGATTGAGGTGTCATTTGCAGTGGTACAGTATGGGACTCAATATTTATTTTATGTGATTGTGTATCGAGTGATGTTTAGATTCTATCTGATTTATTATTTTTAATTTACTTGTTTGCATTGAGTAAATTGTGTCTATGTATTGTAAATGAAATTTTTTAAAATCTAAAGAACTTTTGTGGACATACCAAAACGATAAAATATAAATAACTTTCATAAAAGATTAATATATAATATTAGTCACATGTTCATAAATATGTTGTTTTATTATCCTAATTTGTTTTTATCACTTCAGTGTATAAATTTGATTGGATGTGATATGGAATAATATGAATAACTAATATAATAAGAAATTTATCGCAAAATTAAGAGATTGGACAGGTTGTACTGAGTCTGCTATAACTATAGCGGATTTGCTAAACCTAAATCGGATCTGATTCGTAGACCCGTCTCGAATACGGGCTTACTGTCAGGCTTATATATTTCAAAGCATGTTTAATATTTAGACATCGTAACAGACTTGTTTTAAATTTCATTTAATGAGAATAAATGTTTCTATGATTAGTTTGTGATTTATTTTTATTAATTATTTAATTGCAAACAAGTCATTTTTCTACAATTGTAGACTGCGTGGTGGATCAATGATCACGGAAGGCAACACAGTCGACTTCTTTGTAGAATAAAGTTCACAGTCTAGAAAGACTTCGATAATCTAGTCGGTAAAGGTTACGATATTATTCAATACGAGAGCTGACCTTAGCCTATAAAATGATATTGGTGAGTATATGTTGTTAGACATGCTTGCGCGCGCGCACACACACACACACACACATATATATATATATATATATTGTATGATTTCACATTGAGATAAGTTCTTTGTACTGTCACTAAGAACGAGATCTCGGAAATTAATTATTTATTAATTTATAATGATGACATTAGTATATGCGGCTAATTATGCACTGTTTTGATTCATTTACATTTGCGGGTTTTTCGTAACCATATATAGTAATATCTTAGGTAGCAGTAATTGGTTTAGTGAGAATAGTTTGATTGTTGTCGCATGGAATCGCGTCTCGGTGACCCCAAGTTGATTAAACTCCTGTGACACATTCAGAAAGGTTTATAATATAAGAAACCCGATTGGTTTAAATTTATTCCATATATAATAATTAAAGTTTGAACTTGATCACTCGTGAATAAATGTATTAATTAATTTTAAGTTGTCAACGAACTCAAATAATCAATGGATTTAAGAATCTTAAATGCAGGAGATGATTAATTATAAAAGGAGGGCTAACGACGAACGAAATACAGACGGACATGATTCTATGGCAGGTTCCATCAGCGCCGGATAGTTCAATATTTATTCTATAGTAGAGTTGATTAAATATTAATATAAAATCTATATCTTAATATATTTCCTAGAGTAATTAATTGGGTCAAATTGACTTGGTCAATTAATTAGTTATAATCAAAGTTTGACCGGGTGAATTAATTTAATTAATTGGGTCAAATTGACTTATTAATTAATTAAAGTTATGATTTGACTAAGTCAATTAATTGGATAAGAAAATATTATAGATAAAATTGGACTTGGTTTTATATTGGAAGGTTCAAGTTCATTCCCCTTTAAAGTCCTGACATGCCCTAATTACATCTATATATAGAGAGGAATGGAGGAGATAGATGTGTATTGCAAGATAAAAACACACACACATAGTATTTCTCTACATAAAAACATACTTCACCCTTGAATGTGTATTCAGTCTCTCTCATATCTTTATGTTGTGTTTTCAAAAATAGAACAACATTCCACATTGTTATTTTTTGATTGCTGCTCTCTTGATAAACTCCTACAGATTATTGTTCATACGATAGTTGGACTGTAGGTGAGGGTAATAGGGAAAAGCTTCATCGGTTTGATCCATTCGACTGCCCGAAGTGAATTGCTATTTGTTTATGTCAGATTTAATTTCTCTGATATGTTGTATTTGTGTTTAGACATGTAGATCCTGCGAATCGCGATTCCTTCACTTACTAATTTGCTCTGACCTAAGGAGATAATTTTGTCCCCTTGTGGGTCTGTGAGTCATGTACCAGGCATGTTAATGCGCTGGACCATGTCACAATATGGTTGACACATTTCTAGAATAACCACCTGTCACGTGGAGACTCTCTAACAACCTTGGGGGACCAATGGTGACGTAGCTCTGTCTTATTGGAGATTATTTGAGGATCGTACTATGACCTATCAGGTTGTTAGCTCTATGGTATTACTCTTATACGCTCTATCTACTAAACTATATATACTCAATTCATTTTCATTGTTAAGGTTAGCTTGTGTTATATCTTTACTTATATTATCACACGCATTCTTGCATTCAATACTCAGTCTACTTTAAGTTGACTAAGACTCTACAACCAAGGTATGAACCACAGATATCTTGGAGCCTTCATACTTTTTATTTATTTATTTATTATGGATTGATTCTCAATCTAATAGGATGTTACTTTAAATCCTATTGATTATTGAAATCACAATAAAAAAAATTATCTCATTTTGTTATTTATTTCTAAATTAACCATGGCCCTTTGAAGTTTCGAGCTTTTTTTGTCAAGTAGGCTTACTGGACATCTCGAAAAGCCCATCAAGATTTACAAAATTATTGTCCCGAAATATTTCGGTTCGGGCTGACCTGACTGCTCGGGCTGGAGCAGGCCAACCTATTTTGACAATCCTATAATAAACCCACCTTTAACCTTCTCTTTAACTCTCTAAGGGGGTGTTTGGTTTGGTGGATGAGATAGATTAGATTGATAGGATAATAGATGATGAGATTATTTGGATTATATAATCATATATTTTGTTTGATTGATTATAATGTTTGATAAATTATGTGATTATAATTAAAATATAAAAAAATACATAAATTGCCCTTTATCGAGATATGTTGGGTGTGTGTTACTTGTATTTTTGTAAATAACAAAATAGATGAGGATAATTTTGTAAATTTGTGATGCTTGATTAATAATCAAGCCTAATCAAATCAAGTTTGAGTTGATTAATAATCAAGGAATTCCTTGATTATATGCGGGCCGGATAATCTATTTCGGGCCAAATCAAACAAACCAAACACTTAATTATGTTTGATTATTTTATCAATCACACATAATTAAGGCTAATCAAAAAAACCAAATTAAGATAAAAATAATATAAGGCGGAAAGAAAAGAGAAATTAGGAATAATTAGAATGGTGTTTATTAGAAAAAAAATATAAAATCAAGATATAATGCAATATGTGGATGAAATTACATAATTATTCTTCGTAAAAATAAAATTAATTATCTACCATAAAATCAGTGCCAGTTCCCACAACCATTCTTATGATATCATCTTCTAGCTTTCTACATTCCAACTCGTTCAATTGTTCCACCCAGTATTTAAATCTTTTTAGTTCTTTTCCAATTTTTCAATTGATTCACTACTTCACCAAATCTTCTGTCTTCTAATTATTTCCAAGCTTCCAATTGCTTCACGACTTTGACCCAGTTTTCAAATTTTCAATACTTCTGATTGCTTCACGGCTTCACCCAACCATCCAATTTTCAATTTTTTCCAATTGTTTTGATGTTGCTTTTGTTGTGCGAGGAGAATTAGATACACTAGACATTGATGTTGTTTTTGCGCACAAGGAGAATTGGAGACACCGAGAACCAAGCGACGCATTTCACCATCGTTGACTGACGGTGGTAACATAGAAAAAGACTACATGTGTTGTTGTATTAGGCGAGATGTCAACTTGGAAGCAAGCGACATAAATAGGTAATAATATCATAGCTGCTATCAAACAATGTTGGCCAAGGCAACAAAATCCCCATAAGTCGAGAAGAGATGGAGCTGAAGAATTTGTGCGAGAAGAGATGTATGAACACTTATTTACAAAAAGGAACAAAGTATGTGGATTGGGGATAAGGATGGCAATCGGGTACGGCAAGTACGAATAGTAGTTATCCATACCCATACTAGCAAAGGAAGTTCGTACCCGCCACCCGACCCGCCACTTGCCACGGGTATAAAAATCACTCATACCCGCCACCCGGCGGGTACCCGCAACCCGGCGGGTACCCACGAACCTGTCATCCATCGGGTACCCACAACCCACGGACAATATTTTAAAAATCGGACCGAATTATATCGTCCAAGTTAACCACGAACCAGTAAGCTAACCGGTCAAATCACATTAAATTAATTTATAATTTATAATAAATGAAAAACTATAGTGAACCGGTGAGACCAACAAAAAATTGGTAGAACCGATGACCCGAGAAACAGGTCTTTTGGCAAAAATTTTAAATTTTAACTTATTTATTATTTTTGCTTGAGTTGACAAATTTAAGTTCAAAAATTGATAAAAGCTTTCAATGTGGGATAAAAGCATAGATTTAGATGAGTAAATTGGTGGGTATTTCGCGGGTATTTCGTAAGTATTTCGCGGATACTTGGTGGGTATTTCGTGGATATTTCACGGGTAATTTTCGCGGGTATATGAGTTTCGCGGGTATGGATAGTAACTATTCATACTCATACCCGCAAACTAAATGGATATTAAATTATACCCACGAATCTACCAGTGGATATCAAATGCCTCTCAAACCTACCCCTATTAGGGTCGGGTACCCGCGGGTAAATTGTCATCATTTTTGGACATGACAATGGAGAGAGAAAGTTCACCCTCGTTAAATATAAACACACCCTCAGTTGCTGTTTTAATTGATGAACGAAACAGTTAATTAGCATTGGGCCAATATCTTAACACGGGCCGACTAATTTTTCAACAAAACTACCAAACAACAGGTATAACCGGATTTATTTTAGCTAACTTTCTTTTTCAGGCTTACCAAACAGGCCCTAAACATATAATAACCACTTAATAGGTTGTGGTACCATTCCTCCTACACAAAATATAATAACCTCATCAAATTTATTAAAACCCGTATCACCACAAACAACGCACGAATATCTTATAGAATTAGTCAAATAAGAGGAAATACAAAAAATTAGTGCGAATAATGAGTTAGTAGTTGTAGGAGGTGGTTTAGCATGACGAAAACTATTACAAGGGTGGGTGAGAGTGATAGTGACACTATGCGATGTTAGATCTTGCAGCAAGGCGAGAACAGTTTCTTCTCCCACTTTTGAGGCCACACACACACTTCTCCATCACCTCATAATCCTCGTTCCACGTCAGTACCGAGGCCAGCTCTGGATTTCTCAACAGTATTTTTGACGTCAGGTATCCAGCAATCGTCCACGTCTGCTGCAATCGAGCTTGTTTCCCTGTGAACTTCCCATGTCTCGTGTCGTAGTATTCCGGCCACTCATCAGTCGAAAGCCTTTCCTCAGCCATTGCCACTGCCTTACTAGCTAACTCCGCTCTTCCCATCTTCATGCACGCCAACGTGAACTGGAATATATAGTAAAATTTCACTTTCTCAGCAATTTCGACTACTAAGCTGCGATGTTTACTTTGAGTGATAGCCTAGATTAGATATATAAAAATAATATACACCATTCTATCACACAAACTGATGCATTCTAAAATTTTATTGAAATAAGTGCCATGGCTAAAAAAATACATGAAGTTATGCCAAATTATCAATTTTCAACTGAACTTTCAAATAGACCAAAAATACAAGAACTTTTGATTTAATTGCAATGTGAATTCATCCCGGTTTATCTTTATGTGAAATCAAATCTTATTTGATAGTCAAATCAAATCTAAGTTGGCGGTCAGAAGTTCTAATGCATCATAGGCTTCGGTAAATTAAATGATTCCGGTTGGAACTTCTGACTGCCAACTAAAAATCAAATATTTCCAAACATAATACTCCACTTGAATTGAAACTTGAAGCATATTTTGGTCTCGTTGAAAGCGCAAGTGAAAATTGCAAATTTGGCCAAAGTTTGTACATTTTGGCAATTAACCCTTAACCTAAATATACACCACATAAATACGATAAGTTTTACCTGCCACATAAGCGTAGGCCACGATCCACCATTATGATACGACCATGGTCTACAAAATGAATTAATTGGTTAGGTTCTATCTCAAAGAGTTTTGAGTTACATTATGACATAGGAATATCCTATTCACTTACGTGTTCTTGGGGTCGCCACCTGTGATTATACGCCACTCATCATGCTCGAGAGCAGGGTAGCATATCTTGAGAGGCATTTGTGCCACGAGATCATCCCATTTCTCCTCGATCAGATTCAAGATACCTTCACTCTGTTCGAAGGTGCTCAACGATGAAACAACGGACCAAAGATTTCCCAGTGTGAAAAACCTAAAATCCATATGAGCTGGTTGCAGATTGCCAGCCAAATAGCCTCCACAGTCCGGAATCCAATCTACAAGCCAACTAGGGATTTGATCCGGATAGATATTGAACTTGTTGACAGCATCACTCGAGTATTCTTCTGTCTTGTAACGATAAATCTCATTAATTTTTTTGAGGTCTACCCAGTAGTACTCTCTAATATGGAAAGAAAGTGCACTGAGTCGGTTATTGATGGCCACAACCAGGTTCTTGGTTGAATCATTAACTATGAGCATCTCACGGGAGCAGCGCAAAGCAGAATAGAATAATGCCTGCACGTTCGAATGAAAGGAAATTAATTTAGAGAATGCCTTCTGATAGGACATGGGATCAAATAATGGCAGAATTACACGATGAACAAAAGAAGACGTATATAAAGTTCCGATACAGAATGAACTAATATCTTAAGTAAAGAAGAAACCAAAATTCATAGTTCACGATTATCTGTAAAAGAGTGAAAGAACATTGCTTAACTACAGCATATTTTTCAAGAAAACTGATGACAAAGTCAGGGTTTGTGCATATCTCCTAGCTTTAGTCAGAATAATTTAGAAAAAGGGGAAATTTGCAAAATAAACAACAAATTAACAATTTTTTGCGATTTAAACTCTTGTTCTGTTTAAGGTTATCAGAAAAATGACATGGGTAATTTTTGGAAAGTGTGGCATCCTCTACAGTTAAAAATATGAAACGACAAAGTTTTAGTTGTAGAGTCATTTTCCTGGCGGTATGAAACAACTGCAAAAAATTGCTAATCTGTGATTTGTTTTTGCAAAGTTTTAAAGATCGTGTTAAAATTGCAAAATCAGTTATACTCCGTTGCAATTTTTCCTAAAAGAAAAAAACAAAAACCACTAATTCATTGAATTACAAAATAAGGTGGTAGACAAGAAAACCCAATGCATTTCCTGTATTTTGTTTTTCAAAAGTAACATTGATATACTAACTTGGATCTCGAGTGGATGACCGTGAATACCCATTCTGCGGTCAATCATGCAGGAACCATCAGTGACCAATAGAGTAGGAAACATGTCAAACCCATCAGTTAAGCACTGATTTAGAATCAATCTTATACCGGTCTGCACATCTACTCTCTCTTGAATTGAGTAATCACCCGTGATTTTCCCATACGATCTCAATAAAATAATCCACCATAGTCCTGTTCAAGTTACAAACAGATGACATAAGAGAAAAGCTGACTAAGTTTTTCCCCCACAAAATATGTGCATGCATTCTTAAAACAAGAAAAGTGGTTTGAGGAGGGCCGCCTCAAGGCATAATGGCATATGCCTCAATTGCTCAGATTGGGGCAGGCGGCTCATTTACACGAGGTTTATGCCTCATCACCACCTCAAGGCGTTTTGAGGCATTACACCTCAATTAGAAAAATCAATTCATATTTGGGCTGATTTTTTGGGCTTTGTAAATTTTAAAATTCAATTTTCAATTAAGATTAAAAAGCTCAACCTATATTTATTTCTAATATAAAGTTGTAACCAAAAACCAAGTAGAATAAAACACAGACAAACTATGATAAGTGAGGGAGTGATGACTTTGATATTTGAAACTTAAAGCAATAATAATATTTAAGAATAAATTAATCATTTACTTTTTTAACTATACGCTATAGCTATTTAGGCCAATATTTTATGATTAAGAAGCAACTAGTTTGATGATTTAAAGACTCTATAGACTATTAAATTTGATCTTTTGGTTGCTATTTCTCTATTTTAAGTATTTGATTTTTTAATTATTTTTTCTTTATCTTAAGTTCGCCTCATTTAGGCAAAACGTCTCAACTACGCCTTAAGCTTTTTATGACATTGAAGAAGACTAGTGAAGCGTTATGTGCGACGCACGAAAGAGTTTAGATTTGTATTATCACAATATGTTTTTGGACCACATATAATATGACAAAACTATTTAAATTTATATAATAATTCAATACTCCCTCAGTCCCACCTCAATTGTCTCATTTTATATTCAAATGGGTGTATTATTACAATCAAATGGGACAATTAAAGTGGGACAGAGGGAGTACTATATTACCCTTATAAAATAATAATATGAGAGGGACATATTAGGCAAAGTCAATTTTAAGAATCCACACTTTTATAATTAGAATACATATGTTTGATAAGACATACCAGAATCAACCGGTGCAACTCGTCCAATAGCCGATTCACCAAAGTCTGGATCTAATACATCCTCGAATTCTCCATCCCTCCCTTCGAGAGGCACACTTCTGACTTTGAAACTAGCTGGCATCAATCCTTGCCCAGGACTGTAGCAGTCTACAGTTTTCTCCCAGCTCTAATTAAAAATAGAAATATAGAATACACAATTCAATCAGATATTTCATAATGTGTGGATACTACATGAAATGATTACTAATGAGTAATGCTTGTAACTCCAACAGAAACAGTAAGATAAGCTAAAATCAGAAAAACTTGAGGAAAAAAAAAGAGTAACCTGTAACTGCAGAGTGTGGAGCAAGAAGTTCTTAACAATTTCCCCCTCTCCATTAAGCAAGAATGCAAGAGCTGATGGAACAAAGTCACGAATAAAGACTTGGTCATAATTGAGTGGCTGTTTATCAGCTGGATCAGTAGCAGCTACAGTTCCCACAGGGGTCCCGCAGTAGTTCACTATTGCTCCTCTAAGCAACTTCCAAGCCTCTTTCTCTACCTTGGTAACATGTATCCCAAGGTGCGGTTCAGAATCCTCCACTTTACTAAACTGGTTGATATTTCCATTAACCTTGACCTCATCGTCTTTCCCTTTTGCTTCATCTTTGCCAAACAAGTCTTGACTCTCCTCTATTCTTTCAATTATCAAGGGCTTCACATTGAAACTACCTTGAATGTATATATTTTCGAAGCTGTTTTCAGGTAGTTGGGGTCGGGGTCGGGGTCCAATGATATTGGAATTATTCCTAGTATTTGATGCTACATTTGCTATTACACTTCTCAAACTATTGCTCTTCTTCACCAGATCAGCAAAAAGAACCCTAAATTGACCCCAGTTCGAACCAGAACCAAAAACTCTCCGATTCGAGTCAATGACACTCCTAAAACCTAATACCTTACTATTATGAGAACAATTAGGTTTAAATTTAATGGAACGATATAACTTCAGCTGTGATTTCGACAAATTAGATTCAGTGGAATGCACACGTTTTACAAGTGGGCATCCAAAAATCGACGAATTTCTTCCAATAATCAATATCTTACGACAAGGCATACTCGAAATGCCAATACAACTCCCAGTGTTCATTTTTTTTTCTTGATTTATGTGAAAGCGAGTAAACTTTAGATTGGTATTCAGCTCGTTCTCAATCAATATCGAATATTTCAGTTGATAAAACCACCAATTTTTCTAATTGAACTAAAAGGCTTCTTTTAAACCTTATTACTCCTCAAACCCTAACCCTTTCCAATTGTCTCAATAAACTTTAATATGCTATTGAGATCTAAAAAGCTTGATTTTAATACCTAAATACTCTTCAATCCCAAGTCCTTTTCAATTGTCTCAACAAACTTTAATATGCTATTGAGATCTCAAAATAGGAGTACAAAGTATGCTACAAATATGTATATACACGTCTGTTAATTGGAAAATAGAATTAACGGAAACTGATCTAAGAAAAGATGAACAATTTGAAAGATTTGAAAACGAGCAACATAAAAAAGAAATGTATGTATATGAGACTTACAGTTGTGCTTTATGAGAAGAAATGTAGACTTTTAGCAGAAATTTGGGGTGTATGTTGTGTAGCTCTAGAAAGGAGAGGGTGGAGGGGTATATATAGGAGAGAGAGGGGGAAGGTTCAATGAATTGAAGCGTGTGGTACAAACATTTGAAATGGATAAGCGTGCGAAATACCGTCTTTGCCCTCAACTTGAGGTGTGAATTTTTCTCTGAAGACATTACGACATTGACTACGATAGATTCACGCTACACGCATTGACAAAATCAAATTTCGCACATTTTCATTGAGTTTCACTTATTTTCCACGTCATGAGATTTACTTATGTTTACCTTTATTGATTTTTTTTATATTTTTAATATCACGTGCGTATTGACTCAATATTTATTAATTTAGTTTGCAAAATTAGGAGTGCATTGCAATTACAATAAACAAATGAAAAATTAGATTTAGGTGCATTCATTTTGATCGAAATATATTATTTACTTTATGAATTTTGATTTTTCTCTAATTGATCGGATAGCCTAATCAATTATTCAAACATTTGAATTAACCGAATTTTAATAAAAAAAATTAAAAATAAAATAATTTAATTTAATATTAACTATTTTTTTATGTTTTTTTTTTTACTTTTGCAGTAAAAATAGAATAATTATTACAAATAAAAATATGTATATAAAAATAAATATGAAATAATTATTAAAAATATATAATATGCTTATAAAAAATATAAAAAAAAATTAATTCCTAATTCGGTTATTTCGGTTATCGAATATAAAATCACAAAAAATATCATCTGATAATCGATCCATTATTCAAAAATTACAGTTATCGATTACGGTCAGTTATCAGATCGGATAGTTATTTTTCGAAATAACGAATGTGGACTTCCAGTCCTATGCAAGATCATTCAAAGGTTTCCTGTATAAGCTTTCCTGGACACATTGATTACTAAGATAAGTATTTTTTAATTTGTATAGACAACGAGTTTTAAAGTTGTGAGCAGATCGTTTTTGTAAAAATAACAATCTATCTCTCACACTTGCAGTTTGCTGTCCACCTTACTTGTCTTTGTTTTAGATACCTAGAATTTACTTTTATAGATCACAAATTGTAAAAGAAGTTTGACATTTCAAACTTACTTATATCGATCTGTCCTTCTATAGTTTGTAAACAACTACAATGTAAAATGAACAGATGGATAAATTTACTATTTGTCCCTATAATCAAGTTGTTACTAGGATAGAAGACTTATATACTTGAAGACATCTCAAGAGGAAGAACAGCTAGAGAAAATATCTCTCAGCAGCCTGCTGTCCAAATCTCAACAGGTCGTTTTTCACTAAAACGACCTGTCCCTCGATTCTCCTTTGCTATCAAGATGTTTTCAACATGAAGTCATAAATGCAAATTGGAGACCAAACCAACTAACTTGTGAAAGAGCAGCTCGACTCACAGCGACCTGCTAGATCAAATGCAAACGAGTTGGTCCTCACAATAACTATGGTGGACTGCCGACATACCTAAATTTGTCATAAGTCAACCACTCAGTGTAATGTCACATCAACAGCATATTTTTAGGAATGAAGTACGAGAATATCAAATTGCAGTACGGTGAATCATTCCTAGTATAGCAATGCACTGGGAAATCGCGTGAAAGGTGGATCAAAACGCTCATATGGCAGCGCATGTATAAACAACACTGCCATACAACTAATGCAGCCATTAATGCGAAGAAGAAGGACTCATCTCTCTCTCTCTCTCTCTCTAACGGATAGTTCCAGCCATGGTTCTATAAATACCACCATTACTTCCAGGAAAGAGTACGAGAATTCAAGCTTTCAAATCGCCATTACTCTGCTCAAAAATCTTCAAGCTCTCAATATTCAAAACAGTCCAAATCAATCCTAGAATTCTCAAGAGTGTTTTACAGTCTTTGAAGGTTTATTTTCTGGAAAAACAGTTTACAAAACCTCAAGTTAGGATCTTGTTTTTTGATCCAGTTGTAACCCTAGATTGTAGTCATCAATCTTAGGAAGAAGAATTGTAATCACAAGAAGTTATCTAGTTTTGATAATTCTTGTGGCTCGTACTCAACGAGTAAAAAGAAAGGAGAAAGTTTAGTGGATTTTCGATCTTGGTTTGATCGAGCCATGGACGTAGGGAAAGTTTATCCCGAACCACGTTAACTACTTGCGTTCTTTATTTCTTGTTTACTTCTCATTCTTATTCTTCATAACTTTTGCATACAAAACTGTTGTGTTAAAGATTAACGAGTAAGAAATCGTTTTCTCATTAATAAGAGAATTAACCACCAAATTCCGCACACAACATTAATCAAGCTTAACCTACTATTGTTATTCTTGATTATTGTTTATCTTCACATATGGTTTTATTTGAGTAAGATTAAGTCTTCCTAATAAGAAGATTTATTTTACTATTCTAAGTTATCTTATCTATTAAGTGTGCTTAAGCCTTATATTTTAATCATAAAAATGAGAAAACCCTAAAAGTTTTGAATTGGTGTATTCCCCCACCCCTCCCCCTCCCCATATACCAATCTAGCTCTTTCGAGACCAACAATATATATTAATATTAATTTGACAAGTTCGCGAAGCAGTTCATACTTAAAGTTTGCGAACTATTCGAAACTCACCTCGTTTTTAGAGTTCGTGAAAAAGCTTGTTAGTAAAGTTTGCGAACAATTCAATGTTCGACTCGTTAACAAAATCCGTGAACTTTTCGAGCTGAATACCATTGAGCTCGAGTTCGGCTCAAAAAATAACCCGAGCTTGATTCTAAGCTCGGGTTCAGTTCGTTTAGTAAACAAACGAGCTTTTATCAAACTAAACCCCGAATAGTCCACGAAAAGTTTGGTTCGCTTACACTCCTACTTATCGTGGGTTAATAAAACAATTTTTAAAATTAAATTACATTAAATTAAACTCAATAATAAAGCAACTTATATAGAAACAAAACATACTATATATGATGACATTTGAGAAATGAAACACTAGCATTTATGTTGCATGTATGTTGCAACTTTTATCGAAAAAATAAGTTAATTTTAAGCTTGAGTTTGACAATGGTATGCTTATTTAGTTTGCGAATATATTTAAATTTATTTGTTAACAAATATTTTATTGAGTTTATTCGCGATGAATCAAATTAAAATAGTTAATTTGTTAAAATAAAATATTTATATGAGTTCAAAAAAAATTATCTTTGGGGAGGAACAGGTTGAGGTGAGAATTGTTGCACCGGTGGTGGATAGAAATGTTGTTGCTGCGGTGGAAAAAAAATGTTGTTGTGGCGGTTGTGGTGGATAATACTGCTGTTGTTGATGTTGAGGGCGAAAATTCTGAGTCGGTGGCCGTCTGTTTTGGAAATTCTGTGTTCCATGCCCTTGGAATTGGGATTTCCATCCGGAGTTTTGTTAAGGATGAGGCTGGGGTGTGAATTCCCGTGCCACGTAAATCTCAGTTTGTCCTTCGGGTGTCATCTCTCCCATTCGCGGACATCCCTCCACAATGTGGCCTAAGTCGTCACAAATACCACATGGTGCAGGTTGCTGAACAGATGATGATGGGGGTCGTTTCATCTTCAATTCTTGTAACTCCTTCATCATGTTCGCCATTTGTTTCTTACGATCGGGGCTTGTAGTCACTGCACTAGCCTCCATTCGTCACGGTCGAGAGGATTTCTGCTGTGAACTCGCGGCTAAGGTCTCAAAGATCTCATTCATCTCCTCCGCCTTCTTAACTGCAATGTTCCCTCATGCCGAACTGTCCACCAAGAACTGAGTAGTCTGGAGCAGGCCATCATAAAAGAATTGGTATCGCATCTCTGGTGCCATTTGATGGTGTGGGAACTGCTGAAGTAGCTCCTGGAATCTCTCCCACGCCTCATGGAATGGCTCGTCATGGGCTTATGCGAAGTTCATTATCTTAGTACGTACCGCTTGAGTTTTATGATGCGGATAGTACTTCAACATGAACTTCTCACAAACCGATGCCCAAGTAGTGAGTGATCCAGGTTGAAGAGATAAGAACCAAAATATGGCCCTATCTTTCAACGTGTAAGGGAAACACTTCAACTTGAGTTTATCCTCCGTCAGTGAGTGAAGCGGGAAAGTTTGCAACACCGTGCAATATTCTCGGATGAACGTTAACGCGTCATCACTCGGGAGTGCATGGTATTTCGGGAGTAGTGATTGGTGGTGTGGCTTCAACTCATAGTTTCGGACGATGATGTCGAGAACAATGGCTGAAGTAGCAGTAGCGCCGAACTTGGACCCAGTGAAATCGCCCATATAGCGCGGTCTCTCGTCCGCATTCTCATTGGTCATCTCTTCGAATAAACGCGGTAGCGAAAATTCGTCAATGTGCTCAATGCCTTCTTCTACGGTGGCTAGGATCGCACGCCTCCGGTTTATGTTATCGATGAAGGGCGTCAACGACTTTCTAGCACTGCGGCGACCTTGCATACACAACACTCAATAAAAACGTTACGCGCACCACAATATAGAAGAAATAAGTAAACATAATAAATAAAATAAAATAGAAAATAAAAAGAAAAGAAAAGAAAAAGAAAGAACAATGAATTAAATCGCCTAAAGCCTTCCCCGACAACTGCGCCAAAATTAATTTTGACTAAAATTGTTTTCGAGTTGCTCGCAATTTAAAACGAGGTCATCTAGCAATGATAAGTCAACCCAAGTCGTATTCTCAAGGAAGACTTAACAGGGAAATTTGATTCTTTGTTCAAGAAAGCAATAAAAAGGATTTGTCGGAGATTTTATAACTAGGCGAAGAAATATAAATAAGAAAAGTAAATTAAACCTAATCTAATAGAAAGCACGAGTAAACCTAATATCTATCAAAGAAACTGAGATGCGAACTGTTGGGAACCCCACAATATATTCTAAGTTTTGATGATGTTCACTCA
>JAPKLX010000262.1:185573-214403 GCA_026898415.1 Leonotis leonurus | reverse complement strand
CCCCCCCCCCATACACCAAACCTTGCTCTTTCGGGACCAACACGAACTCTAAAGAAAGCAAGTAACTTGTAATTCGAAATCAACAAGAATGCGGAAAGAAAATAAAAACTTGTAAACGAAATAAGAAACCGAAAACATAAACAATTAAACGAATGAGATCAATAAACGAAAGCTAGAATAATAAAAGGGATACGAACTTGATTAATAACTTGAAAAAGGTCTGAATCCACAAGAGAATTCTGGAAATGAAATATGAAACGGAATGTTGCAATCGACTAACCTTCGAGTACGAAATGTAAAACTAAAGAGAACTAACTAGTAATCAAAGTTCGGCCCTCGAATCTAGGTCGAGATGAGGTAAAACTATGAAAGGAAAATGTATGGAAATAATGCTGAAAAGTGGCATCAGAAAAGGGTCTTGAAATACGAGCCAAAAGTGATGTCTTTTGAATGAGAAAATCGCCGAGTATATATAGCCGAGAGAGTTGGTCAGCGACCGCTCAGAGTCAGCGACCGCTGACTTGGGTTGTTCCGCATTCCCCGTTGAGGCTGTTGTGCCAAACCCGGGTCATCCGCTGGGGTCAGCGGCCGTTGAGTGGTTAGTGGTCGCTGGCCCGGGCATGGAGCTGGCTAAGCGCCTGGCTCGGCCGTGGCACGCTGAGGCCTAGTCAATGGCCGCTTAGTGCTACTTGACCGCTAACTAGTGCTCTCGGCACTAGACTTCATTCTTTCGCCATTTCTCAATCTTTTCTTGTCTCTTTTCCAACTTCAACACTCGTTTAAGCTAGTGATCGTAAAACATAAAATGAAACATAAATCAAGCCAAAACATCATGCAATCGAGGAAAAATAACACGAATAAAGATACGGAAAATATAAGTTTAGACGAACAAAAAGAGGCTGCCTCAAAAAATCTGGCAATTCCATATATATATATTAGTAATTAGATTCGAACCGACAAAACCGTTGGTTTCAACCACAAGAAAAAAAAAGGACAAGGCAAAATAGTAGTAGCAATGCAGCAAGTGCGAGAATGTTTCTTTTACCTTCTTCTCCTTAATCGTTTCCTCCATCGCCTCTGTCGGTGGTGACTATGTTACTTCAGTTGGGGTCACAAGATTCTATTTTTGGCACTTCTACTTCTTCATTTTTCTCCTCTGATTTAGTTTCTTCTTTTCCCTAAGATTTGTCACTTCTCATTCTACATTCTTCTCCCCCTCCTTTGTCGATGTTGGAGGCAAGGTAGTAAACTCGTGCTTGTCGAGAGCTTCTTGAATCAAGAGCTTCAGCTTGTTAAGTATTTTCTTCTCCAGATCAACGAGTTCATCGACTTTGTTGCTCTCCTAACACTACTACAAATTTAAACATATACTACAGTCCATACACTACGGTTTTTATATCAACCGTAGTGTATGTGCGTTTTTTTGGGAAAAGACTACGCTTATAAAATCAACCGTAGTGTATATTAATAATAGACTACGGTTTTTAAAAATCGTAGTGTATGTGCGTGCTTTTTTAATACATAGACTACGGTTTTTCAAAACCGTAGTGTATGTGCGTATTTTTTTAATACATAGACTACGGTTTTTAAAAACCGTAGTGTATGTGCGTGCTTTTTAATGCATTATTAATGTGGAGTTCCTGTTCCCTTTCTAAAAACTGAATATTGGGGGATAAATAGCATATATATATAAAAGCGAACGGGTAATACTTAAAAAAGCAAAATAAACAATGTATTTATTTTATAATTTTTAATAAAAATACAAAGTGCGCCAGGTAGGGGTCGAACCTACGACTTTCTGCTATAGGCGCTCTTTGCTAAATATTTAAATACATTAATTATATAAACCATAATAAATATGAAAAATTCAAATGTATTAAAGGCGGCATTTGGGAGAGTGATATAAGTGAAAAGGAATACGATGGAGGAAGTCATCGGAAAATTGTGCACAACGGTGGCGAAATTCTGCAACCACCTCCAATGCAGCTGCGCCGCCCTCAAGGAGTCCGTCGACCGCCGCCCTATTCCCCTTGGTATAATCATTTCTAATTAACTAATTACTACTTACTACCCCGATCTTCTATAAGCTTTCCATCATTTGTTTTTTAGATTTCGCTTCAACAACCTTCATTCAAAGCGTTAATCGGAGAGTTTCTGTCACTGCCGATGACCTCAATATTCTGGAATCCATGTCATTCGCGACGGTGTCGTTCGAGGAGCTCCTGGGACACTGCAATGAGGTCTTGAAGAAGAACCGAAATGACATTTCAGACCTCCAGGATCACCTCTATTCCTCCTCCAATAACTACATTCCCCCAAGTTCGTCTGGATCACTTTTTTATATTTAGTTCTATTTCTTATGCTTTCTTCTGGCACACTTTTGGTCATTTATACTTCGTTTTTTATATATATTTTCATTGGTGTCTTAGTTGATTTTGATGAAGAAGCTGTGGTGGATGACTTTTCCCTGGATACTTTCTCGCCTGAAATCGGTGACGAATTGAGGAGGAGCGATGATGTGGAAGAGGATGTATTGTATACTATAAATTTGATAATAGATATTCACTTGTTATTTCAGTAATGCAAAATGTATTTCTTCTCTTGTAGCTTTGGGCATCAGATTCTGGATTAAGCTGATATTTTACAAATTTGGATTGGTTATGCTCTTCTTTGCTTTCTTAACATATGATGTAGGTTTGATGATTCGTTAAGCTTGAAAAAATTTGGGATCTCTGATATAAGTCTTGCAACCATAGCATCTCAAGGTGAGTTGAATGTGGTTCACACATACATTGGCTAGTCACTCACTTTCTAGAAGCACTAATTTTTCTTTGTGTAACAATATGTTTGTGTTGAAGCTCACAATAAATGTGCTGAACCTGATTTTGAGATAGAAGGTCAGAAAAGTTACCTTACACCAATTTTTATTCCATATAGTGAGTCTAGTAGAAGCTTGCTAGAGTGACTGATTTATAAAATTGTTTATATTGAGCATAGGGGAAACGGAGGCTGAGATGGAGCAATGTGAAGATTCTAAGCTTTACCTAAGTATCTCAAGAGATGATTATGAAAGTCTTCCAAAGCACATGAAGGGCTTGGCATCATGGGAGGTACTGGTCTTTTGTCTGTTTCTCTTCTGGTTTGCCACATGAGTGGAAATTGTTTGGCATATTTATGATTCTATCTTTATGCTTAGAAGGTTTACTATATTGAGTTTTGGATTTGTTTTATCATAAGTTACGTTCGATATCTGTAGCTGAATATCATGGTGCTTAGGCTGCAGCATTGTCTCATTGCAGAAAAATTGAGTTTGGTAATAGTATATTGTAACCTCTTAGATATTACCATCAAGAATCTTCCTTTCTCAGTTGAACCATATGTTAAACATAAATGTGGTTAGAATTGTCTTTCCTGTGAACCTGTCAGTGCCAGGAATTGAGCTAAGATCTTCTACCTCAATTGTTGTTGTGTATATAAGAATGTGTTGTTAGATGTATCATAACACTTTTAGTTCATTTGTGCCACTGCGCTTGAAGCAAATCTAGACATTGTTCATCCATATTTTTTCACTTCAACATTCCCATATTCACTTCAACTGAAGCTACGAATCATCTTAGAGTACTTTCTATAAGAAATAGATTAGGCAGTTTTGCATTTTCTTGATGCAACAAAGATTATGGACTATATTAGATCTCATGCAACAAAGATTATGGACTGTATTCATTTCCTTTGTGGTTTAAAACCGTAGTCTATGAGCGTTTTTCTACTAGTGCCATTTGAACTTGAGCATGATGATTTGTGCGTTTTCTTCGCCTTATCTCTCTGATTTCTATTTTCTTGGATCTTGTTCTCCATTTCTTTTATGTAGCATACTGCTTCTTTGATTTGGTCAGGTACTGAGCACCTCATCTAGAAGTTAATTATGTTATGGGAATTAACCCCCAAACCATGAAGTTTTGCAGCCATGTGGTAAGGTGTTGCTACTCTTTCTCATTCACTAGCTTTAGAATACTAAACAACATGCAGCTTGACCGAAGAAAGTAAAATTTATAGGTTTTATTTGAACCAAGACATGTATTGATTATTAATTTATTATTTCTTCTTTCTGGGTTCAAGATTAAGGCATCAATATTAGAATTAGTAGTTGGTGACTTGGTGATGTCCTGCCTTTAAAAATTGGTGATCATGTAATAGAGAAGACATCACTCTCTCTCTCTGATGGAAATTGAAAACCTAACTTATTTTTCATGTGTTGTGAGATCTTAGAGCAAGGTTTTCACTTTGAACTAATTCGTCCTCTTGATATACATATAGGTACCAACAGATGGACTCGCAATATCTGGCCAGTCCCTTTTAATTGATGAATCAAGCTTGACCGAAGAAAGTAAAATTGTAAGCCTATGGAAACTAGTTCTGTGGGTCAAAGTGTGTCCTACTTCCATTTACTCTTCATTATGGTCTGTGTTAGGTTCACAAAGATCTTGTCCACTCACTCTTTCTTATGTCTGGATGCAAAGTTGCTGATGGCTATGGGACATTAGTCTTGAGCACATAAATACTTGTTGAAATTTCCGCGTATCTTCAGGCAATTAGGAGAAAAATGGCCCCACTTGCTAATTAATACAAATAGAAACATAACAACCTTTATTTGGTTTAACATTTGTAGCTTTGTCTCTTGTTTCTCATGATCTTGTTATTAATTTTGCAGGGCAAATGGATCATGTTTGGTTTCATCAATAACTCTTGCATGTATCGGGGACACAATCCTAATTTAAGAAGTCTAAAGTTGAAAGTGAGGGTAGAAGAAAGTGTTACTTTAAATTAATGTATTTAATTAATTACATTTTGGATGGAATGATTGTTTATTCTTTAGATGTATTACATTATGAATCTATTTTGATATAATGAAATTGTGGATTCTTTAATCTTATTGTTGTCATTATATATTTTTTAATTTTTAATTTGAGATTTAATTTTAAATTAAATATAATATATATTTATATAAAATAAATTATATAAAAAAGTTAGTTAATATAGTATAGACTACGGTTTTTCTCAAACAACCGTAGTCTATGCTTATGATAGACTACAGAAAATAAGAGATACACTACAGATAAAAAGCGTTGTCTATTTAAGCTCATACACTACGGTTTTTTCGAGTAAACCGTAGTCTATACTATATCATACACTACAGTTTTTCACAAAACCGTAGTCTATTTTAACTCAAACACTACGATTTTTTCAATAAACTGTAGTCTATACTGAAACATATACTACGGTTACATGAAAAACTGTAGTGTATAATGGTACATACACTACGGTTGAATGTTGAACTGTAGTAATTGATATGAATACACTACGATTTTGTCTACATAGACTACGGTTTTTAACCGTAGTCTATGTGGAGAATAGACTACGGTTTGAGAACCGTAGTGTATACCAATGAGTATACACTACGGTACTATAGACTACGGTTCTAAAAGGTCATAGACTACGGTTTAAAACCGTAGTCTATGAGCGTTTTTCTACTAGTGTGTCACACCCTCTCTATTGGTTGAAAGGGCTGTAAGAATATGCACCGATCCTGCTCTTGTTGGTATCAGAGCCAGGGGGATAGTCTGTGTGGATTTTATGGTGTGATTTATCATACTTAATAATTTAATATTTGTGATGGATATTAACTCTCGTAAGCATAAATTTTATGCTCCATATGATTATATTATTCATAATAAATCAAATTATTTTAGTAAATTAAAAGAAAAAATAAAATTAACTAAAGCTGATATTGCTTATTTTGAAAGTAGAATTAATAATCCATTAATTTCTGCTACTCATAAAAGAATGGATCTAGAACATCTATATAGATCAAAAATTAGTTTACAAGCCTATTATAATCAAGGCTCGTATTTATCTGCCGCCTAAAATTTTTAATGAATATAATAAGAAAATCTGGTACTGTGAAAAATAGTATAAAAGAAGAATATGATTAGCCTCAAAATCTTGAATTATTAAATAAATGGACAATTCCTAAAATTGAACCTAGTGTTATATATAAACTAGGAACTTTTGAAAAAATAGGTTTTAAACAAGTAGTTAAAACTACTGAAGAAACAATTCCTTTAAATGGAAATGAAATGACTATTAAATTGTTAGAAGATAGTGATATACTATCTTATAGGAATAAGCATAAATTTTTACATATAGGGTTGGTACAAATTGCTTTTAAGCCTTTAACATTAGAAGGACTTCCAGAAAATTTTATAGCAGCTTTAAGAGATGGAAGAAATTTAAATTGGAAACAATCCTTAATGGGTATAATACAAACTAGTGTGGCGAATGGTCCAGTATATTTTGATGTTTATCCAAATTTACAATTATCATTAACTAATAATAATATTTTAGATGCTTTAACATTAAATGTTAAAACTCATGGTTATAATTATAAATCAGGTTCAGAAGTAATAGCTATATGTTATAGAGTTTATTATAAACCATTATTTACACTAAATCCACATTGTAAAAGGGTAAATAAACCTTTAAATGAAACCATTCTTATAGAAAGTAATTTTAGTAAATCTAATGTTACAACTAGAAGAAGAATTAAATGGGAAGAAATAGATTTTCTATTAAATTGGACAATAGAAAAGGCTGTAGATTTACAACCTCAAATATCAAATAATTTAATAAAGGTAATACAAACTCCAGAAGGAGAAGTAACTTTAGAATTTGAGAATAATAAAATTCCAACTAGACAATCTATAAGTAAACATAGATCTAGTTATTCTAGTCATTCATATATATCTCCTCTAAATTATAAACTAGAACAATTGAATATTCCACATAGAGCTTCTACGTCTCAAATAAGTGAAAGATTCAATGAATCTATTGATGAAAATAAAATAGAAAAAGTAATAATAATATTGTTAAAGGATTAAGAAATAATGAAGAAATAACTGAATCAGAAATGAATTTTCATATATAATGAATTTAGAAGAAAAACTAGATTTTAATCCTGGATCCCAGGAAAGAAAACAAATAAAAACAGAATTTAATATGCCCAGATGGGAACCATTTAAAAAATGGTTTTTTGAAAATTTTAGTCCTAAAGAGATAATAAATATACAAGAAGAATTTTATAAATTCTGTAAAAAAGAAAATAAAATTATCTTTTTTGTTCCATGGTTTGTAGCTACATATGTAGAACAATATATCTCAATTTTAGAAAGAAATTATAAATTAAAAAATGGTGAAGTAATCAGTCAAGTATATCCACCACAACAATCTTTTCAGATAGAAAAGAATGGAAAAATTCATAATTTTTTAGCTTTTGCAAAATTAATAGAAGACAATACACTTCCAATAACTTGTAAAGAAATAAATATTTTAATAGAACAAAATAATTATTTAAGTCTTTATTTTAATGTTTTAGGGGAACAGTTAATAACTCTTCAAGATAGAGTAAAAAATATATTAAATATAATAACTAATAATAATATAATAGAAAAATCTGAAAAAGAGGTTCAAATAGCGAATCATACAATTCAACCTCCGCCAGATATAGTAGGTTTTAAATTAAAACCTATGAAAGAATTTGAAGAATTTTTGGAAGAAAAATTTAAAAATTTAAGAATTAATACACTTGACAAGAAATTAAAAGAAAAATTAGTTGATAATCCAAATTATAGACAAGTTTATTAGGAAGAAATTAATAAAATTTCAAAATGGGCAGATAAGCCAACTACAAGTAAATATTATTATCCTAGACCAACTCCGGCAGATGTTTTAATAGAAGAACAAAATGATATTATATCTAATAGTTATAGTGGTAGTCATATATATGAATGGAATATTGATGGATTTGTTAATCAACAAATTCATAATACAATCCATAGGATGTTAATGTATTGTACAATATGTAAAAATAATGGAAACACAGATAAGCAAATTGCAAAAATGATAATAGCAGGATTTACTGGCCAACTAAAAGGTTGGTGGGATAATTATTTATCTCAAACAGATAGAGATAATATTCTTAATACAATAAAAGTTGAAAATAATATTAATAGGGAAAATGCAGTTTATACATTGGTTATTAATATTGTAGAACATTTTACGGGAAGATATACAGAAAATAGTGAAAATATTAGGACACTATTACAAAATCTTAGGTGTAAAACACTGACAGATTTTAGGTAGTATAAAGACACCTTTCTTAGTAGAGTCATGGAACTCCCTGAATGTAATAGTACTCATTGGAAATCTAAGTTTATAGATGGTCTTCCAGGTTTATTTGCGGAAAGAATTAGAAAAGTATTAAGACAAAATTATAATAATATACCTTATGAAAATTACTCATATGGAAAATTAATAGGAATATGTGTTCAAGAAGGATTAAATCTTTGTAATGAAATTAAACTAAATCAGCAAATGAAACGTCAAAATCTAGTTGAAAAGAAACAATTAGGTCAATTTTGTGATCAATTTGCAATTGAAAAAATTCCTTCTAATAAAAATAATAGACATAAAAGAGTTTGAAAGGACAATAAACATAAATATAAGAAAAGAAAATATTCTAAAAAGAAATATGAAGAAATAGACAAAAGAAGTATGATAGAGCCCAAAATAAATGGGAAAAGATGAAAAAAGTAATTTGTAGAAAATGTGGTAGGTATGGTCATTATGCTAGAAATTGTTGGACTAAAAGAAAGATTAATAATCTTAATTTAGATGAACATATGAAGGATATTCTTTCAAAAATATTATTAAATTCAGAATCAGAATATGAAGATACTAGTGATACAAATACATAATCCAATACAGAATTAGATATACTAGAAAATGAGTCCATAATGTCAGACTCAGAGTCAGAATGTTTACCTTGTCAATTAGGACAATCTTGTATTAAAGAAGAAAATGAACAAATAAGTGATATTGAAGGTAAAGAATTTTATAATATTCTTTCACAATTTCAAAATTTAAATATAAATGTTTTAAATTATGATAATATAATAGATTTATTAAAATTAGTAAAAGATCCGGAATTAAGATCCAAAATAATTGATCTGTTAGAAAATACCCCTAGTACTTCTCAGTATAATAAAACTGAAAAAGATATGATATATGAAAAGCCTAGGAATCCAGAAGGCCCTTATATGATGTCCGAAGTTTATAATAGAATGAGACAAAAAAAATTAGAAGAAAATCCTACTTCTACAAAAGATTTAGTTATTGAAATTAATAATCTAAAAGAAGAAATAAAATTATTAAGAGAAGAAAATAAAAATTTAGATTATAGAGTCTCTAAATTAGAAAATATGACTGATAAAGTTATACCTCAAAAACAAGAATTTGAAGATAATTTTCTGTCTACATTAGAAATGGTTATATCACAAAAATGGTATACGAAAATTACCCTTTTAATTGATAATTATTATTCAAAAGAATTTATTGCTCTAGTTGATAGTGGAGTAGATATGAATGTTATACAAGAAGGTCTTATTCCTACTAGATATTTTGAAAAAACTACCCAAAAATTATCTCATGCAGGGGGAAGTAGATTAAATATAAATTATAAATTGCCAATAGCAAATGTATGTATTAATAAAAAAATGCATACAAACAAGTTTTTTACTTGCTAAGGATATTGCTAATCAAGTTATACTTGGAACACCATTTATTACAAAAATTTATCCTTTTAAAAAAGTAGATAAAGAAGGAATTATAGGTACCTTTCAAGGAAATGATATTTTCTTAAAATTTGTTACTGAACCTTTTACAAAAGTTTTATATGAAATTTATAATAATATTTCTCAAAAAGAAAATCAATTATATTTTCTTAAACAGGAATTAAATTTTCTTACTATTGAAGAAAAACTTAAAAATCCTAAATTAAAGGATAAAATTGAGTTGGTTAAAAATCAATTTTCAATAGAAATTTGTAATGATCATCCTAATGCATTTTGGGATAGGAAAAAACATATAGTTTCACTCCCTTATGAAGAAAATTTTGAGGAATCAAAAATTCCAACAAAGGCTAGGCCGTGTCAAATGAATTCTGAATATTTAGAGTTGTGTAAAAAAGAAATTGAATCATTATTACAAAAGGGATTAATCAATCCTTCAAAATCACCTTGGTCATGTACTGCTTTTTATGTTAATAAACATAGTGAACAAGAAAGAGGGGCACCTAGATTATTTATAAATTATAAGCCTCTAAATAAGGTTTTAAAATGGATTAGATATCCTATTCCCAATAAAAAAAGATTTATTAGATAGATTATATGATTCAGTAATATTTTCCAAATTTGATGTAAAGTCAGGATATTGGCAAATTCAGATTAATAAGTCTGACAGATATAAAACTGCCTTTAATGTTCCAATAGGACAGTATGAATGGAATGTAATGCCATTTGGATTAAAAAATGCTCCTTCTGAATTTCAAAAAATTATGAATGATATTTTTACTCCTTATAGTGAGTTTATTATTGTTGACATAGATGATATCTTAGTTTTCTCAAAAGATATTGAAATGCATTTTAAGCATTTAAATATGTTTAAAGATATTATTATTAAAAATGGGTTAGTTATATCTAAACCCAAAATGAATTTGTTTCAAATAAATGTTAGATTTTTAGGCCATAATATTGAAAAAGGAAATATTATTCCTATTAATAGAAGTATTGATTTTGCAGAAAAATTTCCTGATGAAATCCTTGATAAAACTCAACTTCAAAGATTTCTAGGTAGTCTAAATTATATATCTCCTTATATTAAGGATTTAGCTAAAGATACAGCTATTTTATACGATAGACTTAGGAAAAATCCTAAACCATGGACTAAAAAGCATACTGAATTTGTCAAGAAAATAAAAGAAAGAGTTAAGACTCTTCCTTGTTTAATGTTGAGTAATCCTAATTGGGAAAAAATGGTTGAAACTGATGCATCAGATATAGGATATGGGGGTATTCTTAAACAAATTAATCCTAGTAATAAACAAGAATATCTTGTTAGATTTTATTCATGAAAATGGAATAATTCACAAAAGAATTACTCTACTGTTGCCAGAGAAATTCTCGCTATTGTTAAATGTGTTTTAAAATTCCAAGATGATTTATATAATCAGAAATTTATTATAAAAACTGATTGTAAATCTGCAAGATTTATGTTTAATAAAGATTTTAAACATGATGTTTCAAAACAAATGTTTGCAAGATGGCAGGCTCATTTAGCCCCATTTGATTTTGAAATTGTTTATAAGAAAGGAGAAACTAATAGTCTTCCTGATTTTTTAACCCGAGAATATATTCAATAAATAATTTTTGCAGAAATGTACCAACGTGGTAGAGGACTCTCCTCTTATAGAGGAAGAGGTAGAGGCAGAAATCAGCTAGAAATTCTGGTTCAACATGGAAAGAAAAAGCTAATAGTTGAAGATTTATCAAGCAATAAGGAATTCCAAAAATTTTTGGAATATAAAAGAAGATCAGAAGGTAATAATCCTTCTTCTTTGTCTCAGGATGATATTCCTTCTTACTCAACAATTGTAAGTAAGGAAGAAAATAGTGATTATATCACTAATGAAAAAACAGAAAATATTCTGTTATTGGAAAAGAAAGATTTAAAATGGGAAAATGATCCCTGGTATCTGATGGAAAGATATTTTGATAAAGCATCATATGCTATACGAACTTATAAGTTCAGAGAATTTTATGAGGGAATTTTAGCAGAAAATGGATGTGAAATCCAACATTTCTCTTCAAAGGAGGTGTCAGAAGTTCATAACTTCTCAAAAATTATTATTAAAAAGATTATATCTATTGAAGAATGGGGAATTTCTCCATCAAAGGAAAAGGATTTATATTCACCATCTAATAAGATGGTCTTAAAATATAATTTTTGGGATTATCAAGATGCATTTTATAAAGCATTTTTATACCAAAATCCTAATAGGAAACATTCTTGGTTTATTAAAGTATGTTCTGAAGTTTATAACTCAGAGATACCAATTTGGTTTTGTAAATGGTGGCAAACTTATGGTACAAATGTGTCAATTTTGCCTGAACCATTTAAACACAGATTTGATCAATGGGTAGAAATTTCTCCCAAGGTTCATGAAATTCAAAAGTCGGAAATTTTGATCAAGGGAATATTTGTTTTCTATTTTTTTATTGAATTTTCAATTCCGTGGATTATTAGATGGAGTCCACAAGTGGGTTATACCCAAGAAAAAATCCCTTGTTTAAAAAGAATTTTTTATTCAAAATTTTGGGATAAAATGATGAAAATAGATCCTGAAACCAAATCTTTGTTTGGATCTGATACTATAAATGATATTGATTTAAAAATAAGAATTTATAGTGAGCAAAATAGACTCCAACAAAAGAAGGAAATTCCCTCTGTTTTTGAGCAAATTTCAAGAAGGCTAAAAATGAAGTCTGAGCCTATGTCTCAAGAAAAATTATTAGCGGCCTATTTTGAGGAAATGAAGAAAGATTTATTATCCTTCAAAGAGGAGACAATGTCTCAAAAATCCGATGCCTCAATGGAGTTCCAAGATGCACAAGATCCAAATGAGGAGCCATCAATTGATGATATTTTCGATTCAATGATTGAGATAATTACGGAGAAATTCAACAAAAAGGGAGCATCATCCTCTTCATCAACCAAAGATCTGATGACATTTGAAGAAAATGAGTAGAAGATAGCTGAAATGGACAGCAGTATTAAGATAAAAATATAGACATATTAGGCTATAATAGATAGCCTTTTAACTATGTAAATAAATGTAATAATTATATTTTGTTTTTTATTTTGTTTTTCTCCCTTCATTTGTCTATAAAAGGGAGTACCCTTCTCATTTGGAGGACACACTCCCGATCATATTATCTCTCTTTTGTATCATATCTCTCTTAATAATATCATAAGTTTTTATTTTGGTGGTCTACAATTCTTGTAAGTTTTCTTTCCTTTCTTTACATTTATTGTAAGCTTTATTTCTTTTCTTTATTTTAGTTACTTTACTTTCTTTGTTTTAGTAATTAAATTCATAGATAATTATGATTAGCCTAATAGGCTAAATTATTAAGTATGATAAATCATATCTAAGTTCATACAAATTATTTCTCCAAGGCTATGTGCAAATAAGATAGGCTAAGTGTTTATTTTTACAGTCTTGAATACCAAAGAGGTTTTGGTTATGAGTTTCTGGCCGATCTAAGGCTTATAAGACCATTTTACATTGCTCATTTTGCTCCTGTGTCCATAAGCCTATGAATTGGCTGTTTAGGTGTGGGGCTTAGCACTTTAGTGTTGAGCAGTTGTTTGGTCTAAAGTTTTGGAATTGTTGACGGATCTCATACCGTGTAATGTGTGTTAACATTGTCACACCCTCTCTATTGGTTGAAAGGGCTGTAAGAATATGCACCGATATAAACTTAAAAAAGTATTAAAAACACGGTGATTATTTTAATCGGCGTGGTCCTATGATTTTGCTCCTGCATTGAAACCGAAAAGCTATACTCAGGGCCAATTACGATTCAACATCCAGCAAACACTGAAACGGCGGTTCACAGCTAGGAACCAGGCCTTGAACCATGGGTATGTCTAATTACGTCTCTTGAAGTAATCCAAATAGTCGGACTATAGAAGAATGTCAAAAATTAAGCTTAATGATGAGATACTCTGTAAACGAGCCGAATATTACTTAACTCAGCTAGGCTCATTTAGAATATTATGATGTTTAAATTTTACTTGAGCTTTAGAAAAGTTGTTTGAGCTCGACTAAACATGTAATTATCGAGCTCGAGCTCGGCTCTTGAGATCCTAAATAATTTTATTTTCAAGCGGGAGTTTGAGTTCAACTCGTTTGATATTAATATTAATAGTTTTCGAACTCAAGCTTGTATAATTTTTTATATTAAAAAAATCAGTTATTTTAGCTTGAGACCAAACTAATTGCTTGAATAAAGGCTCACTAGAAGACTCGTGAACATGCTCATGAACAAATGAACTCGGACATGTTTGTGATCTCAACAAGTCGAGCAGTATTAATCTCGACTCGGCTTGATAAAAATATTGAAATCGAAATCAAGCTCCAGGTCTGCTTATTTACTATCAAGTTGATCTTCAAAAAATTTCTTTTGAATCAAGCATGGAATAGCTCATGAGTACCCTATCTATTTAGATCTCTGCTAATGCTAAATGTATATTCATAAAAAAAACATCAATCAAAATCTCATGTATTTGAACCTTGCACGTTAGAATAAATATTTGAAATTGCCATGTGCTCCATGCCAGAGAAAGCTTCCAGGAATGTTTGTTGTCAACGAAATAATTGAATCTTAACCGTAAGAGAATCTATCTAATTGGTTGGAAGATTTGGTAAGAGTTGACTTCCAAAATTTAGGAGAAATAGATATGGGGTTATGTCTAAGTCATGAGTGAAGACATCTATTTGTTTTATTTTGCTAGTAGCCGGGCTAAAAGGATCATGTTAAATACACACCATAATTCATTCTACAAGTTTAACCCCAATGTTCGTAAGGCATGAATAAAGTTTGTTTTAAGTAAAGTAAGCAAATGTAGTTGGGGTTGGAAACATGAGGTTACTCTGCATCTTATTTCCCACCTCAATCAATCTCGTATGTAAAGCCTCCTCCAATTCACATTTCTCTAGAAACTCCCATCCAAACATTGCCTCTGGACACCCTCATTTAATCGTCTCATTCTCCTCTAGCTACTAAGGCGGGGACGGTGGTGATGTCATCCCGCCACCCTTGTGGAGTCTCCCTAGTGACTTCTGAGTGCTCCAGGAATTTACCTTGGCCTGGGTTGCTTCAACGCCTTGAGCGTCGAGTCGTTTGCGCTGGTTTTGATTTCTTCTTCACAACCGGTACCTTATCTTTTGCTTTATAGGCTATTTATTTTCCCTTATAGTACTGTGAATCGTGAATCGGCATGGAGATCATGCTTTGTTAGTACAGTGACTGTTGGGATCTAAATTTGGGAATTGATGTAATTCGTAAGAGAACATTATAATTATATCTGCATTTTGTGCTTTAAGTGTAGTTGGCTTCATTTGAACTTGAAAATGTTATTAATGTAAGTCTGCCTCTTTCTCTCGCTTCAAGTGTAGTAGCTTCATTTGAACTTGAAATTGTTGTTGATTTTGCTTTACAACTGGTAACTTCTATCTCGTTCTCTTACGTGCTCTCTTTACAAACTGTTCATTTTGCACTTACATTGTGAATATGTAAATCGTGAATTGGCACAACGGTCGTGGCTTTGTTAGTATATGATTGTTGGCATGTAAAATTGGGGCTTGGTTAACTTCCATGTTTAAATTGTAAATGATGATTGTATCAGCATGTCGTTTGGTGCTTTAAGCGTAGTAGCTTCATTTTGAACTTGAAATTGTTGATAATGTAAGTTGTTAAGTGTACTTGTTTTCATTCAGAAAGTTCTTGATAGGTGCACCTCAGAACATTCTAAACATCCACAAAATCCAATACAATGGTGTGTTTGTGTGTGTGTTCGAAGATATTTTGGGTTGTGTTGTGTGGTGTGGTGCAGATAATTGCATATTTTCTCGATATTTCCTGAACATTTAATCATTAGGGTCTGCTCTCGAGATTAAAAAATATCTTTCTATATGTAAATTATTGAAAAAGAAAGTACTATTTGGATTAGTATACTAATGGATGTAATCAGAAGAATTATACGTTATTACATATATTATGACTATACACGTATAGTAAAATGGAGAAAATTGTTTGGATTTGTCTAGCAAGTTACTTTTAATTCTAAGATTGCGTATGCAAGTGATTTTGCAGCTAAGTGTTGCAATGTTGTAGTGTCTCTAGTGTATGAATGCAAATGGACATGCTCCCAATTTATAGGTCAAATCTCACTCATGTATAAAGGTTGGAGTTGATGCTGCCGGTAATGCCATCATGACAGTGACGATGGTTACAGACGTTACAACAGCGACCAATTCAATGTGCAATGAACCTGGACATGTTCAGCACACAATCAAAGTTGCCATCAATGTCGTCATACAGCGGTGACCTTTCCAACGTGCAATGAATCTAGACATGTTCCTTACACTCTGTCCCTCTTGAGAACGTATCTAGATGATCTACAATACACATGTGAGCCCAACTCAGTTGGGTCATATCTAATTGTGCTCCAAATAAATTGGCCCCAAAAGAACTTTAGGTTGGCCCAAGCTTAACCTAAACTCAAGCCCATAACTTCGTCCATCACTTTAAATCAAGTGACAACTTTAATCCACTATTTCTCACTCAATGAGAATCGGTTAAGAGAATGTGAATATACTATGATCATCTACTCAACAAGTAGATCAATATTATGATATTTAATTATATAAAATTAAATGTTACGTCACTTAAAATTCTGATCAAATATCTTTGATCAACCACGATTTCAACATATACAGTTATGGTTGCATTTTCTACATTTCAATATGGGGAGCCTTCATATCATTGATCTCTTAGTCTTAGTGACTGAAACAAATTAAAATATATTGATATCTTAGAGGTTTCCTATGAAACTACTCATGTGATTTTTGGAGTTGATTATCCTATCTATAATGTTTACTTTGGTGTTATTTGGAGTGTGAAAATATTTATTGAATGAAAAGAACTATTCCAATGAATTTATTAGAGTGATGATTAAGATTGTGAAAGAAAATTTTGACAAATATTGGGAAAATTGTGATACTTTAATGGCTATTGGAGCAATTACTTGATCCTAGATTCAAATTGAGGTTGGTTGATTTTGTTTTTCATATAATATAGTGAGGGTGAAGCACGCACTAATCGAGATGCCTTATACATTGTGTTCTTTGAGTATATAAATTGAACCACTTTCAAAAGACATTCTTCTACTTGTGCATGTTAGAATCACAATTGCATAAGAGGGTGAAATACTGTAAACCTTACATCATGAACTCTAATTATCCAAAGTAAAGATCGAAAGGTGGATACGTGAACCTGGATTCGCCATTGAGAAAATCAGTGGAGGGTCAACTTTGGTAGAACACCGGATGGAACTTACAGAAGACCAAACTTCTCTTCTACTGTAATGCTTCTTCTGATGGGGGAGAAAGAATACATAGAGATTTCACGCCTGACTTCTAGGGACCACCCATTATTTATATTTAATAACTTTAGTGTATTTATTAATCAGCCCTTCAATGATTAGTAAATACTTCTTTAGGTATATACATTTTAATATAATAGCAATAATACATTTTATTACTATATATGTGTCCACACTTAGATTATTTGAAATTAATTTAACAATCTCTGACTTGGGCACTATATATATATATATCTTAATAATGTATACCTTAATGAGCTCAACACTTGTTATTATGTGCCCACATGTATATCTTAACAATCTCGTCCATCAATCACATCCATACATGACTAAAGCAACTTTCGTCAAATCAACCATGACTAAACCATCAATAATCACATGCACAAATATAATCAAACAACATAGATCAAATGGTATCACGAAAATCAGATGTAACATCTATTTTCAAATGGTACTCTTAAGGTTTTAAGTAAGATTACAAAAGACAGAGTAAAGAACTGAATTTTATTTCCAATCAGGAAATAACTTTATTACGTAAATGTCTGGAGTATCAAAAGCAACAAAATACAAACTCCCGCATCATCCAACGATGACACAACCATACAAGCAACATGCTCATGAAAGACCTTGGGCGGTAAGTCCTTAGTAAATGGATCTGCTATCATTTGTCCCTATGTGCTCTTTCGATATATGTTTACTCTGCACCTTTTCTTCACAACAAGAAACTTGATATCAATGTGCTTTGACTTGGATGAACTCCTGTTGTTGTTGGAATACATCACTGCAGACTTATTGTCACAATGCAACTTGATCGGTCTTTCACTATTTTCCAGAATGTGCAGCCTCGTGACAAAGTTCTGCAACCATATTCCATGGTCCGAAGCCTGAAATATGCATTAAATCCTGCCTCCATAGTCGAAGAAGCCACAAAGGTCTGTTTGACACTGTTTTCATAACACAACTCCCCCAGCTAGTATAAAGACATATCCAAGTGTGGATTTCCTGCTGTCTTGGCATCTAGCAAAGTCAGATTCTCAGTATTCAATGACCTCCAAATGGTATGACTTTCTCTAAACTAGCATATTTTTTTCTATGTAGATATCTCATAACCCTCTTGGCTGTTATCCAATGATTCATCTCAGGGTCACTCAAATATCTACCTAACATCCCTACTATGTACGCAATATCCGGACGCGTACATACATGAGCATACATAAAGAGCACCTGCGTATAGTTCTAGAAACTTTACAGTGATGCCTTTTGGGTTGACAAATGCCCCTGCTATCTTCATGGATATGATGAATAGAGTGTTTCATCAGTACTTGGACAATTTTTTCTTAGTTTTCATTGATGAGATCCTCATTTACTCAAAGAGTGAGGAACAACATAAAGAGCACCTGCGTATAGTTCTAGAAACTTTACGTGCAAAGAAATTATATGCCAATTTTAGCAAATGCGAATTCTGGCTAAAAGAAGTTATGTTCCTTGTACACATAGTTTCAGCCAATGGAATTAAAGTTGACCCTGCCAAGGTTGAAGCAGTGAAGGAATGGAGAACACCATCTAACATAAATGAGATAAAGAGTTTTCTTGGCCTAGCCGGATACTATCGGCGTTTTATAGAAGGATTTTCAAAGTTAGCAAGGCCAATGACACAACTATTAAGGAAAGGGATAAAGTTTACTTGGTCAGAAGACTGTGAAAAGAGTTTTCAAGAACTCAAGACCAGGCTAACTAGTGCTCCAGTGTTAGTTGTTCCAGAAGAAAAATAAGGATTCGTTGTTTATATGGATGCTTCAAAACTGGGATTAGGATGCGTGTTAATGCAAAACGGAAAGGTTATTGCATATGCATTCAGACAATTGAAACACATGAGTTGAATTAGCCAACTCATGATCTAGAATTGGCTGCAGTCGTGCATGCACTGAAAATCTAGAGACATCACCTGTATGGAGTAAGGTGTGAGATTTTCACTGATCACAAGAGTTTAAAATACTTCTTTGAGCAGAAAGATCTAAATATGAGACAAAGGAGATGACTCGAATTAGTAAAATATTATGAATGTACAATCAAATACCACCCAGGAAAGGCCAACGTGGTAGCAGATGCTTTGAGTCGAAAGACGAAGGCCAAGTTAGGGTATTTTATTACCCAACAAGATGAACTTATTCATGACTTTGCTAAGCTCAGTTTAGAGGTTTTACACCCTCCTGAAACTGTGTTAGGTTACTTAGCAGTCATTACAACGGAGCCTGATTTGAAGGAAATAATCGTGAGGGCACAACGAGAAGATGAATTTTTGGAGAAAATTCATCTTGCAACAAGATCAGGTGAACCTAAGGGGGGGGGGTTTACCGAAGATAAAGATAATGCTTTGATGTTTGGAGATAGACTGTGCAATGGAGAGATGAAGGAAGAGATAATGAGTGAAGCTCATGACACACCATATACTGCCCATCCTGGAAGTACTAAGATATATCAGTACTTGAAAAGATGATTTTGGTGGAAATGAATGAAATGAGATGTAGCATTGTTTGTGGAACGATGTCTTGCATGTCAACAAGTTAAGGCTGTTCATCAAAGACCGTACGAGATGCTGCAACCACTACCTATTCCAAAATGTAAGTGGGAGCACATCAATATGGATTTTGTGGTAAGCCTATCGAAGTCGGACGTGGCAACACTGTCATCTGGGTTATTGTAGACCGGCTCACAAAGTCAGCGCACTTTTTGTCAATCCAAATGACATTTGGTTTGGAAAAACTTGCAAAGCTGTATGTCAAGGAAATAGTACGCCTTCACGGTGTACTTATCTCAATCACGTCAGATCATGACACAAGATTCACGTCACATTTCTGGAAATGGTTGCAGGAAGCAATGGGTACCCAATTGAATTTTAGTACTGCTTTTCACCCTCAAACTGACGAACAGTCAGAAAGGACAATAAAAATTCTAGAAGATATGTTGCGAGCTATAGTCGCGGACTGAGGAGGAAGTTGGGAGGATTTGCTACCTCTTGTGGAATTTGCTTATAACAACAGTTATCAAACGACGATAGAAATGGCTCCATATGAAACTCTGTATGGACGAAAATGTAGGTCGCCACTTTATTGGGATGAAGTCGGTGAAAGAAAACTCTTAGGTCCAGAGTTAGTTCAACAGATGGTCGAGAAGGTCGACCATATCAAACAAAAGATCAAAGAGGCTCAAGATCGACAAAAAAGTTATGCCGACAAGCGTCGTTCAAATTTAGAGTTTAATGTAGGGGATCGAGTATTCCTGAAAGTATCTCCTTCTAAGGGGGTTATACGCTTTGGAAAGAGAGGAAAGTTACGTCCTCGTTACACAGGACCTTTTGATATCTTAGAAAGAATAGGCCCCGTAGCCTATAGGTTTGCACTGCCACCTAGCATTGGAGATGTGCACAATGTGTTTCATGTCTCGCAATTGCGAAAGTATGTTTTCGATCCAAAGCATGTGATCAAATATGATGAACTAGTCCTAGCACAGGATCTAAGTTATGATGAGAAACCAATGGAAATACTTGATCGCAAAGTTCAAGTATTGAGGAGCAAGGAGATTGTCCTCGTTAAAATGTTGTGGAAACACCATGGTAAAGAAGAAGCTACATGGGAACTGGAGGATAAAATGAAAGAAAAGTATCCAGAGTTGTTCCTAGAAGGTATCTAAATTTTGAGACGAAATTTTTTGTAAGGACGGTAAGATGTAATACCCCTCTCTTTTAATCATAGCATTAATCGAGTTTTATATTAGAGTTCTCATATCCATTAGAAATTATACAACTCCGATATTGAGTTTCATTTTTAGGTTATTAATTTAAATCGAATAATGATTTAAACATGAATTTAAAATGAATCAATTCAAGTAAATTAGTCGAACTAATTTAGTCATCTATTTAAACTAAATTGTCTACTAAAAAAAAGGGAAACAAGATATTAAATATAATATCAAAATAAGACTAAAAATAAAGTTATGTAGGTTATCCAACAATAAGAGCTATACATCACTAATTGACTCAAGAAGAGAAATAACAAATAGTACAATAAAAATATTCAACTCCTACCAACTCTATAACCTTTCTGCAGCCCCCTATCAAAGAGTTTGAGCAGATATGGGAGATTGAAAGATTTGGTAGTCGTGGTTCTTCTATAACCACACACCAACATAACCCCCATCATTTAAAATACACCTTCATCATCTCTTCACTTTCAACATCAACATAATCTGCAAAATTAGAACAAAGTAGTAAGGAAGTAAAAGCAGACTTAGACGGACAAAAAGAAAAGAGTCTCCTTCAAATTTTCCCCACCAAACAAGTAAAATTTTCAGATTATATGTATATGAATAATGTATTTCAACTCAATTCAATTCAAGCCTTAATATTTTAGAAGTTTGTGATTCTTTAATATGCCTAAGATATTACTACCTCTACAACAATCAAAGCATGTTATTACTACCTCTACCCATAAGATATTTGATTTAATATTTATAAAGGTGAACTCATCTAGCCACACACAAAGAATCGAATCAAAACATAAATGGGTAGGTTAAAACCATTTCATTTCATAGTTGGTGATGAGTCATGGCTACTTACATAGGAAGAGCCATCATAGACCACTCCAAAAATCTGAATCCAGATTTAAAAATTTGGGGTTTTATCCAAATTAATTTTCAAGTTCAAATTGAGAGAATAGAGAAACGAAATAAGAATAACTTGGTAAGAAAATTAATATGTATGCCCACGAAACTAAAAGCTGGAAAAGGAAATATAGAGAGACAATATTAAGAGGAGAGTATATTGGAAGAAATTTATTTACAAAAAGGGGGTTGAGACATTGCCTCGTTGGAAAAGATATAAATTAAGAGAGAGAAAGTAGCAGTGGAAGGAAAGAAAAGGATAATAAATAAAAGAAAAATTAAATAAAAGATGAAAGAAATAAAGAAGAAAAGACAAAAGAATAGTGGAAAATGGGAGATGATGAGTGACGACTTGGTTGGGAGAGGGATGAATTAGTTGGAAAGGTAATAAGAAAAGGAAAAAAAAAAGAAAAAAGAAAAGAAAATAGAAATAATAAGTTAACGGGTTTGGGCCGGATTCTAGGTCGGGCCATTAAATTTTTGGGCCGAGAATCAATATGTTGGGCCTAACAATTAATTATTCATGTGGTTTAACTACAATTGAGTTGGGCTAAATAATTAATTTAAATGGATCTTTAATTAACAAAAAGATTATGAATCGAAGCCTAATGCAAATAACGATTAAAAGTGGGAAATGAATATTTATTTGCCAAATGTTTATGTAAGATTTAGTTGTCTGGTTTTAAACGACTAATGATAGCTTTAATTTATTAAATGCTATAAAATGAGCAAAGATTTTCGGAGAAAATCCAAAATTCGTTTCTAGAAAATAAAATGGATATGAAACACTAAAAGCTAATAATTAGCTTTAATATTAAAGATATATTTATTTAGATTCTAAGGTTTCTAAGTATTATATGAAGGTCAAGTACAACGTGTAAGCCAAGTTGAACGTGAAGATTAGCTCGACTTTTCTAAACTTAAAGGAGATTTAATCGACGGATTTATTCTAAGAGGTAGGTTTATTTTTCTCAAAATTATGTTAGAATTATATAAGCTCTAATATTACAAAATGAAATGTTATTCATGTCATGTTTTAATGTATGTTCAACTAAGTTTAATGGTCTGAAGTTAATCGATCGAGGTTTTCGGCTTTACCTAACACGTTAGTTGAAAACTGTGTACACGAATGGGTAGTAGTGCAATGGGTTGATCTCCATTGTGTGTTGCTGTAATGTTAATGGAATTCTCTAGGTTTCGACCCGAAATCCAAATGCAGAAAGGGATTCTCTGGGTTTCGACCCGAAATCTAAATGCTCAAATAGACTCTCTGGGTTTTGACCCAAAGTCTGGATGTAAATGGGCTCGACAGTGGCAAGAGGTCCGGGGCCAAGTAAGAGTAATTTTAGAACGTACATAAATGCACAAAAGAATGAAAATGATAAATGCTTTAACATGCTTAGAAGTACTTTTCGTTTTGAAACATTCTAAGGTATGTTCATGAATGGATAAAAATGTTTAGATTTTATAAAACTGTATATAAAATGCATAGCCCACTGAGTACACTAGTACTCAGCCCACAAATTGTTTCCAAATATTTTTAGGTTAAGTGCCGGTTTTGACGAGTTGAGCTGAGGCGTGGTTGTTGTTGTTGTAAGATTGCTTTTATGAATTGCTTCCGCTATGATATTCTTTTTGTCAAGTATAGTTCATCTGTCGATCTATAACTTTCTAATGACTCAGGTTATGTTCTTCTATTCGATAGAATTAGGATTGTGAACCTCAACTTCTGACGTCGAATAGCTTTTTGCATCGATTTGCATTGCGAGTCTTCTCGTTTATCTATGAATGACTATATTTGAAGTATTATTCAGGATTATTTCCAAGTTAAAAATGCCCCCCCTTCTTCCCCGCTTCTTAAATCCCACCCCTAGTCGCACCCAGACTTACGGGCCTTTCCTCGGGAATTGGGGCGTGACAATGATGCATGTCGTTTTAAAAAGAAAACCCACCATACACATATAAAAATATACATTTTACCATCATATCGAGCTCGTCATTATTCTTTGTTCATTCACAGTGTTCCTCATTACGACTAGATGGGGAAACCAAAGTCTTCCTCAAATAATCCCCTTTCAACAAGATCGGGGAGCCTGGCCAAGTTCACCCGATTTGGACTTTCCGTGTACACTACATTGGCCGGATCTAACTCAAGACACAGTTGTTAAATTACATCATTGGCAAAGTCAATCAATGGGTACGGTAATACCGATCCATTACATATAGGATACACATGAGTATAATAAAAATATTGGCATGTAAATTCATGTTTTTAGAAAAGCAGTTCGAGCTTAATAACTCAAACTATCATATTTTAAATAGACTTACACTTGTCACCGATGTATGGAGCTCACATTCCGTTGTAGAGGATAGGTGATATTCATCGGTAATACCCTACAAGATGAATCTTATGGCTAAGTACAAATTGATGGGCGCTAACCTCTTCTCCAACCTTAAGCACTTCTAGTGCTTCCAGAACTTCATGTCTAACCATTCTAACATCAACCTATTAATTACCCGATGATCATCATTTACAAGACTCATTTGCTAACTACTTAAGATATTTCAATCCCTTAATATTTAATTAGAGTCGTCACTATAGAAGGAGTAACATTTATCTCGATATGAGTAATTTACCTAATCATATTGTCCGTCAACTTCGAGTAATGACTAGCTTCAACTTAATATGATTTTGGATTCTCATTATACTTCTTCATAATAATCATGTCCTAAGTTTAAAATGAATGAAATTCGTAAAGAGTTATGAGTTGGGATTTGCTTGGACTTCCAACGGTGATTCTTAGTGAAAACTTATGCAAACACATTTCGTAAAAATTATAGTAAATGTAAATAATATTCAATCCCTTTGAAATTTCATTATAGTGTTGCTAAAATATTGAAGTATTGACTTACCAAGGTCGGTCACATTGAAAAAATTTTGACTCCAAAAAGATATGCACAAAAGATTAAATTAATAATGGAAAAAAATGTTATGCAACTTATGTGACACTTTAACTTGTAAAACTTTTATTATGTAGTGGTCTTGGAGTTAAGCTACTCTATGTAGCATGGTTGAGTTTTTCAAAAAATGAAAATTGGTAAAATACATTTTATTCTAATTTTACTACATTTTGTAAAACAATGTTGCCATTATATTTTTATCGAAAATCTATGTACACTCAATTTTGAAAGAAGGTTTACCTCAAAACTACTAATGATAAATTTATGAAATTTTAAAAATAGTTTTTTAACATCCCAAAGTCAATATTTTTCAAAATAACATGTTCAAAAACTCATTTTTGATATTACTTAAGGAATAAAAACATAGGTTATACTTTCAAGACCTTTTGAGACGAATAAAAGTTGAATTTTAGTTACTCTATTAAACGAACTCTAATGAATGTGAAATTTTACACACATACTATAAAAATCATGGGGAATATGCCTTATAAACAGTTTTGGTTTCATTGTATCAATCATCTAAAATAAAATCACATAGTTTTGAAATAATTTTCACAAGATCACCTTTTTTAGTTATATGAGCAGTTTACTTTGAAAAATGATAATAACTCAAATTCGGTCAAATAAAATTTTTAGAGTGATCATAAAATTTTAAAGTTTTATTTTATGAAAAAAAAAACACATAAAATTATTTAAACTATATTTTTCTCGAATTTTCAAAGTTAGACAAATACCCATATTTTCTCAATATTTGACAGTTTGCGCAACCATTTTGTAAAAATCGTAGTAAATTAAAAATATAACGAAATTGACTGGTTCAAATTGGGGATTACTCCTAACTCAATCTATTATCTTATTATGTCAAGAAGACCAAAAGTTGGATATTTATATTGTACTGAAATGGCGAGACAGAAGTCGGGCATAAACTTTCAACACAAGAATGTAAGCAAACTTTAATTCCCTAGTTCATCATGTTTAATTATCAACACAACATCAAAATACTAATCCTAAAATTAAATAATTATATTATCATATATTAACACAAGACAATCTCTAATTCTACATCATTCCGGTCTAAATCGGTAAAGAGAAAGAATGACTACCTTATTGAGTGAAAGGTGTTGTTTTGATGGTGGAATTTGCTGAATTTCCCCTCTCTTTTCCGGAGCTACTCTCTTCTTTTCGGAGGATAGTTGTAAAAAGGGTAGAGAGAAGGGGTGAGAAGTGAAGGCTGACAATGGAGAAAAGTAAAGCTACTTTGACCAAGATTTTGGCCTTGCATGGCTGCCTTAGAGCCATTTTTTGGACAATCGGACTCCGAAAATGGAAGCTTGGGGTGAAATTTGTGCTCATTTGGTCGTTGGTGGTCCGACGGCGGTCTGGCAGCTTTCCGACAGTGGGGTGCAGAGCACCTCTCTCTACTATCTCTCTCTAAGGATTGGTGTTGGGTGAAAAATGAGGAGGTGAGATGAAGAAACACTACTACAAATTATATAATACACTACGCTGCATACACTACGGTTTTTTCATAAACTGTAGTGTATGTGCGTTTTTTTTACTAAAGACTACGCTTATAAAAAAAACCGTAGTGTATATTAGTTATAGACTACGGTTTTTAAAAACCGTAGTCTATGTGCGTGTATTTTTAATACATACACTACAGTTTTTAAAAAACCGTAGTCTATGTGCATGTATTTTTAATAAATACACTACGGTTTTTAAAAAACCGTAGTCTATGTGCGTTTATTTTTACCATATAGACTACGGTTTTTAAAAACCGTAGTGTATGTGCGTTTATATTTACCATATACACTACGGTTTTGCTTATAATCACCACATATTCATCCTCTACAAGATTGGGCGTCTCCATTAACATAGTAAATCGTCGATTTCAGCTTGGGTGGGGGAAACCCTAAATTTTGCCGCCACCGACTGGATGCGCCGCCGGCGTCATAGGCGGTGGAGATAGCCTGAATAACACCCATTACCCTTAAATCGACCTATTTACATCCATAATCTGTTGTTTTTGTGCGACTCCAGTCGCGATTAAGGACCTACCCTCTGTGCGACGCAAGTCTTCGCGACTCAAATCGCGAAAATCTGAATAAGGGATTCCTCTCTGTTCGTCTTTAATCGTGCTCCTTTCATTCACAATCTGCCATCGCTGAACGACTCCATGTCTCCATTCAAATCGCGTGTTTAAATCTGGGCGATTCAACAGGCGAACGCGCGATTCTTATAGCGATTCAAATTGGGCGACTGAATTCGCGATTCATATTGGGCGATTTTCAGTGCGATTCAAATCGCTAATTTCAGGGAGTCTTCCATCTTATATCGATTTGCTTGAATCTGAACTGCTGCTTGTATCTGCCTCTGTTTTCACTCTGCTATATCGATTTCGGACAATCTGTAATCTGCCTTGTTCTTAATTGTTGTGATTTGATTTGTTCAGATTACCTTTATGCAGATTTGATTGCTCGATTTCAAATTCAGAACTTGAAATTATACTGGGCTTGTAATAATTGTTGAAATAATTGCTGAAATAATTGTTGAAATTATTGCTACCTCTGATTTGTGCAGTTCAGATTTGAATTCAGGGCTTCCTGCTCTGTATATTATTGTCGTGAATTGCTTCCTGCTCTGTATATTATTGTAGTGAATTGTTTGCTTTGCACTATGCTTCTGTGAAGTGCTTTGTTCACTGATTTTTCAATTACCTGCTGTAGGCTGCTCTTCTTTTTCATTGCTGAACACTGATTTTTCATCTGATTTAGCTGGCCAAGATCTTCGAATCAAAAATTTTACACTTAACCTGCTGCTGTGAAATGATCTGTTCACTGATTGTACACTAAATGTCTGGCAGTCTACACTTCTTGTGGGGATATAATGATAACTGTAAAACTGTTATTTCTATAGCTTGAATTGTGCTTCAATATCCCATGATGGGTCAATGGTAGCTGGTAGATTTTCAGATTTATCATTGAAGGTTGCTTACTATCCTATGTACTTTTTCTTCACAATCAGTAGTATTTCTCATTGATGTGCTAATTTAAACCCAATGGACAGGTTTGGGACATGGCAAAGCTTGGGCAACAGAATGTAACCTGTAAGTTGATCTCTCATTGTTGTAGTAAATTAACTTGTATACACAAGCTTTCAAGCCTTAGGATCTTTCTCATGTCTTCTTTCGGACTTTAGTTTCTTATTGTTGATATTATCCACACAGTTTTGCTTATGTTCTAGTGATTTTCTCATGCACCTAGATAGATAAACTTGATCCATCCAACATTGTCATTATAATTCTAGGCACACTTTTGGTGAATGATTTTTATTTGATCTCGGAAGAATGTGGGTGATAATTTTCATGCCATTTGTATCCTATGGTTAATTGTCTATTATATCAGTAACTACTTTTTATTTTGAGTCAAAACATGATGTATATGCTTTTACCAGTGCATTTGGATGTTGAATCTAGAATATCAGCTCCTTCGCAGGGTGAAAATGAGTTGGCTCCCAGTGAGCCTAGCTCAGGCGCTGGGGGAAGAAGTTACACATTATTCCGTGGTCATGCAGGACCAGTACATTCTGCTTCTTTTAGTCTATTTGGGGATTATATTCTGTCTTCTTCATCAGATTCTACAAGTAGGTTACAGTTCACAACTGTACTTTCTTTTATTTGTGTACTCTGTTCGTTTCTCTTGACCAAATAAGCAATCAATGACTTCTAAACTGCAGTTCCACTTTGGAGCTCAAAATTGAATGCAAATCTTGTCTGCTACAAGGGTCACAATTACCATGTGTGGGATGTACAGGTAGGAGTAAAAGATTAAAGCTTCAGACTTCAGTAGTTATGATAACCTGTTTTTCTCCTAGTCATATAATTGTCGTATTCATATATATACATATATAAATTCATGTTTATCTTTTTAGGTTGAGGTCAAAAGGTGGATTGATGGAATTAGAATATGTGTAGTTCACATGCAACTACAGTTTCATATTTTGGATATTTAGCATGTATATTGATAATTTTGTAAAGATAATGGATAAACAAATTGTTGGGATGACAATATTTTGTAAAGTAATTGTGTA
>JAPKLX010000262.1:59879-165573 GCA_026898415.1 Leonotis leonurus | reverse complement strand
CTGCTCATCACCAGCAATCGATCTGTTCCCCCAACATAAAACACTATCTGTCTAATACTTTAAAGCTCAACTTCAGCTCATGTGATCACAACTCTCAACAATACAATATTGTTGCGAGGTTGGCTTCAGTTGCATCAAGAATGTGAGTAGCAAGTGGTTCATAGGGACATAAAGATGAGTAACATAATGCCCAATGTGAACTACAATGCAAGGTTGTGTGATTTTTTTATTAGTAAAGCTATAGGTTTGAGCTATGCAGATCCTGATTAGTCATTAAAGGTTATCTATGAGAAAGGTTTTACAAATTATCATTGTTGCATTATTATTGATATGTACAAATTATTGAGCAATGCTGTCGAATTTTGATAGATATAATGACAATCATGAATTTGTTAAGAACTTCATTTTTATTTATTTGTTTATATAATATGTTGTTTTTTTATATAATATTCAAGTGAACTGATAAGTGATACGGCTTACAAAATGAAGCATATTAAGAAATAGGAGGAATATTTGGGAAGGAAAAAAGAAATAATATTTTGGGAATAATAAAGAATGAAGATTACAGTAGCTATTAAACTTGCAAAATCTGTTCTATTAAGGAATATAATAAAATAGAATAAATCTGGAAATATGTTGTAGCCGAGTCGAGGAAAGATCCTCTTTCCGCAAGACAATATTACGCCCCGGTAGTGCTCTCGGTAAGGTGTAGATGTCTCCAAAGATAAAACGGCTTTCGTCTCTGTAATACCCTCAAATTTTAATTAGTACTTAGTTGCTAATTAAAGATTTAATAAGGCTTTGCATCCTTAAGAAATAAAAATAGGAAAATTTAAAACTAAAGTATTTAGTTGTAATTAGTGAAGATAAGTAACCTAAGTGTTACTTAAGCATGATTTGGAGGAAATGTTGGCATATTATGGAATAATCATAATATAATAAAATAAAATAAAATAAAAAGAAAAATGATAATTCTTCAAAATTCTAGAATGTGGTAAAAAGTGATGAATAATCACTTAATTAATTAAATCTAAATAAAATTAATTATTATATATAAAATAAATCTAGTTGTACTATTCATGATAAACATCAACAAAATATTTCTTCCTCTTCCCCCTAAGATTTTCGAAAATCATCATCATCTTCATACCAAAAAATTTTCTCCTCCCAAGCATAATAGTGTGATCTCAAGCTACATCAACTATAAAGATTAGTAAATTGAAGGTAAATAATCCTCTTTCATCATACTTTTGTGTTTTAAATTGTGATAAATTATGATTTTGAAATATGATGAAGGAAGATTAGAGATTTGAAAGTATTAGTGAAGTTCTTGTGGATTTTAAGGTTAAATCATGTATAAAGTGAAAGAATATGTAGAAATAAGATGAATTAGTTGGAGATATGGCCTTAGTGTTTGAGTTTAAATTTATGTTAATAATTGTAATGCTATGCTTAAATTAAGTTTATATTCATGTAATTAAGCATGTTTAAACATAAGATTAGAAAAAAAAATTATGAAAAATCCAAGTATAAATTTTATGTAATTTTCGAAAAATTAAGAAATAAAGAGCTATGGAGATTTTGTTTTATTTGCCTCTAATAACTTGATATATGATCTCTATGAAGCATAATAAGTGATATATAAATTATTTAGATTTTTCCAAGTTCATATGTAAAAGTTGGAAAGAGTTAGTTTTTGAGATCATGTGATATATGGTGTTTAAGACATAATATGTTTAATCTTTCTTAAATATTAGGAAGAGAAATTGAAGAATATGTAGTAAAAGATGTCATTGAAAAGACGATATGTTAGAACATAAAGAAGTGACGTAATAACATAGATATGATAAGTGATTAATATAATGTTAAGATAGAAGGATGCAATAGCCGAAGAACTTATAGTTATAATAGTTGGTAATCAAGTAAATTACAAGAAGAAGAATGAGATTATGAATTGATGATTCCATAGAAAAGAGTATGGTTTCTTATTCTTAAATGTTTTACTAATGTAAGGTTCAGTTGAGAAAGGAAAAGAAGAAAAGAAAGAAGGAGACGAAGCCTTGAATTATATAGATTAAACCATCCAGGTGGGCTTTCGAACTAAAGAATTATTTATGATGATATGTTGTTATGTTTAAAGAAGGTTGACTTGCCTGTTTTGAGCATGTTGAATTTTACCTATCTACAAGAGAATTACGATATCGGCCCTATGCCGGACGAGCTGCCGGTAAGGGTTTGTGTACACATTGGACCGTGAGTCAGCGAGCGGGTTGGCCGGTCAGAGTGTTTGAGAGGGAGGCCTACCTCTCAACACATGCGTGTAGATATGGTATTACAGATATGAGATAATTGTCTGCAGACACATGACATGCATATTCAGTTTTTATTGTTTTCAGAAAGAAAAGATATATGTTTTAAGAAGCGTATGCAGGTTATATTTTTTTTTAAAAAAAACCCTGTATTTGCTAAAGTTGACAAGTCAATTATATAGCTCTAAGAGCAAGTTTTCAATGTTTTTGGCATGTGTCCACTGAGTGCTTTAAGTACTCATGCCCTGCATGTGTTTCTAAACGTGCAGGTTGAGCTGGGAGATGGCAAATGGAGCTGAACACTGTAGTTTATTCTTGACATGTAAATTATTGAGTGGGTTATGGTCATTTTGTTAAACTTTGTTGAAACATACCTTGTAAGTCCTGAGTTATATGTCTTCATACATATAACTCATCCACTCTTCCTGTTGCGGAACTCGGTTTCCTTTTTGTTGTTAATTTGAATGTTTGGTGCCATTATGTTTAGTTAGCTTATGAAATCCATGTTGGTATGTTCCTTTGTGAATCATCGTATTCAACTTTTTTTTTCTTTATTGTTTGAGCTTTACCGTTGGTAAATTGAAACCTGAGTTCATAACTTGTCTGAGTTTAATTTCGCTAGAAACAGGGCAGCGTCTTAGAACCCCCTTTTTGATCGTATTATCTATCCGAATTCTTGAAAAAATTGGAACCATTTTAAAGATATTTTCGATACCTTTCTAACGGTTCTTTCGGATCTCAGTTCGGAGTCCGGATGAGTAATTTATGATTCTTTGAAGTTAAGGTGTCAAATCTGTCCTGAAATTCCTGCAAAAATCTTGATTTGGTTTATCCCTGAGATCCATTCTTCATTTCCTAGAATTTCTTAAGTTACCTGAGTCATAGTCTAATTACTTAACTAAGATAGGGTTAAGAAATTGGGCTGTGACAGTCTCGGAGGTGGCAGCACCGCGAACCAACGAGCTCCGACGAACTGGAAAATGGTTGTGGACAAAACTTCTTCTAAATGCTTGAAGAAGATGAATGCAGTAAGATGCTTGTTTGAGAGTTGTATGCGTGTATGATTTGTTGTGTATGTCTCAAGAATGAGAAAACACCTATCTATATAGGTCACACCCACTCAAGAGGAGTTATAAGAATTAATTACAATTAAAGTCCATTCATTACAATTGATTCAAATTCAAGTCAATAGGAATTAATTACAATTAAAGTCCATTCATTACAATTGATTCAAATTCAAGTCAATGGACGTTACAGGAGTTACACAAATTAGTGGTAATTAATTATAATTAAACCACCTAATTTGGACATACATATGTCCACATTCACCACAGATCAATTACAAGATTGATCTCAACAGGTTGATCACAAGATCAACTCAAGGAGATTGATATCATAGTAAAACATGTCCCGGGACAGATCGTTGGGCAGGTCGTGGCGCAGGCCATGGCACAAGCTGTCTGGGACAGGCCATGGCACAAGCTGTCTGGCACAGGCCATGACACAGGCTAGGCCACCAGATAGTGGGCCAGATCATGGACCAGATCATGGGCCAGATCAAGACCAGCCAGGCCACCAAATTGTGGGCCAGATCAAGACCAGATCACTGGGCCAGATCATGGACCATGGACCAGATGATCTGCATCTGCTGGGCCAGATCATCTGTTGATCTGCTGGGCCAGATCACTTGCTTGTCTGCTGGGCCAGATCACTTGCTGGTCTGCTGGGCTGGCGCGTGCCAGCCCAGCCCATCTGGTCTTTGACCCAACTTTTGTCAAACCATAAGGTTCTTAAACTCCTTATATACAAGATGAAAGTTGGTTTTATAACCAATGTGGGATATGAGTTTCTCTTCACTCTTAGTTCCCAAAACACAACTCCATGATTCAAGTGACTAACTTTAAACCTTTATTTCTCACTCACCGGGAATCGGTTTAGAAAAAATAAATATACTACGATCATCTACTCGGAACGTAGCTCTATCTTACGTCATTTAATTTCCTTAGAATTAAATACTTCGTCACTTAAAACTTAGTCAAACTTCATTGACCACAACAAATATATGACAAATATATATTTATTTCTTAAGGCACGATTCCTACAGTAACCACTTGATACGTTTGAGGAGAAAATTCTATATTAGAGTTCTTTACCATTTAGTATATTTTTGTTCTATTTTGAATGCAAAAATCAACGAACATTTAGTAAAATATACTCCCTCCGTCCCACTATTTTCGTCCTCTTTTATATTGAGATGAGTGTATTATTTTAATGAAAGAGGACGGAAATAGTGGGACGGAGGGAGTATTATTTTTTGGGTTTAAGAATGAATTCGTATCTAAAATATAAATTGTCTATGTTACGTATTTTAATTTTTACTTTCTAATTTGTCGTAATTACTATGCATTATTACATAATTTTTTTTATTTCATATATTAATTAAATTGTCATATACACTTACTAAATTACTATTTCAAAGAATACAAATATATCATAAATAAAAGCTAATGTAACAGACTAAAATAAGATTGTAGATCATCATAAGATTATAGATCATTTTAGGGGATGGTTATATTGAAAATAGATCTGTTTGTGTTAACTAAAAATAAATTTGAATCATCCATATTTTCCATTCAATGGATATGATTAAATTATACCCTAATCAATAAAACCTAGTAAAAAAGAATAACAAATTCCCTATTTTTAGGATAAAATATTTTAAATAAAATATATACCAAAATTATCTTTTAATCTGCACCATTGATCTAAATAATTCAACAGTCAAGATTTATTTTTAGTTAACTCATACAAAACCATTTTTATTTGATCTCATATATATATATATATATATATATATATATATGAACTATCCATTTTCCAAACCATTGTCATAATTATTAGAAAAATTCCTAATTTTAACTATTACAAACATGCAAGTTAATGTTATACTCCCTCAGTCCCAGCATATATGTCCACTATACTATATTGGGTTGTCCCAGCATATATGTCCATTTTCCAATTTTATGCTAAAATTAATATTAACCCAACTCATTTAACCCAATTAAACTCAACTAGACCTAGAAAGTTAACACTCTAACCCTAATCACTCTATCCTACTGACTCTCTCTCTACCTCCCCCTCTCCCTCTCGAAACCTCTCCTTCCTGAAATCATTTGCGGCGATTCCTCTCGTCTCCTTCCCAAAACCCTAATTTATTTAGGTGTTTCCACCGCAATGATGAGCTCTAGCCCGTTGTTTTGTGTTGGCCATCTTCTCTCATCTGATACTACACTTGATTCACCTTCTTCTTCTCCCCCAGAAACCCTAGATCCATTCAAACCTGAGGCCCGTGATGATAAAACCTTCGATTCACTCCATTTGAGCGGTGGGAATGCCGCCGTGGAGTTTTTGGGTTTTGCATGTTGTTGTGGCGAAATTTTTGAGGCTGGGAGTGGTGATTTGAAGTTGGACTCCCCATTTCCTTTCCTCAACCCACGGTTGACTTATCCTGCCCATAAAAATGATCTTAGCACAGATCCCTACTGGATATGTGGAGGATCTGTCCCATTCGATCCTGGGTTTCTGAGGCCAGTGATGATTTTCTTATGCCTCTGAGCGGTGGTGAAGTTGCAGACATGGTGGAATCGCCCTTGGTGGATTCAGACTCTAACTTCGTGCACTGGACAAAATCCGAGGATTTCTTGGCCATTCGAAGGCAGAGGTTGGCTGAGAAGGAGCTTCTTGCTTATGTGAAGAACTGTTGTTGGGAACCCAAAGTTATTTTTAGTTTTGATGATGATCTTTCGAAACACACTTAGTTCTCTTTGTTAAACTGTTCTACATGTAAAGCAGATCACTACCTTTAAAGTGAATTCTGTTAGAGAACAGATTAGGAGATGACTTGAAATGTAAAGGAGTTATTCCTATAGAAGTCATTTCTCTAATTAGTTTAGGATGAAGGTCAAGATTTCAAGCCAAGAAGAAATCGATCTGCTGTAACAGACAGTGACTAGATCGATGACCAGATCGACAGTTACAGCGAAGCACCAGATCGATAGAGTCATCAAACATCCAGATGACATCATCCTACACATCATATCATCTTGCCACGTCAAAATTAAAGTCCATCCAACTGGGATTGGAAAGAGAATCTTCGGTTAACACATAGAAGGAAAGAAACCGTTGGCAATCTGGTTTCCATAAACTAAGGATTGAGTCAACGTTTCTACAAGGCAAGAAGAGATATGATGGACATTATTGATTGGCAATATACCATCAATCTCACGCCAATCATCAAACGGCTAGAATTTTCAATTCAATGCCTATATATATTTGAAGTTCAAATCTGGACAAAACATAGAACACGCACGCGAGCTATACTGTTAACTTACTCTCAAGCAACCAATCTGCAATCCAGACTAAGAGCTTCAAACACTTTGTGATTCCACATCACAACAACCACCTCGATTCAAGTCTGTCTTATCGAGAGAAAGGAGATCACCCTGCTAGCTAGTAGTTTTCTAGTGGTAACGTAGAGGTAATCTGTTGTAAAGGGACACGACCCTTATTTCGTGCATAAGTATCTCTCTAGTTGTGATTGATACTTGTGACTCGTTCTCCACGAGTATAAACAAGTAGAGTATCCTAGTAGTGGATAATCTGGTCTAGTTTTGACCAGATCGTGGACGTAGGGATTTCCCGAACCACGTTAAATGACTGTGTGCTTTACATTCCTGCATATTTACTTTCAGTTGTTTATTATTCTAACCTTCTGCACTATCATTCAATCTGCACCTTAATCAATCTGCTTAACAATTAGAATAATTCCTAAGGTTTTCTAAACAAGAGCACTCATTAATCCACCATTATTCCGCACACACAATACTTTAAAAATAATAAGATCACTCTTATTATCAGCTAAGTATTTTCACTAAGAGAGCTATCTGTTTGGACTAAACTGGCATCGATCTATGTATCAATTTGTTTAGTCATCTGCTTAGCAATTTCTTATACAGAATAGCTTGAACTCTCTGATATTTTGACAAGTAAACTGAAAAGTTTGTATTTGGTGTATTTCCCCCCCCCCCCCCCCATACACCAAACCTTGCTCTTTCGGGACCAACAACTGTCATCGTGGTTCACTTAAGATGTTGGAGATTTTAGTCCCTAGATTGTTTAATCTGGTGAGATCTTTCTCTTATGTTATGTTATGTTCTGTTCAAGCATATATGTCCACTATTCTGTGATTGTGTTGTTGGTTGATGGTTGTGATGTTCTTTGATGTTGCTGGTTGTGGTGTGGGAAATGGATAATAAGTGTTGAAATGATGATATTTGTGTGTAAAGTATGTGAGATGAGATGGTTGATTGTTCTGTATATGACACGCACTTGATTCCAGATGTTGTGATGGTCATGTTCAGTGCGATTATGATGTTGTGATTTCGGTTGATGGCTTTGTTTGGTATCTGTGTGGGTTTGAGTTCAGTGAGTTTGATTGCTAGTTTGGATAGTGATAGTGATGATATCTGCTTTGTCTACAAAATAAACTTGTGATGCTACACTTTGATATCTGAATCCAGCATACAAAAAAAGAGTTTTCACTCGATACAATAAGCATGTCTTTTTCCAAAGCTAGCTTTTAAAACTTATCCAAACTAGCTTTCAAAAACTACATGCACTTAAACTATTGTCTGCACACCAAACAAGCCTAAACTATTGTCTGCACATCATTGTCTTGAATTGCTAAGTCCATCTGAATTCCATGAGCTTGAAGATAAGCTATGCAGTCTAACACTAACTCCTTTGAAACCCCCAAGTTAATAGGCAGCCTGTTTTCCCTCATTAGTGTATCTTTCTTCATGTGGGGGATTTTGTAGCAATTCTGACCCTTAAACCTTAGAATCTCCACCATACAACTCTGTAAACTAAGAAAAACCTTATTAAGTGTAAATGGTGTTAGCATTTCAAAAGATGTTATCACTGCAGATACCAAGTCATCCACATTCTTGCACACACTTTCAGTTTGTAGGCTTTGTATGGCTCTAAACCACCCTAAATCATTCACATTTGTATCTGGTGAGTTGGGGGGTTGATGAACTATGCTTATGTCAAAACCATTTTGTGTGGCTGCAGCTCTGAATTCTGGATCATTATCCTTGATATGTGGTTTAGCATTATCTTGTTGGATAAAGATCTGTTTTGATGTTGTTTGTGGCCACTTTGACATGATTGCAGGGATAATCTGTCATTATAACAACATAAACTGAAAGTGTTAAACTGGAAATAATAAACTGAAAATCATAAATTTCACATTAGGTTACAACTGAAACAAGTTCTACTCTAGAGAATCTACCATTACAATTACCACACATGTCACTTGTGCTCATTACCTTGGTGATTAGGCAGTCTTTAATGACATCTTTTGTGATTGAGACTATTGGTTTAGTCTCAAGTGTGCCTGCCTCTCTGTTCTTACTTCTTCTCTTGGCTGACACTTGTTCTGTGAATGGGAAGATGCCTATCTTCCCATCAAAAATCACAGTCCCATCCTCTGAAAATAAAGGCCTACACACTACACACATAAACATGATTTTTGTAATGAACTTCTTACTCTTACATGTTCTATGTGGCTCTTCCTCATTTGGAGTTAAATAAAATCTGTGTGATGTCTTGGAGATATAGAACCACTTCTCATCTATGTGGACCGTGTTGTGCATGCTTTTGAATTTCAGTGTGTTGAGCAACCTATCAAACTCTATAGCTTCTAGAGAAAAACGCATTCTCAAGAGTTTGTTTGGGGCTGTTAAATTTGGTTTGATGGCATTCGAATGACTTCTGATCAGTCCCCTTGTTATCCATCTTCCAACTACTGATTTGCTGCATTTAATACCTCTTGCAAGCCTTCTAACTGTGCTTCGATGGAATAACTCTAAGCTTCATATTAGTGACAAATCAATATCTATTCTTTTTCTCTTCACTCCAACTCTTTTGTTTGCAACTTGAATACACTTACTAGTTTCTCTATCTTCTTTGGATGCAGCCCACAGCCGACTGATGGTCCTTTGACAACAAGAAAAAGTGAAAGTTGCTTCAGCAATCCTGCTTCTTGCTGGTTTTCCATTACGCAAATCTTGGAGCAAGAATTGGATGATTGATGTTTTGGTAGCAAGAGAAAGGTCTTTTCCCCTTGGAGGCATTTTTTTTTGTGTGGCAGTGGTTGTTTTGTGTGGTAAGAATAGATAATGAATGTTAATGGGTGTTAGCTTATTTATGGGACTCACTTTATGTTTGAATTTTTAGAGGGAAGTTTGAATTTAGAACCAAATTTTTGTTTTGAAATTTGTGTGGCAAATGTTTGAAATTTCAATTTCTTTAATTTCAGTTCAACAAATTATCAATTGCAATTTCAGTTTCTTTAATTTTGTTTGTTTGATAAATAATCTTAATTTTAATTTAGTTTGTTTAATTCTGATTAAATATAAAGCATTACGTATTCATAATTTAAAAAAATCATTATTTTTGAAATATTAACAAATTAATTATAGAATTTAAAAAAAATTATGCATTCAAGAGTAATCTAAATGTTGAATTAAATAAAGAAATAGAAGTCAACAAGTGGGTATTAAATTACTAATAAAGAAAGAAGGAAAAAATAGGTTAAAGTAATTAAGAGAAAATAGGTGAAATAATTAATAGATGTATTGATATGCAGTACCAAAAGTTTTGGGACATATATGGTGGGATGGAATATATGGTGGGATGGAGGGAGTAACATATTAAAAAATTATTCTTCAAATAGATATTTAGAATCAGTTATGGTAATAGATATATAGCTCTTAGAGTTGATAATTCCAAAATTTTAAGTACATTAGATTCTATACATCTATGCGTTTAAATTATGTCAATCAAGCAATTATAATTTTATTAATCTTAAAACAAAATTCAACTATCTTGATTTTATTCACTTTATCGGGATTCGAAATTATGCATTCTCTTAGCAAATTTGCAAATTTCCTCCAAATAATATAGTATATGTGGAAAAAAGGAAAATATTTTAATTTTGTGGTCAAATCAAACTACATTAAAACATGAAGTGATGTGGTGGTGTTCGAAATATTATGAGACAATAAATAACAATAGGTTTAAAAATCTAAATATATAACATGATCTAAATTCAAAGAATAAAATCATGTCCATTTTTTTCGTTAAATCTTTCTCAAGCATTTAGTAAAGGCTTTTAGTGTGGATTGAAGCAATCGTTAAAAATATCACAGTCCGCTTTTAGTGTTTGAATTTATTTCTTAAAAAATACTAAAGGGATATAAAAATACAACACTATAATTTAAAAATAATTATTCATTGAAATTAATATTGTAGCAATTTTAATCAGAAAAAGCATAGCATTATGAAACAATTTGTTTTAAGACCATTTATTATTCTACTGATGAGACAATTATAATTTATTTTGATAAAAATTAAACATTTAAAATAGTTTACACTTCGGAGTGTTTACTAAATAGGATATAATTAATTAGAATAATCCACTCCAATTACTTTAATATCACCCTTCTAAGTGAGATATATATCAAACAAATAATTTCTTATTGGAGTATTAATCACGGACTTTGAGATATCTTGAAAATATAAACCTAATTAGTAAATATTAGATTAACTTATATTATTTTTATATTTCTACTAATATAAAAAAAAATACGTTGTAATGCAACTCTCTTTATTCCATAAGAATCATAATTAGATAGTTTGACATGAGTTTCAATACTAGTGAATTTGAAAGAATAAATTAATCAATTTAAAATATTTGTATTATAAGGTCAGTAAAGGATCGATGAAAAAGACAAATAAATCATATTGTTATAAGAGAGAGAGTATTAAAATATTATAAATAATAATTTATTTGGTAATATTAAAAATTAATAATAATTTATTAGACGATGATAAGAAATGTCACTCTAACATTATTGAAACGAGTCAATATAGTATAAATACATTCACTGAAACACGTGTAAAAATTCACTATATGACAATTACATAGGAAAATTATAATTATTCGTATAAAAATACTTTATACATGCAACACAATCGATTGAAATAGACACAACACTAAAAAAATAATTATTTAGGAACGAAATTTTTCCATTACTAAAATAAGAAATTCTATTACTAAAAATGTTAGAAGTAACGAATTTATTACGGATTTATCCGTAATAATATCGATGATTGCTAAAAAACTTTTAATAACGAAATATATTTCATTACTATATGACAACGAAATTGAAATAAAATTTTCATTTTTAAAATGATTTCTTCAATTTTAGTAACGGAATTGTAACGGAAAATTCCGTTATTAAATTTTAATAACGGATTATTTCATCACTAATTCTGTTACTAAAAATTAAACAACAATTCCATAACAATTCCGTTGTTAATCCATTAAAATTTAGAAACGAAATTTTTTTTTCTATCACTATTTCATTCCTATAAAATCCTTTTTTTATAGTGACGTAATAAAATAAATTTTCATATTAAATAAATAATTTAATAGTGAGTGTTATATTTATATTTTGCACATGTTTTCATTTGAAATAAGTACAACTAATAAGTCATGCACTAACATACATAAAAGATTATGAGGAGATATGATCATAGTTTTTGTTTTTTTTTTTAAAATTTTGGATTACATTAAATTTAAATTACATAGTCGTGTCACGAATGTCACGCCCCGACCCTCCGCCCTCCCCGGCAGAGTCCGGGCGCGCGACTAATAGATTGAATGAATGAATGATAAGGTGTAACACTGATTATACTGAAAGACTTGACTGAATTGAAAGATCATTTGGTAACTGAGTGTAGTTCAACTGAAAATTTAATTTAAACAATTGGCAACCTCGCCAAACAAAACTGATTGAAACTCACGCAGCGAAATAAGGATCGACTGAAGTCTACGTGTATGAAGACACGTAGACACCCAAGACTTTATATAAAGACTGACAAGCCCATCATAGCATCTCCCGTCATCACGTCTCAACCTGCACATTTATAAATACATGCAGGGCTGAGTACAAATTGTACTCAGTAGACACATGCCAAAATCACACACATACATATATATAATTGTCAATGCCGTAAGAGTGAGACATAGGGATTTTGTCTTTAAAAGCACCTACGTTCACTAAATTCATTTGTGAAAGATCCTACTGTTCGACATCGATGTCTAATTTTCTTTAGTATACTGGCCATATCTGTAATTTGATTGTACTGATAATTTATGGTACCGAGAAGGTGGCCACCTTCTACGGACACCGAACCGGTCGACAACTTCGACGACTCACGGTCCACTGAACCGGCCAACCCGATAGATGACTCCCGGTTTACTGTAACCGGCCAACCCGATAGATGACTCACGGTTATATGTGCACAATTAGTTCGATTACAATTCTTTGAATCCTTAAACAAGGAATCCAGGATCCTTACACCAGGTACCCTTAATCAGATAGGCATTTATACAAAACATAAATCATTTCGGCAAGACAACACTTTGAAACATAATTTTCTCAATTTGAGATCATTTTGAAAGCAACATAAATAGTGTACAGGCACACATAATTTTATTTGTAATAGAAAGCCTACTTGGATAACTTTGGATTGCACTTGCTTTGGTCTCGAAACGCGAAACAGGTCTCTCGTACGAACCTTTAGAAAAACTCGTATAAATTAGAATGCCCTTCGTGCATTTGGAACCTTTAATCGTAAGAATTATGATTCTCGGTTCTTGTTTCGATCCGTTAATTTAGATATTGATACTTCAAATCAATATTTTCTCTACGGTATTGAATCCTTGATTCAATTACTCCGGTAATTGCCTTTAAGGGCAATAAGTATATTAACTCTTAATGAATTAATTAATTCTCGATAATTAATCATTCGAATAACATTGAGGTTTCTAGTTATTTAATTCTTTAAACAACCTTAAAATATTAATCTCTTAAATAATATCCTTAATTAATAAGAGATATCAATTCTCTTAATTTAGATCCCAATTACTAAATTGGATCTTTTTGATTTCATACTTAGGCTTTAATTATCTAAATTAATAGCTCTAAATATTAATACTTAATATATACTTACTATCCCTTCTTCCATTATTAATATTTCTACTTGCTGTAACTCAACCTTAATTAAAATGATAAACTAAATTTAATTAGTTTAAGTATTAATTATCTTAATTTTAGTAACTGGGCCCCTTGGATTTAAATAATTTGGCCCATAAGATTTAATTAATTCGGCCCAAATGATTTAATTCCCTTAAGCCCAATGGATTTATTAGACTGGGCCCATAACTTAGCCCATTGCGAATTTAACTCTCGGCCCAAGGGAATATTTATTTAGGCCCATAAACTCTGTTTCATTAGGCCCATAACAACATAAATTCCCAACCCAAACTTTAGTCTCACCCGGCCCGTTATTTTATCTTGAATTATTGGCCCAACTAAATTTATTCTCGGCCCATTTGGTTTAATTCGGCCCATTCGTTTTAATTTTACCCGGCCCAACTTAATCCCTAAAACTATCCAACCCTAGCCTAATTCACACAGTCGCTACACTCTTCCTTCCCTCTCCTTCCTCTTCGATCTCTCTCCCTCTTCTCTCCAGCGGCGCCCAGCCCTAGTCGGCACAGCTTCCTGCTCGAAGCTCTCCACCGGCGCACCGCCGTTGTCTCTCTACTCTCTCTGCTTTCTCTCTTTCATCTCATCCCTCGCCACTGTCTCCATCCTTCCAAATCTCTTCGCCGCTGCTCCCTCCCAGCTCTCGACTCGCGGCTGTTCTGGGTCGGGAAGCTCACCGGAGCTCTATTGCCGGCGAACTCAAAGTAAATTTCCTAATTCTAATTCTTTTCTTTTCTTTGTACATTTCTTTTTAGTTTAATTTCTACCTATTTTTCTGAAACTTTACAACATCTTTCTTAATCTCTCTATCTCTCTTCTCTTTGATCGGATCTCGGCACTCTCCTCTACTGGACAACAGAGACTCAGCTGCTCTCGGTGGAATGCAACAACGGCAGGCATGTCGGTGCTTCCCCTGAAGCTGCCGTCGCACGCGGCTGTTCTCCCACTCTCTCTGCCCTCGGTTGTCTCTCGGTCGGAGTTTTCGCAGGAAACTTGAGGTTGGGATTCTATCTAATTTCTCTCTAGTTTTCAAATCCAAATTTTCAGTTTAGAATCTTGATTTCAGTTTTGGTAAACCCTAGATTTCATTTATTTTATTTCATTCTCTATTTCAGCATTTTGAAGTTTCAAAATTCGAATCCGCAGGTTTAGATTAAAGCTTAAAATGCTTTGCTGGGCAAATTTCTAATTTATCTGAAAACGTTTTCTTGATTAGTGACTGAGATTTAATGAATCCTCTATTTTATAAATTTCATTGTGTGTTTTAAATTTCGGTATCTTGAAGACATGTATCTATGTGTATTGATTTCATGTTGTGACTGATTATTATGTTTCTGGTTTATTTCTGAGGGAATGGCTCGAGTTGGTGACTGAGGGAGTCTCTTCTAATGTTCTGTGACGGTGCTGCTAGGTTGCGGCTGCGGTTGGCTTCGTTTTTGGGTCTGCCATTAACTCATCTCCTTACACAGCAGCTAAGTCACCCCTTCTGCTCTAAATTCTAGATTTTTGATATTTCTAGTATAGTTCTTGTATTGCAATCAGTTTAAATGCCATTATCCTTTCCTAGATTCAAGTTATGGTGTTTTAAGCATTTCTGCAAGTGGTTGATAATCTGATTTTTGAGTTTCAGTCTTTAAAACAATCTAAATAGTGTTGGGGTCTAATTGTGGTTACAGCATGAATCTATTGTCATGTTGTTCTAGATCCTCTCTATATCACAGTCCCTACTAGCAAAAACAAGTTCAAATACCTCTAAGTTTAACTAATGAGAGGTAGAAAAGAAGGACTGGATTACATAAATCTGTGTTTTAATGTTATCCATATGTTCTGGACCTTAAAGAATGATAATGGCTTGAAGGATTTTAAATTCATATACCTTGTTTTCTAAATGATTTAAGAGAAGGCAGAATCTGAACTATGTCTATGTTTTATAGATACTTTTGGTTTGTTGTTCACACCATGAACATATATATATGAAGTTCTTAATCTGGCCATTAACTGAGATATTAACATGTGTATATATACAGAACTTTAAAACTATGTATCAAACTGAACTTAGTTTCATTACCTTTACTTGAACTACTTCTTCTTGAATGAGATTGTGGCTGCACTTGTGCTAGTGTTTTTGAGTGTTTTTGTGTTGATTTGTGGGTGGCCTTAAACGTATCCTAAGGCAGCCTTGCACCCCTTTTATAGTTGATTGGAGTGTGTGTTGTTTATCTTAGTGCTTAAGACTTGGTATCTAGTTCTAATAGACTTAGGCTATTATTGTAGGGCATGGAAGAAAGGTATGGATGGAAGACTTCTATCCCTCACTCAACCGAGCACACTGCCCAAGATTTCTGCTTTATCTCTGCAGCAGCAAGGCTACTTTGTTCCCTTCTTTGGTTTTCCATACCAAGTGGCTATATAAAATGATTATCTCTTACACTTATAGATAACTTTCTTTCTTTCCTTCTCCTTTTAAACATGCTGCTGCAGCTTTATGACTTCTTATTTCCATCCTATTGGTCTAACTTGATATCCTTGCGGATTCTGATTTCTGAGAAAGAGTGTAGAAGTGTGGTCTATGCCTCCTTCACTCAACCAAGACTTCTGCAGCCCCCCCTGCTGCCACTGCCATGCTTTATGTTTCCTCCTTTTTCCTCTTTCCTTTTTGTATGATTATGACTTACACTTTATAGAAATATTTCCTGCTTTTCTTATGTTACATGTTGCTGCTGCAGCTTTATGTATTAGGCTTAGATCTTTGTTTATGCTTTCTAATATACACCATTCTGCCCAAACATCTCTATGTAATTATTTCAATGTAAGAGTTCTACTTTCTTAGCTTTCCTTAATTTATAATTGTGTATACATGTGCATACATCTCAGTGTTCTATCTCTCTTTATTCTTCCCACATATCAAGTTGGCAGTTTCATAATATATATATGTATACCATGCGTATGGTTTCATTTCGTGTTTTGATAATTCCTACAGCATATACCTATATCTATACTTATGGCTTATATCATTACTATGAATTTTTTTTTCCAACAACATAACATATATATGCTTTAGGCGTGCAGGCAATATATATATATATACATAGACTAATGTTCTATTTTAAAACATTAACTATAAAATGTGTGCACCTTTGCATATCATAATATAGTTCTCAAAACATAACACTTATACTTAATTATTTCCAAAGTAGATACATATTCTTAATAATAACATTTCTTAATATATAATCAAGAAATTTTAATTACTATTTTTTTTGTTTTTTTTATCAAAATTCCTTTAACTAGATTAGATTCTCATTAATTAACTAAAATTATTCAATATAGAATTAATATTCACGTTCGAATATCATTTATTTCGGAATTTAAAAAATGACGGGGTATTACATCGAATGATTTGAACTTAAGACCTATTATCTTGAGTATTAACCTCACTATCACTAGATTAACACACGCACACTTGGTTTTTTAAATTTTAGTAAACTATTGTATTATAATGCTGAATATTATTCGTGAATCATAATTTATAACCAAAGAACTGCGTTATAATAATTCTCATTAGTCAATATAAAATGTAGTTTGATTCAAGGATACAACAGAAGAAGACTATCACTTCATATTTGTATGACCCGATAATTGAAAAAGTACATTTAGCTTAAAATGATGTGTTTTTAGTATAGAGATATAGTAATGATTTTATTTTATTTTTAATTTAGAGGACTCCGTATGATGTTGTAATAGATATATATTATTGAATTTTGGGTCAAATGGATTAACCACTTTGTTAATGGAGGGTAGATGAACATTGTATTCATATTTTGTCAATTTTATCAATCACAATAAAGATTCGTTGTGTAAAATTAAACAGAATCAAAATATATGATGTCCTATTAGATACTAGCTCCATAACATGGGATGAGGAATCAATGTTGCATAAATATTATTTCAAGTTAAGTGTAGAAAATTGCAAGAGATATGGCGATCCAAAATACTTTTGGAATTCAAATTTTCATTTGGAGAAAGTGGTATAAAAATTATTTTGATGCTTCTTGAGACATATATTCTTTATTATTCCAAAATTTACTTACAAAAAAATTTCAATGCAAATATCAATTTTCGTAATAATAATAATATATAGAAAATCTTGTGTTTGAGATTGACAAAAATATGAGAGTTGTGAAGTGTGAGTTTAGAAATTGAAAAAATTGAATTACAAAAGTTCTCATATTGGGTAACAACAATATGGGATGGTGTTGTGGTGGCTCAAATGATGATCATGTAAACATCATTTTGAATGATATATACGCACTTAAGTTTTATGTGTAATTCGATTATTATATCTATTATTAGTGTTGATATTTAAGGTTCGTTTTATCTTAATGATTGAACAATTATCCCTTTGACTCTCTTATGGTCAAGTCGGTTAGCGCGGACATATGGTCAAGCTTAATAATTTTGAGAATATATACTTAGGCATAACGTGTAGCTCAAATGTTATTCTTGAGATTTTGAACAATGTATACGCACTTGATTTTTTGAAAGATTTTTAACGTATTAAAATGTTGAAGCACACAATGAATATCAAAGTTGCAATGCCACTTATGTGATCGAGAAATATAGATAATTCTCTTAGTTCCAGTAATGTCATGCGATTTAAAAATGTATGACTGATAATAATTTTAAAAAATGTTGATTCTTATTATGTCATTAACACAATTTAATTAATGTGTCTCCTACAAATTTGAATGAAGTGAACTCTCTATTATTAGTTTATACCCATGACAATAAACGAAAGTCAATTTTCTCTATAGCATGTGCATATCATGACATCAAGAATCAAGAGTAGGGAAATTGTTTAAATTATATGAAATTTATAGCTAAATGGTTATGGGTTAATGATTTTTTTTTCTTTTATCTTTTTACAATATAATGATTTAATGTGATTATTATTTATTTTATTAAATAATGAAATATTTAATTAAAGTTATTATCATATATAAATATTTTGATGATACATCACATTGCCCGGTGCATTACACGGGTTTTGATACTAGTTTAATTTTGAAATAGGTATTGCACCCATGCTATGCACGGGTTTATAATCTATATATAAATAATTTATAATATAGATACTTAAATAAATCAAAAATATTGTAATCCAATTTTATTTGGTGGTTTTAAAACCGTAATAGATAGTACTCTTCTCAATTGTAACTATGCCAGAGACAATTCGGTTACAGTTTCAAAATTTGAGAACAGAATCAACGATTTGATACAATAACTTCGATTTATTTTACTTCATTCAATTTCTTATTTTATAAAGAGTCGTTTTTATTAATTTATAACAACACATTAAAATTAAAAAATAAGATAATATTACATAACTATTTAAACATATGTGTATATTGATAAAAATTCATAAGAAATATATTTGAACTCATTATTATTTGTCGTTATATTTTGTTGTGAAATTCTAATTTTTTTATATAATAATAAATATTTAACATAATTTTATGTAACAACGAATTAATAGAGCTGGTAAATTAATAGAGCTTCTAAATGGAATGACCATTTGTATTTCATTTTATATTTCACTATTAAATTTAGTATTTAATTAATATTTATAACCATATATTAAAATTAATATATTTTAAAAAACTATACTCCTTTCGTCCCACTTATTTAAATTCATTTACTTTTCACATTGATATTAATATTTAGTTGTAATATTTTTTTTGAAGAACATGGTTTGTGCTTTATAATTTGCTAAATAAAGAAATGTGTCTAAATAAGTGAGACAACTCAAAAACGAAAATGTGTTTAAATAAGTGGGACAAAGTCAATATATGTTAGTGTTGAATTTATCAACAATACAAATTGATTATAATTATTAGTATTAAATATTAAAAACAATTATATACACTAATCAAATATGACAAGTTTTTAGTACTAAATAAAAGATTAAACTTAGATGTAAGAAAATAAAATTAGGAAAACATATTAGATAACATTGAAATTTTATAGTAAAAATAGATTGAGATACTATGTCTAATTTATCTTCATACATAATATTAAAACATATTATAAAGAGTATTCAACTTTATAATTAGGAACATTACAATTTAGTAAAATATATTATATGTATAAGAATATGTATACATACAATTATTTTCAATTTACTAATGTGTTATAATTTTTTATATTAAATTTATATTTTATATAACATATATCAAATTAAATGTATTGTCGAGATCTTTAATTTAATATGCATAATATTGCAAATATTTTTACGAAGAAAATAAATAATTTTAGGAGAAATGTGTTATAGGAGAGAGAAAATAATTTATAAAGTTTTAAAAATTAATAAGCTAAACGCTAAACATAAACCAGATTCAGTTGTACATGTATATTATGATTTGTTCAATGCTCAAGTTATCTTGTTGCTCTATTGGTTCATAATATAGTCTTACTTATGAAATGTATAGAGATCGAATCTTGGGAATGTTTATTTTTAAATTTAATAGTTGTAGTATTATATTTACCATTAAAATTGAAGTTATTTACAAAATTTACCACTCAAATTGATTTCAATTGGAATGCTTCCTATTTTATATATATATAGATATAAATAACACTAACACCTCAATATATTCTTATCATTATCCAATAGTCCCCAGACATTCCACGCCATTAAAAACATCATAAAATAGTTAATTTAAAATGATCATTCAATAAATGTTGATATTTTAAGAATTTTTAGGTGGAAGTTTAGAAACTAGCATTGGAATTGTTTATAATAAATTATCATGACATATAAATTTAAATAATATTATGAAAAAAGTAGATAATTCTTACTCTATTATATTTCGAATTCTACATATAATAATATTATTGTTTATATTAAAAAGATTTATAATTCTAGAATAGTTAAATCACTCTATTACCTTAGTAAAATATTTTAGACAAAGATAATTTTGTAAGAACTCACTATTTTATAATTTGAATTGTTTGTAAAAAATTATTACATAAATTTATAACTTATTTTGTCAAAGGAATAGTAAATAATTAATGATTTATTACTGCGCGAGCAAGCGTCTTCAAATCTCACTCATTTTATTTGACACTCCTAAATTATGTGCGGATAAGTTGATTAATTGTTCTTTTTAATCGAAAATGCTCATCCGTACGTGCCGAACGGAATTAATATTCGACATAGCATGTTTCATAAAAAAAAAAATATTCCCTCTGTCCTACTAAATATGTTTTGTTTTGACCAAAAAGCTCTCAGAATTTTAGTCAAAACAACACATATTTAGTGGAACAGAGAGAGTATTAATCTTTTTAATAAACAGTTTATTAATTTTCACTTTTCGACCAGAACTTATTAATTAGGGTATAGTTTAATACTCCCTCCGTCCCAGCTAAAATGTCTCATTTTCACTTTTGGGTGGAAAATAAGAAAAAAGTAAGGTAGTTGGAGAGTAAGGAAAGTAGGTAGATATAAATTAAAGTGTTAAATTAAAGTTGTCTTGGTTTGCGGTGCGAAAAGTTATGGGACATTTAAAGTGGAACGGAGGAAGTATTATTTAATACAGAATAATAAATAAAAAATAAAATAATGACTTGTGTAACATCGCCACGTAAACCGCGATAAACCTTGAGCACGTTAGCACGTTTTACGTAGGCGGTGATGCAATCCTATCTTATTAATTAGTTAATGCTAACATGCCAAGATTTATTAAAATATATTTTATATTTAGATTGGGTTCTCACATAAATTTATCCATCCAAAATAAAGGTTAAGAGTATAATCAACATTTAAATCCTTCAATTTGTATCTCCATTCTATCCAAATTATAATTTCACAATTAATTCATCTTTTATTCCACTTTAAGATGTGATAATATTATCCTTCCAAATTTGGGGTGATAATATTATCACTCCTTAGAGAGTAAGATAATTGGGAAATAAAGTGGAATTATAATTAGAATAGATAGATAAAAAAAATAAGGAACTTAAAAGGGATGATTGTACTCTTAGGCTGTGTTCTCTTTATAGGATAAATTTATTTCATGAAAATGTGTGATAAAATTATAATTAACCTTTAAATCCCTTCTTTTTTATTCATAACTTCTATCTAAAATCATAATTTCATCAAATTTTTACTCATTCATCCCATTCTAAGGAGAGATAATATTATCACTCCAAATTTGGATGGATAATATTATCCTTCTAATCCTTAGAGTGGAATGAAAGAGAAAAATAATGATGAATTTATAATTTATATAGAATATATGAATAAAAAAAGAAGGGATTTAAAGACTAATTATACTTTTATCCCACATTTTCATGAAATAAATTTATCCCCAAAAAAAACACAACCTTAATCCTTATTTTGAGGGGATAAATTCATCTTTTCAAAGAGAACACATCCTTAAAGTTTTCTATTAAAATATCCTATGTTGGTTATTTATGAAATTGTTTGCAGCGTTTTCATCGTCAGAAACAATATTCGTATTGATCAACAAAGATCAACTACATTGAACGATCTCTTATGAAGAGCAGGCCTTCTTCTTAGAAGAGTATTTATGTTCTTTGTTGTTCTCCATATTATCCAATCACCTGAACTCTTTTACAAACCCAATGAATAACAGCTCACAAGAATCCTTTTTAGGAGGCGTTTACTATATGAAATTAAAGGTCACGTGTAAAAATAATACTATAAGTTAGTTAATGTTTACTAATTATGATTGGAATTATAGAATATCCGGAAACCGTAATTAATATTCTAATAAAGGATTATTTACTATCTAAAAAGGTGGGATTAACGTAATCCCAAATCAACCAAATACTATTTTATAAACAGATGAAAACAAATCCCTTTCAACTTTACATAAGAATAAGACTAGTATGTCAGAAAACGAGACTTAAAATAATTCTAGTCTAAGATTTTATATCTGCAACCATTTAAAATAATTATAGTCTAAGATTTTCTATCTACAACCATTATCTTCATATCATTTTGTAATCACACATTTTTCAAAACTGGAAGAATTAGAAGCTAGTTACCTATATACATGCATTTTCTGCACGCAATGATCCATCTACATGGCCAAACGCTTTAGCTACCATTTTGTTTAAACGGGTTGGACCAGCATTCGTCTTCCTTCACCGCTTTATTCCACCTATCCCTAAAGATTCCCATTTCAATAAAGGATCGTAGACGCACCTGCATGCATTTCAGTGCAAGTAATGAATAACCGAAACATAATACATGATGATGAATCTAGTTGAGAGCACGTCAATTTCATTGACAGAAAAAAAACTCACTGCAGATCTGTTGTCGAATTTGAATGTGTCACCTACCTGTCATTGGTAACAGAAACTCACTTATCACAAATTGTCTCCAAAGGTACTTCATAAAAGTAGTATTATATCTCATACCGATGATTCTGAATCCGATGAAGTCTTGGAATGTGCAGAATTATTATCCAATTTAATGCTTGTCTGTTTTTATAAAGAACCGAGACAAGTGATCAAAAGCCTTATATGATACAGCAGTCTTGAAAGTATAAATTAATCTTGCATTAGACACATTAACAATTTTTTAACATCTATTACTTACTCGAACTTTCTACAAGTCATACCTTATTTTTATCTAAAAAGCCACCTAGTGTAGGAAGTCCCAGATGAACAATATACTCCTCATCAACCACGCCAACTTTTACAGTTCGATCGCCCTGTAATTTACATGATAGCTAGATTTTGATACGTAACGATGACGCTAAGGCAAATAGGATAAAAATCCTAGTTAATAACTCACTTGAGCACAATAACCAAGTTGCCTGTCCAGGCCCCAAGCATGTATTAAGTCGTTCTGCACAGAACATTATAATTGGTTTCAGAAATGAACAGAAAAAACGATATGCGAGTACCAAACACACACTTGGAAAACGTTTGCTTAGTCGCAGCCTTAGAATGAATGGAATAGACACCCTGATTCATTAGCTAGGAGTTTAGGACTAATAAATCTTATCCAAGACTTGGTTCCTTGCCGGTATTCCAAAATAAATAAAGTATATATGCAATAAAGCTATAGATTATCACAGTATAAAGTTCCAAATTGGAAAAAGTATATACGTGATCAAGCTAAACTCTGATAGAGTGAAAGCGAGAGAAGGAAGAGTGCAGAATTCTCAAGAAAAACTACCTGATACAAAATGCTTATTAGTTATTATTGTTGCACACTCCAGCACATAGTTAAAAGACTCCTTTAAACACTACTAACTACTAACTCTAAACCTAATGATAGAATAAGAAAGACCATGCAATTGTCGGCTGACCCAAAACATAACATAACTAAATAAACAATAAACTAATAGAAAATACACTAGGACTTCTGATAATTAAATAACTTAATTATCTTCAGCTCCATAATCCACCGCTGCCCATTTTCCCCGATAATACACTTTCCACGGGTAATGCTTAACAAACTTTGTCACATCAAAACATGTTGTAGGGCAAGATTCAATACCTGTATTAAATACCAAGCGCAACGCCAAGCTGCTCTTGTGAACACAGGTGCCATCAATTCTACCCAGCTGCATCATACATTACAACCGACACTATTATCAGTAGTGCAGTACTAAGCTAGTGTTTACCCGGGACAGTTACAGCCAAATGACATGAGTATATAATACATTTTATGGTAATGGTAAGAATATTAAAACATCCACACGTGTAGATGACAAACATATCCAACTGCAACAAAACTACTAAAGTCTATTCCTCATTGGGATTTCAGAAAAAATCCACGAGAGAAAATGATGATGTGATTCATACTTACCCAACACAAGGGGGAGCCGTACTGTTTCCATCGCACTTTCCGCCACCTTTGAACTTATAGTATCTTCTATTCATGACAAAAATAGAAGATTTAGATACTAAAATTCGTATGTGTGAGGGACTACCATGAGCTCTTTAACTCATAAAATAATAAAACTTGCATTTCTAATCGTTTACGACCATGGTCCCAACTTCTTCACAATGTTATCGATGGCGGATGGCGGGTTATGGCGTTTTGCCAAAAAACCGCCATACGAATATGGCGTGGCGTATGGCGGGTTACGGCGGAAATTTAGAAAATTATATAAAATATAATATATATGCCCAAATCAAGAACTTAAGCAATAATAAATGATAAAATAACACAAAATATGAGTTTCAAACTTTCAAGAGTAACATGCAAAACACAAACTCATAAATCTCAAGTCTCTAAACTCCACAACACGCAAGTATCAAACATAAAAATACTCAAAAACATAAGCATAAATATAAAATATGTTTATCAAATGGATCTACTCCTCCTCGTCAATCTCAACATAATCATCATCATTTGCTTCATTATAATCTAATGAAGCAAATCCCTCTCCCTCTTCCCCGTCGGACGACTCATCAATCACATGGCGGGGTTCTTCTTCTTCTTCCATAAAATCATCTATGTCAAAAAAAAAACATTAAATTTGTTGTAATATTTAAACATATAAACTGCACTGTAATATTTTGCTGTAATATTACATATACACAGTAATATTTTGACATTTAGAGAATACTTAGAATTAGTCGATTAAACTCAAACACAGCAACTTCATGAAATAAAGTTTTGCTCTAAGCAATAACACGGGCAACAGTCACTATTGCCGGAAAATAGTTCAAATAACACGGGCAACAGTCACTATTTTGCTGTAATATTTAAATAGGCTGTAAAAATAAAAAAAAAACAGTACAAAGGCAGAGAAATACAAACCTGCTGAATCTGCCGCCGTTCGCCGGTCGCCGGAGGGGGTCGCCGTCGCCGGAGGTAGGCCGCCAGTGGTCTGCCGTGGACAGAAGAGAAGCTGGCTGTGCTGGATGGTGCAGCCGCTTGTGGAGGGAAAAAAGAAAAAATAGAAATCCTATAACTAAAACCCTAGTTTTATTATAATTTGGGTCAAACGGGTCGGGTCAACGGGTCTGACCCGGGTTTGACTGCCATTTCACCATAACCTGCCATGGCGCCGCCATACGCCATGACCATGGCGGCCGCCATACACCGCCATGAAGAATCTGCCATGCCATACCATTTCTATGGCAGCAGCCCTATATTCCGCCACCGCCATCCGCCATGGCGCCGCCATGGCGGTTATTTGACAACATTGCTTCTTCATTAGAAAGATTAACTCGTAAATGAACTCAGAAATGGTAAATTTACAGTTAAGTTCAGAATGTTTCATTAAGACCATCTAGTGTCATACTGGTCAATCTGAACCATGAACAATTGAGAATTAAGACGCAGTAACTCAAACGTATGCATACTCTTCTACACATCAGTACACCGTGGAATGCTAAACATTCTGTAATATTATGCATGGTTCTTTTCTTTTATCTAACCTGTGATACCTTGACCTCCGTCTGCGTACAGTAATCGGATGATGCACCTCAGATTTACCAGAATCAAGAGCGGGCTGGGAAATTTCAAGGCCTTCTTCCTTGACTATAGATAGATACCTACACATGTCCAAAACAATTTCAAACATTTCTCAAGAAGATTTTATTTTGTCAACTGTTCTCATGACTTGGACTCTAGGACCGAACTGAAATTAATCTGGTAGGAACTTGAGACCGATGACAATTAGTAAAGTTCGATTTTAGGAGAACTTAAGCATCATTCAGCATAAGTAAAAATAGAGATGTGCACTACGTATTGGAGGGATATAAGCTTTGTGTTTGTCTCCAGTAAGCCTCTTATACCTCATAAGAACACACAAATGCTAAAGGTCAACTTTTACTTCCTTGGTGCCAAATGCAGCTCAGACCAGTACAAGTACAGCTATTAAGAAAAACAATTTTAAGAACAATTGTTTGTATTTCTATAGCCATGTTAATAAAATCGTAAATCAGTGTGCAGAGGAGCTATTATGAGGATAAATTGAACCAAAAGTTCTTGCATTCTTTTCCTCTAATTTTTGGGAACAATGCTTAGAAAAGATGATTTCTTCAGGGAATGCAACCATTGGGAATAAAAAGCTTTCTTTTTGTTTGATACTATTGACTTCCAATTAGTGTTGTTTATTTTGTGTGACTTGCATCATGCGGGATTCCTTGTACATTTATACTTATCTTCTTTCCCTCTCTAATAATGAAAAAATTTAAAATTATTCATGTTTCTTTTCCAAATTGAAAAAACAAAAATACTTCTCATCTCGTGATATACCTTCTTGGATGAAAATTGTCAACTCTAAGGTCCTCATCCCACAGAAAGATATACTCATAATCAGCAACAATATCTGGATGTAGAAAACGTTTCGCAAACCACCTATTTCATAATGCAAAGTCATTATGCATGAACTCCATTAGTCCATTTGCAATAGATATATTGCATGAAGCATAATGCAATATGCGTGCACATTTGCATGAAACGAACAGTTAAAGAGTAAATTATTGCAAAAGGAAAAGTGGCAAGAAGTAAGAACTATACCATTTCGTTTGGTTTACAACAGAGACGTGAATGACTTTGCTACTCCATTCCAAATCATTCCATTTTTCCACAACCCCATCATAATGAAAAAGCATCACAACAAAATCAATTTCCAGAAACTGCAACAAGTCCCACCACAAAATATCAATGTACATTAAATACAAAATGGATAATGGAGAAAAGAAAAGAAAAAAGAGCATCTGATAGTCTCCAATCAAGAAAACATAAGAGCTTAGGAAATGCCACCTTTTCAACAATATGGTTCACCAATCCTTTTTGATCTATCCCGACTGCAATCGCCAATAAACCAGTTGCATGATGCGGCTCTTTCTGGCTCAAGCATAGAATGAATACAGTCAATAAAATTGTGCAAATAATCAAGAAGGAATGTGACAAAACGTATAATACATCTTCCAAGAGTCTATCTAATCATGACAAGAAAAATCCCTAAGACCACAGGGAGATAATCTTAATTATAATAAATATACTTTTAGTGAAGAGATTATGAAATCTTCTTATTGAGTAAGCTGTGAGATCAATCAAAAAGCTAGTAAGACTTTTCATTATAAAAATAAAATTATTGGTAAAGCCAGTTTTTCTCACATTCTCTGAGACAGGTCCCCACAATGGAAGCATTTCCAAGTTAGAAGAAGCTGAAATAATTCCTTTTGGCAAAGCTTCAGTGCCAAGGGGTTGGCAATTTTCCTAACAGGAGAAAAAGTTGTCTCAGAGTGAAGCTCGAAAAGATAATAGGAAAAAACATGACATGTAGAGTATTATTTATATTGTAAATGACAAGAATCACATTTTGGGTCTGAATAGTCTCTTTTAAGGCATTGATTCTACATCGAGTGAAGATCTTACAGAAGTAGAATGTAGAACAATGCGTAATGACCAACAACTTGACAAAAGAATAGAACCATGCGTAATGACATCTTACTTGACAAAAGATATTTGCAAAAGAATCTAATACTACTGAGGTGGCTATAATAAAATGCATGAAGTACTGTAAAGCAGTTTTAGTTTGGTAGGACCAACTAAGCATAACTCAGCAACAAAGTAAAGCAAGCATCACTCAATGCTCATATATTGAGAATTGAGAAATGCTTTGAAGCAAGCAACACATGCTTTAAGAACTCAAATGGCATTGTTGATTCAAGGAAAATTTAATAATCATAAAATATCTTTGAAGAGAGAGAGAGTCAGAGAGAGAGAGAGAGAGACATGATTCAAGACATGGATGAAGAGGAACACATTGCTGATATCTATTGATTGATATTAAATACAGAGATTCATTCTGTTTTAGTTCTAAACGACAGAAGGTTTGAGGAGAAAATGTTGTGCACTAGAATTATAAGGCAATTGCCATGTTTATCCGCCGGTCACATGGAGCTTAAAATAATATATACTCACCCATGCCAGGTAATATACTATCTCCGTCCACGAAACGTGTTATGAGGGAGTCATCACGAGTTTTGAAAAAAATTGAACAGTGTGTTTTTAGTGGAGAACTAGAAATGTTTATGAAGATCTATCTAACTGGGCTCGGGGCCGACCTTCCCCATGGATACACGTGGAGTGACTTAGTGTCCGAGCTTTCCCAAGGTTCGAACAATAAAGAATACTTACTGGGTATTCGAGCCGACATGATAAGGGAAGGTACCCGAAGTGAATGGACCATTAAGGAGAATGCGGCCAACTCTCCAGTTTACCGACAACTACTTACATTAGGAAAAAACTTCTTTGTAAATGCAAAATACTGCGCTTGATCAATTTTCCATTGTACCATTTCCATCCAGGTCTCACAAAATATAATATATGTGAGATTTAAAATATTGAGTTTTTGTGAGATCATGTGTAAAAAGAGTATTCTTTTCGTGGATGCATGAAATATTTCAATGTAAATGAATATCTTAAATTCCACCACCTAAATCATCTAACATAGCTGTCAATATTTTCTATGAATAATGTACCCACTAGGGTACTAGAAATCTTGTTTTTGGGTTAAATATCTATTCTAATTATAAAAGTGTGGATTTTTACAAATTTGACTTTGCCTAATATGTCCCTCTAGGCTATTGTATTAATATTTTATACTTTATAGAGTATTGTTATATCATCTCATTGATCCATAAAAATCTATTGTGATAGTGTTTATCTACTTTTAATATAAATCTACAACTTTTACGTGCGTCGCACGTAACACTCCACTAATTATTCCTAGAAATATATTATTCTGGAAACTCATCGCACATCTTCCGCAGAATTTATTTCTGCTTTGAAGGATTTAATGTGTACGCCCAGCCACACCATGCTAAATAACCATATTCTTATTTTATTTCCTGAAGTTGTTTGCAATTGGGATGTCTAGATGCCTTCAAGAATAATCCAATGACATTAAGATCTATTTACCTTGCATTTATGTGAGATTGTATCTTGATGGGTTGTCTTTAGTCCAAATCCATGTGAAAACTGCATTGATTATAGAATATCATATTAGCATAAATTTCATAAAATAAACATGCAAAATAAAGCCATAGCAGACTTTTAATTACTCAGAAGGAAAGATTAGCTAGTAGCAGCTTAAGTATATACCATAACATTTACAAAATCCAATATTAGTCCAATACTAGAACTAAAAAACAAGGAAATTTCCCAACTCTTGAGACTGTAGTAGAAAAGATGTTGCATTTATAAAGTTATGGAAATGAATTTTCAATTGCAATTTGAAAATCAAAATTTTAATATAAAATCATTGTTAGAAAATCAAATTAACTATAGGAAAACGAAATGAAACGTGTACTCATTCTTCTTACTGACTACCTTTAAACACAGACTATCAACTAAATTCAAAACACCCAAACTACATTGTCTACAACGTCTTTTTGAGCGCTTAGAAACACAGTCCATCCCTTGAGGAATTATGAAGCTGTTAAGGTTGTGTCACTTGTGTGTCCGTGCGTAGTATCAACATATATTACCTTTAAAACATCTTTTCTCAGCCACGCACTTCCAACAAAGTAAACACCACAAATCAAAGTGATGCTTATGATAAGGCTGCTTAGCCATCTACTTTTAGGATCTGAAAAGGGAGCTATCTGATAATGAACAAATTCAAAGGTCAGAAACAGCTCGTGGTATAAACGTCTTGATGAAACAGAGAAACTAATGACTGAACAAAATATTGCAAGAAGTGAGTATTCCTCATGAAGAATGTTTTAAGCAATACATTCATATTGCTGAATCTATAGACAATAAATTAGAAATTAATTGCTGATATTATAGTTAACATAAAATTGTAATATCCATTAGTGACCAGTCAATTTGTAATTACCCAAATTAGATCTCTAATTTTAGAGAAATGTCTCATGAACCGGCTTAGAAAATAGCAAGAAAATGATAACATAGAAGAGAAACATATAGTCGATGTAAATTTAATAACGAATATATAACCCATTAATTTCGTGCTACCTCACTTCATTGTCAAAGGCAACGAGAAAACCTACTAAAAAAACAAGATAACTTCCCCTACTAAAATCAGACATGCCTCAAGACCACAAGTTGACGAGAAGTGAATATACGTGCAAGTACTAACTCAACAATCTATGTTTCATTTTCAACTTGCTCAACAAATAATTGTCATACAACATAAAAAGTAAATTAAAAAAAGGTTAGTTGTAGAAATCAAACTATCTGATGGGAAGAAGGAACAAAGTAATAAAACCATAAATTTCTGAGAGATAGAGAGTTTACACAGTAAGATTTCATGGCGCATCACAATCCACAACAAGCTAAAATTCGAAAAATAACTTTGCTGAAGCAGAAAAGGACCCAGAAAAGAGAATCCCTTTTCTTCTACCCTTTATTGGGACTTTTGAAATGAAGAAATCCTAAAAAGCAAGGAATAAAGAGAAAGGCAACAGAAACAAGGCAATAAAGGAATATGCTATTCCTCAGAACGCCGTCACCATTAACACCGCCCACTCACTTTAATCGATGGTTTGAATGCGCATACAGAAGTACAAGTGCGTATGTATTACAGCATTACAATATGGGCTCGAAAACGAGAGAGTATGGCATTCTGAGTTCGTACATTACTTTAAGTTCAAATGAAAAGAGACGTTTTTAATGCTTACCGAGTTTCACGGGCGAATGTGTGCGTGTGTGCGTGGACCGTGGACGTGTGTCCGATTTTGCGACTCGTTCTTCTGCGTCGCCACTTATACACATATATGGGCCCCATCGTGGGTATTCGGTTCTCCCTTCTCTTGTTTTTCTTTTTCTTTTTCATTTTGCTTTGGGTGATTTACTATTTTTTTTTTGTTTGTTTCTAATATTTTAAAAATTAGATTGGTCACCAAATTTATGGGTGTCAATCCGTCCCATATTGAAAATTTTGAAATTTTAAGAATAGGTATCATAATCAATTTTTTTTATCGGTTTATCGCATATCGACAGGTTAGGTACTGGTTAACCGATAGAACCGGTTAGAGTACCGTTTTTTTTAATTTTTTAATTTTAAAATATTTTTTATTTTTTATTTTAAAATTATTAATTTAAACTAATAATAATTCAATACAAAAATATAATTAAATTTAATTTTAAATATTTATAAAATTTATGATATATAAAATATTTTTAAATAAATATTAAATATTTTTTTAATATTTAATTTTATAAACCAGTACCCGGTCCGGTACCAGTTCGGTACCGTGTAACCGGGTACCGATTATTTTCAAAAGTTGAGAATCGAGAACTGGTTAATTTTCCGAAAAATCGGTACTCGGTAACCGATTCTCAATTCGGTACAGGTTCGGTACCGATTTTTTCCGAGAACCGGTTACCAATTGTAATAGCCCATCCTTTTAATTAAAATTTATTACCTTGAATTAGTCTCTAATTGTAATTAGAATAGTAATTCAGAACCATCAAATGCTAAATCGTATTAGCAAAAAAGTGCTAAGGCAAGTTCGTCTCTAATTAAGTTAATGATTATTAGTTGTTTCAAATTTTTAAGGATCAACAAACAAAAGTAGAAGTTCATTAATTTGATCATTAGTTGTTTCAAATTATTAAACATTGAGATCAATATAGTTATTGTATAATTATAATGGAACATAAACAACAATCACCAATGAAGTTATTATAGCAAACATATTAATAGAAGTTGACTTAATTACATACTAATAAACAAACAAATAAATAACTAGAGCCTAACTAGAACCTATAATATATAGGTATAGTACAAAGCATGCATGCCCTATGCTACAATACAACAATCGAGAAGCAAGAAAATATAAAGGGATGATAATCAGGTTTAGCAAATATTCTGAACACAGATTTGGAAAATCAAAACGAACATGTATCTCTTCCGAATCTTATTACAATACTTTATAATAAAACAAAAACGGAACCTATCAAACTACAATCTGCATACATCTTCTAAATTCATAATAAGACAAATAATAAACTTTTAAGGTGCATATGAAAGCCAAGTGTTTTGGTGAAACAAGGAGAGAGAGGGAAGTCACTGGGGTCGAACAGAAAGAGGAAGAGAGCCCTGCTGTCAGAAGGACAGCTTGCTCCTCCTTCATATGTTGGGAATCTGAGTATCTTCAAGAAAAGGGATTAGACCGCCTTCCCTTGCCACATGCTGAGTTGCTGCAACATAGAATAAAATAGACTAATGAGTAAGGAAAGGAAAGGCAAGCTCCTACAGGGTAAGTAAAGCATAGGGGAAGAAACCATGTTGTCCTTTTCCTACTCCCTACACCATTTAGGCTGCCACCACCTAAAGCAATAGAGTAGGAAAGAGAAAGTGTGAGACTTCTAAATACATACAAAAACAAATAAGAGGTTCCACAAGTACAATCCTAATTAGTGAAAGAAGAAGGAAAAGGAGGAGTAAAAGACTGTTGCCTTACCTCAACCACTGCAGCTAGGCCGAAGAGAAGATAGGGAGGAGGGAGAACTCTAGGGTTGACATAAGCACTTCCCTCCCTGCAACCACTGCTACCTTCAACTCTTACCTCAACATAAAGCAAATTAGATGGGACAGGAGAGTAAGAACAAGTGATGCAATAAAAATTTCGTGGCATCAAGATGAAAGGGACTAAACACTCCTATCATAATCAAACCACCCTATAAATAACAAGCTTCCTAAACTTCTAAACTTTCGTAATCACACTCCAGCACACAAAGTTCAGCAAATAAACACATAGAGTTTTAGAGCAAGAAGCAAGGAAGTATAGTTATTCTCTTTCAAATAGGAGCTCCTCATCAAAGAGCAAGTCCAGAAACAACAATTCCATAAGGTAACTAAAAAAGAAACCGAACAGTTAAATCTTATTATGTTACATACTATTCTTTTAATTAGTTTAGAACATCACCCACACATCTCAGAATATAATTTAAGCTCAAACTAAAACTCTCATGCTTTAAGTTCACACTATTTAGCTTTATGTTCAGAACCCTAGTCACTTTAACAAATACAAAACTCCTCTTTACTGAACGCCTCACACATAAAATTGGAGATTCAAGAACAACATAGCATAAAGAACATAACACCATAGTAACAAAACTTATATGAAAATTTAAGATACAGATTTGCAGAACTCATATTAAAACACAACTTAAACTCAAAATTTAACTAGACAGAAAATAATAATAAAGCATGAAAAGGAAAGGTAGAAGACATAGCTTTGCATCAGGACATAGCTTCTACCTTTGTGTGCCTCCGCTAGAAGACACACAACTGGGTCAAAAATGAAACTTACCCCACATCCGAACCATCCCCAGCTCCAAACTCGAGCTCACTCCCTACATTAGAACAAAAGAATCAGACACTAAAAGAAATTAGAATCTCAATGTGAAATAAAATCTAGGACTTTTCCCAAAACTCGTAACTTAGCCAAAATCCAACAGGATATAAAGCATGCAAAGATACATTTAAAAAATTAAATAAATAAATAAATAAAAACAATATAGAGAGTCTGAGGGTTGGGAATTCAGAATTTAGTGAGAAGAGAGGAAGAAAATTTATAAGTATTTCAAATCAATTGATGAAATTAACTCACTTCCTAGGACTCTTCCCCAAGAACTCTTATTAAATCCAAATTAGAAAGGAAATTTAAAACTTACAGATTTAGGAATAGAGAGAGGGCTGTAAGACAGAAGCTCGCCGCTGCCTTCTGTTTGCCGAGAACCGGAGGGAGTCAGCGAGTCGACGGGGAGGGTAAAGGCCGAGCATCGAGTGGAGAGGTGGCGAAACTGCTAGAGCACCGACGAGAGGTACCGAGAGAGAGAAAAGAGAATTGTGTGTATGCTGTAAGTAAAGGATTAAGAGTTAGAGAAATAGAATACGAGGCCTATCTTGAGGGTGTAACAAATAATATGAAGCAGAAAAAGTTTGAGAAACGAGAGTGAGAGCACAAAGAAATTTTATTGCTACTCAAAATTGGAGATACAGAAAAAACAAAGACTACGAATACTTAAAGGTATAAAAGAGATCTTATAATATCTCAACAAACTCAAGCTAACAAACTATCACTAACTTATTGGATAAAACTAATTCCTAAATAAAAGGAAATAACTTTGACTAAGTAAAACTAAGTTTCCACTAATTTTCAACACTCCCCCTTAGTGAAAACTTGCTGTCAACAACTCCAAGAGCACTACGAAATTGCTCAAGCTTAGCTTTGCCAAGTGCCTTTGTAAATATGTCAGCAACTTGATCTTCACTTCTTATTTTCTGCAACTCGATTTCTTGATTCAAAACCTTTTCTCGAACAAAGTGGTGTTGTAACTCAATGTGTTTCGTTCGAGCATGAAACATGGGATTCCCAGCAAGCTTGATCGCGTTTTCGTTGTCACAACGAATCACAACTAAATAATTCACATCAACAAAAATTTCTTGAACTAGCCTCTTAAGCCATACATATTCTTGAGCAGCCATAGAAGCTGCAACATATTCAGCTTAGCAACTTGAAAGAGCAACTGTGCTTTGCTTTTTACTGCAAAATGAGATTGTTGCCGACCTTATATTGAAACAGTAACCTGACGTTGAGCGCCTATCATTTACGTCGCTGGCCCAATCTGCGTCTACAAAACCACTCAGTATGAATGAAGGTTCTTACTTATAATGCAATCCAAAATCCAGAGTACCTTTGATGTAACGAAGGATTCACTTTGCTGCAATTAGATGAGGCTCTCGTGGATTTCCCATGAATTGAGATATGACTCCAACAGAAAATGAAATATCAGGTCTTATGATAGATAGGTAAAACAAACTACCAACAAGCTGACGAAAAGGTGTTGCATCTTTCGGCAACTTTCCTTCATCTTTAGCTAGCTTCAAGTAAGGTTCCATTGGAGTAGTCATTGATTTTGATTCCTTCATATAAAAGCGATCCAGTAAGCTACACGCATATCCTTGCTGAGAAACAAAATATCCATCTGACTTCTTCACTTCCAGACCCAGAAAGCAACCCACTTCTCCCAAGCTTTTCATGTCAAAACGAAGAGACAAATTATCTCGAAGACGAGTAATTTCAACAACATCATCACCAGTAATAATCATATCATCCACATAGAGAAGAACCATTGTATGAAATGAAGATGTTTTCTTGATAAATAAATTGAAATCCGTTTTCGAAGACTTGAAACCACAAAATTTAAGATATTCAACAATTTTACCATACCAAGCACGTGAAGCTTGCTTGAGGCCGTACAAGGACTTCTTCAGTCGACACACATAATCTGGAAACTCCGTGGAAACGAATCCCTCTGGTTGTTCCATAAAAATATCTCGATCCAAATCGCCATATAAAAATGCGTTCTTCATATCTAGTTGCCAAAGTTTCCACCTTTTATGAGCAGCCAATGAAATAATGGTTCGAATAGTAACCATCTTAGCAACTGGGCTAAATGTTTCATCATAATCCTGACCATGTTCTTGAGAAAACCCACGAGCAACAAGACGAGCTTTATAGCGATCAACCATCCTTTGGTCTCTTTACGAGGTACCATGTGCAATTTTTTATCAGAGCCGAAATTTCCTCTCTCATTGCTTCTTCCCATTTAGGATCGCCTTTAGCATCGTTATAAGATTTTGGTTCATTATCACACGGATTTCCCATCAGAAAAGCGGTAACCACATAACAAAGATTTAACTGAACTTCATAATCAGCTAAATGAGGAGGTGGTCGCCTTGGTCTTTCAGACCTATGTGTTCCAACCTCCATCATCTCGTCATGCTGCATATCTTCTTGAGGATGAGAGGCGTCACTCTCATTGTCACTTGATGCAACATCACCAAAAAATGGTGAAAGATCAGCCGTGATATCTTTGGTATTTTCTCCAAGGTGATGAAATGAGATCTCATCAAATACCACATCACGAGAGACAACAACTTTCTTTGTTTCTGGATCCATACACCTCCATCCTTTCCTGTGAGTATCATAACCAACAAAAATACAACGCTTTGCCTTCGGGTCAAACTTAGTTCGATTATTTTTCAGGACATGAGCATAGCAAATCGAACCAAAAACTCGAAAGTGACTCACATCTGGTTTGTGATGATATAACAATTCACAGGGAGATGGTTCTGTACCTGGCCACGAAGGTAATCGGTTCACAACATGACTTGCCGATTGAATTGTTGCGACCCATAGCTCTCGTTGAAGGTTCTTTGCATGCAGCCACGACAAACATACAGATGTAAGATGTGCCAACTTACGCTCGACATCTCCATTCTGTTGTGGAGTTTCTGGACAAGTCAACTGACGTTGAATACCATGCTCTCTGTAATAATTCCAAAATTGATCTGACATGTATTCTCCTCCGTTGTCTGTGCACAGGCATTTTATTGGCAGCCCGAGTTCTTTCTCCATTTGCTCCTTGAAGTGAAGAAACTTAGAGAATGCCTCACTTTTATGTTCTAAGAAGAAAAACCATAAAAATCGAGAAAAATTGATAAATATGGAAGAAGATATTTAAATGATATGGAAGAAGAGATAGATAAATATGAAAAATAAGGTTTGAAATGAGTGAGATGAAATGTAGTATTTATAAATAAAAATAGAATAAAGAATATGAATTTAAAATAAAAATAAAAAATTGATGGAAGCCTGAGTCAGGCGACTCACAACTAGCGCGTCTCCCACCTGGCACAGGCTAGCAAGCTTAGGCTCGCAAATGGAAGACCGACTCCCGAACCCCCCTCCTCCACAGGGAAAAGCTTGCGGGCTCCTATGCAACGACCCTCTTACCCGAGAACCTGTTCTGGGCATGCTCTTAGATGAACTAATGTTTATTTTTGAAAATTGGAACTCTTTCTCTATGTATTATGCCTTCGATACTAATGAAAATTTGAAGATAGCTCTCTACCTGTACCAGGACAACTTGCTTGAGATAGCAGATGATCTACTCACGAAAGATTTCAACACAGAGCGTGAGTGATCTGTCTAAGTAACAGATTGACTAGCAGCTAGTTTGTAATACCCCACTTCCTCGTAGTAGTATTCTCGCATTGTGCACTTGTGAATAATTGACTTTTGTTCGTTAAAAGTAAATCAATTGGAAAATTAGAAATGGTTATTTCTACACTATCTAAATTGAACCAGTTTCAATTTAAATCCAAATGAGACTTAGGATAAGGTTTGATCTTTATCAAGTAGTATTAAAGCCACCCCATCTCTTAATTATCCTAGATGGGATTGCATTGTTACTATCTTAAAATCTTTAGGTAATTGTAATAAAAACATAAGATAAGAAATTATATAAATGAATACATATATATATATATATATTAAGGTGGATTAATTAAACAAAGTTGAAATAAAATATAAACCTATGCTACTACTACTTTCGGCAGAAATAAAGAAAAGGGATGGAAGAATGTCCATTCAAACACTTTTACAACAGGGACACCCCCCTAAAGAATGAAGTAAATAATTAAGTAATTGAAGTACATAAGGCAATCAGATGTTACATGTACAAAAAGTAAGGGAAGTGAGGCCTCTACTGCCCACACCCTTTCCACCCTATGAATAAAAGATCTAAACAAGATTTAATAGTACAAACAATAGTTAATAAGTAAAAATCAATATAAGAGAAATGAGGAAGTAGCAAACTGAGCACAAGGCTCAAGGAGAAAGGAAGGGAACGGCAGATTGAAAGGGAGGAGTTCCAAGGCTGCTCCATGCTCCATACCCTGCAAAACAAGAACTATAGAAGCAGATTTTAGAAGCTACCACTTCACATGTTAACAATATATAATAGATTACTTCCTTAAGCAATTACTACACCACAACCACTCACATAATTCTGCAAGTTGAAGAAGATAGGAGAGTTCAAAAGCAAAGAGAAGTAGTTGAAGCTTGAGGTAAAAGATTTTAAAGCTTTAGCATTCAATACTTATGTTAATGCTTTCTTAGAATTCAGTTCATAACTCCCTACTTATCTCCATTTCATACTCTTAAAAACCAGAAAAATGCACTTAACAAGAAAGAACATTAGAGGCTTAACTTTGAACTTAGAAACTCATATTCAAAATCAGAAATCTTGTTGTGCTTTGTTTCTATCTTACCATTTCAGATTACACAACATAGGTTAACAGTTCTAGTACTCTTATTTCAGAACTTTACCTCAGCATATTAGGAAAAACTTAACAGAAATTCTCATCAAAACAAGCTATCTTCTAATCAGATTTAGGAAGCAGAATATCATTAACCCATAGAGCATTTTTATCACAGTTTAGCTTTCTAAGGACAACCACAAATCAACACACCAGATGTAATATCCCGTCTTTTAATCCTAAATAAATTTGCTGAGCTCTAAAATTTCTCGAACTTCTTGTACTTGGATTCAATTTACAAGACCAAGTTTTAATAATAGTTTGAGAATAACAACCACTAGTGGTAATTAATTAGTTAATGTCATCACTTAATATGATTACATTTACTATACAAGCATTTATAGTGATGATTAGTAGGACCCATGGCATTTACGAGGATGTTCATTGAGGGTGATTAATGCCTATTATGATTAGTGCCATTATTAGTGTTATAATTAGTACAAATACTTCTTTTATTAATATGAGAAGTATGAATGGTAAAAAAAATAAATCCAACCCCAACTTACGTAAATGGGAAAAATGAGTTTAGGTGCCCTTTATATATATATATATATGTATATATGTAAACATGTAGAAATTTCATCTCAATATGTAAGCCATATGGGGACAAATTCAATAAAAGAATCTGCACAAAAATCAAGAAAAACAAATAGAAAGGAAATGTAAAAGCTGCAAACATATATATTACAATGTTTCTCCTAAGAGATTAAGAGGAGAACAAATCGGATGAGATCATCTACTTCCTAACTAGGACAAATTAGGGAACTTAAGGTACACAGCTAGAATGTTACATTTTCAGTAATAAAGTTGAAAGGCAGCCCTGCCTCCTCTTCCCAAGACCCCCACTCTCACTCCCCAAGGCCCTCAATTCCTCTTCCCAAAGCTCCATCAAAAGGGAGATGAGGAAGCTGCAACATAAAACAAAATAGACATCAGACTGTAGAAATGTAGAAGTATAAGAACCTCCTAAAAAAAAGGAATAAGACAAAGATGAAGAATGAGATCAGAGGAAGGAGACAGACCTGTTAATAAGCAAAATGGAAACTGAAAGGGGAGAGAAGGGGTGGAAGCATTGAGCTGCCCAATGTAGCTCACCTTCTGTGCGTACAGCAAGAAAATCATACTTTCTTCTCATAGATCATAACCTGCAAAATGAAATATAGAAGAAGTGTTAGCTCAATTCGTATAAGGGAGAAAGGTTGGGAAGAGAGTAGGAGAAAGGGGAGGATTGACTTACCCAAAACAGCTTTCCCTACCTCACCAACACCTGCAGCTAAAAGTTCCAACCTTGAACAAAGAACCTGCAACTTAGAGCCAAGAAACGAGATCAGAATTCTTCTACACAAGAATCAAGTAAATCAACCTCAGCCCTAAGTCAGTTTTCCCCTATAAATACCCCCCTCTTCTGCTTCCAACAAGACTTTACACTGCGCAAACAATTCCCAGATTTCACTTAAAACACTTAGCATAGTAGAAGAAAGGAGAAAAAGCTTGGAAGAAGGCTCTGCCCAAATTTCCAGCCAACATAAGTACTCTAAGGAGGAAATTTAGGACATTTAGGGAGGAGCCAAGGAGGAGAAAATCAGCCCAAGTCTAGGCCAGATTTCACCCCACTCATCAAGGTAAAACTCAAGACACAGCTTCCACCTTCAACCATTAGTTTTCAGCACTTAAATTAGTGAGAAAAAAAAGCATGTTATTAACTCATTAGATGGCTATATTCAAGCCCTCAACTTACTAGATCTATAGCTCTTCTACTTGACCATGATGTAGAACAAAAGTTTATGACTAGACACCAGATTTAACAATAGCAAACTCAGTAGCATGCTCCAGCTTTGAATCATATTTTTATGAACTTCAATACACATACATGCCTTTTACTAATTTAGTTCTAACATGCTTAGTAACTACTGTGACTCCACCTATGCCTCCTACCTAGAAGAAATTTGAATTAGCATGCTATCAAGACATATACTCTCTCTTTATATATATATATATATATATATATATATTCAAACTAGAATATGGACTGACCTCAATTAGAAAGATTACACATGCTCAAATGAGACCTAAACACCAACAAGAAACCAATAAATCATCCATTTAAACTCTGAAATTCAGAATGTGAAACAACTACTTCACACTACCACTTAGCCACAATAAAATCATCTCCTAATCTGAGGCAAGGGAGCAGTCCCCTAAGCTCCGTAGCCGAGCAAACATGGCTGCCCCGACAGCCAGACCCAACCGAACCACCCCTGAGCCGTCCCAGCCGAATCGAGCTCCACCGAGTCGCCCAGCAGCCCGACCGAACCGTGTCCCTCCCAACACCAAAAGACACAATCACATAAGTAAAGGAAGAAAGTAATCTGGATGTTTAATCCCCTATCAAAACTTTTAATTTAGCTATAATCTGGAATGCATTCATGCAGAACACAACCTAAACCAATATTTCAGAATGTAAGATTTAAAGACTGCCTAGAACACAATTTTAGCCATGAATAATCAAGATTTGGGTCTTAGAAACAAACCACGACCTAAACAATTGAAAGGATTGGGGGAAGAAATTAACTGAGGTGGGGAAGAGGAGAGACGGAGTAGAAGTGCAAGGCATACTTCCGATGCTGCGGCGCGGCAGTGATGAAGAGAGAGGCGACACTGCTGCTCCTAGAGGGCTGCCTTCGAGCGCACGTCGAGGAGTGAGCGACGCCAAGCAGCGATGAGGTGGAGGTGGACTGGGCTCTACAGAGCGTTGCCGTGCGCCGCTGCCCTGCTCTGGAGATGAATGGTCGACGGGAATCGGGCGCGAGGAAAGATGGAGCGGCGCCGACAAAGTAGTGGAGAGGACGATTCGAATTTGAAGGACGGCAGTGACATGGCTAATGGCGTGAGAAAAGAATTGAGGGAGAGATGTTATGTCTAAGTTTGGAAATTAGAAGTAAGTAAAACCCTAGACCTAGAACTAGAAATTAGAACCCCCTAGAACTCGGGCCGGGGTTTATTTCGTTGGGCCATAGACTAATTCGGTTGTTGGGCCGAATAAATTATTCCACTGGACTCCATTAATTATTCTGGGTGGGCCCAATTGAATTAAACTAATGAGCCAACCTCTAATTACATGGGTGGGCCGAGTACTATGTATAACTAGGCTGAAAAATTTAATCTAATGGGCCAGATTTAACTGAAGTATTGGGCTCAGTTTAATATACTGTATGGACCGAGCAAAGGAACACATGGGCTTATTTAATTCTTTAATTGGCTCACTTAATTAAATTTATTGGGCTAGTAGCATTTTAATAGATCAATGCTAAGTCCAATAATATAAGTTTAAAGCTAAATTAGAAAACTTAATTTATTAGAAATTTATTTATTAAATTAGAATTATAATTGATTAATTAGAATTTAATCATAAGAAATGATTAAATTATAAATCATACTTAGAGTGCGATAAATTAAGATTTTACTTAGCCTAATGGAAATTATTTATTTTGATCCAAGGATTAAAATATTAAATTACCAATTCTTTTATTTATTCTACCCAATAATTAGATTACTTGGGTATAATAAATTCTCGACCATAGTTTAATTTAGAGACCAGCAAACGAGACTCGTAGAATTAAATTCTGAAACTCGATCGATAGTCGAGTTAAGAGATCCGAGAATAATTTTCGGATTAGCTAAGGATAATATTTCCTTACACCTAGAAGTATTAAATATACTTGATAAATGTATCTCACCCGAGATTTATATTAAAGGTTTCGACGAGAGGTCGGATCCGCATCTCGAGAACAGAGGAGCCACCAATCCAGACTATTCAAGTAGGCTTTTCTCACTCTATAAAAATATGTGTGCTCATATGCATTTATGTTATTTTATTTCGAAGAGATTTTGAATTGAAAATATATTTCAAGTATTGTCTGCCATAAAATGTTTATGATTTTCGTATGATACCTATCTGTTCAGTTAAGTTAAAAGAATCGAATTCGAGTCCTGGTAGGATAACTATCCTCCTAGGACTAGTGTACACAAAGTAACCGTGAGTCATCCAGCGGGTTGGCCGGTTAAAGTGACCGTGAGTCATCGAGCGGGTTGGCCGGTCAAGGTGTTCGTGGAAGGTGGCCACCTTCCCGACACAAAGAAGAAGAAGAAGTTACAGATATAGTAGATTACTAAAGAACTTAGACAGCTGTCAAACTTTAAGATTTCACAAAAGGATTTTAGTGAAAATAGGTTCTTTAGAGACAAAATCCCTATGTTTCACTTACAATGGCATGATAATTATATTCGTATGTGTGTGGTTTCGGCACTTGTCTACTGAGTACAATTTGTACTCAGCCCTGCATGTATTTATAAATGTGCAGGTTGAGCGAGGATGAAAGAGGAGTGCTACGTTCGGGCTTTTTGTCGATCTCTTATTAGTTGACTCTTGGGGGTTCTACGTGTCTTCACACATGTAGGGCTTTTAGCGATCCAAGTAACTTTCCGCTGCTAGTTTGAGATCGTTATGTAATAAACCTAAGACTCGAGTTTCTTTCATGTTATGTTGCATATATTGAGCATAAGGCTCAAGTCCTTTTCTTGCAAATCATGTACAATGAATTATTCGCCCAGTTATGAGATTTTTGTTCAGTTTTGTCCTTGTTCCATTACCCCATTTCTATCCCGACTTCATTAATCCCTTCCCAAGTCACGGTTTCCCCGACTTTATTATCCTTAGTGAAGTGCGGGCGTGACACCAGACCAAAAACCTAAGTAAAAAAATCTCAACCTCTACCATTTAGTGTTCATAATTTTACCCCTTCAATGTTCAACTCAAAAATTATATAAACTCTTTACCTCCACTTCATGCTCTTAATTCTAGAACACATACAATACATAATATGATATGAACTTAGACATTTTCAGTATAGGATGTTGGAAATCTGCATAAACTTTAGGCATGCCTTAGAAACCACCAGTTCTCACAAAGCTAGTTATATAACAAAACATCAAGCATATATCAACCACAACTCATGACTTCAGAACAAACTCATAAAAAAGTGATGAAATTACCCTAACCTGGGGACCAAAACCGAACCATCACCGCACAGCCCCACGCCGAAACTGATTCGGAGCTCCCCGTCCAAAATCTGAAATTCTGTGACATGCTCGAAAGGCAATTCTCAACCAACAAGTAACTAAAATAAAAATCAGATTGTGACATAAGAAACTTAGACCCTTGCCCAATAACACTTAATCAACGAAACGAAAAGAAAAGAAGGGATAATAGAGAAAGTATGGGAGATTACCGTGAGGGTGCAGTGGGAGACGACGAGCTGACGAACCCACCAGGAGAAACACCAATCGAACGTTCTTCTTGCAAGGAGAAATCACACAAATCCCAAACCCACTATTCTCCAGTTAGAAACATCGCAAGAAAAAGAAAGAAGTCAAAATCAATTGACTAGAAAATCTAGATTTGAACTAAAGATTACCTTAATCAAATCCTTTAGAAATTTAAACATGCAAGGAGGGGAGGATGAGAGACTAACCAAGAGGGAGAGGAGTGCCGGACAGTTCAGGCTGCAACGTTGCGATTGACTGCTGCACGGCCACCGGGCGTCGAGCACCGCTGGAGGGGAAGAGGCGGTGTTGGTCCCGAAAGAGCAAGGTTTGGTGTATGGGGGGGGGGGGGGAAAACACCAAATACAAACTTTTCAGTTTACTTGTTAAGTTATTAGAGAGTTCAAGCTATTCCTAGATAAGAAATTGCTCGACAGATGACTAAACAGATTGATCAGCAGATCGATACCAGATTAGTCCAAGCAGACTACTCTCTAGTGTAAACACTTAGACAATAATAAGAGTGATCTTATTATTTTCTAAGTATTGTGTGTGCGGAAATATGGTGGATTGAAAGAGTCACAAGTATCGATCAAAACTAGAAGGATACTTATGCACGATATAAGGGTCGTGTCCCTTTACAACAGATTACCTCTACTTTACCACTAGAAATCTACTAGCTAGCAGGGTGATCTCCTTTATCTCGATAAGACAGACTTGAATCGAGTTTGGGTTGGTGTGATGTAGAATCACAAATCGTTTGAAGCTCTTAGTCTGGATCACAGATTGATAGCTTGAGAGTATGTAGTCAGTGTTGCTCGCGCATATGTCTTTTTCTCCAGATCTTGAACTTCAAATAAATAGGCATTGAATTGAAAATTCTAGCCGTTGTTGATTGACGTGAGATTAATTGTAGATTGCCAATCAATGATATACATCATATCTGTTCTTGCCATGTAGAAAACGTTGACTCAATCTTCAAGATATGGAAAGCAGATTGTTAACGACTTCTTTCCTTCTTTGTGTCAATCGAAGATTTTCTTCCCAATCCCTGTTGGATGGGCTTCAAAAATGACGTGGCAAGAGGATATGATGTGTAGGATGATGTCATCTGGTGGTTTAATGACTCTATCGATCTGGTCTTCAGTTGTCAACATCGATCTGGTTGGTGATCTGGTCGCTGTCTGTTACAGCAGATCGATTTCTTCTTGGCGTGAAAACTTGGCCTTCATCCTATACTATTATAAAAATGACTTCTATATGAATAATTCCTTTACATTCTTAGTCATTTCCTAATCTGTTCTCTAATAGAATTCACTTTATATGCAGTGATCTGTTTAACACGTAGAACAGTTTAATTCAAAGAAATACTAAGTGTGTTTCGAGAGATCATCATCAAAACTAAAAATGCTTAAGGGTTCCCAACAATTTCCCCATTTTTGATGATGTCGAAACCACACTTTACAAATATATCCTAATACCTTATAAAGAGCTATCTGGTTTGATGGCCAGATTTATTATGTTTTCGTTATTAGGTTATAACGATTAAGGGCAGTTGAATATGTTCTGGACAATAGGAAGTTGTCATCAGAAACTCAAAAGATTTCATAGATAAGAGAAAGCTCATATAACAGTTCATCACAAAAGAAATGGGAATTATAGATTGTAAAGATATGAAAATATGAATCTATCTGCTTTTCCTCCTCTCTTCTTGCTGTTTCTTCATTTTGGCTCTTGTTTCGTCTGAGATGAGCTGCACGTTTTCATATACTCCTTCTCTTACCCTTATGTAATCTGGATCTTCAGCGTCTATCTTTTAGCCTCTGTTCTCTGCAAGCTGATTTATGAATGTGAGCAGAAATGTCTTGTCTGGGAGCTCAGTGCCTGGTATGTTGGGGCAAATTCTGAATTCCCTCTCCGGGGTAGTAATTTGAACTTGTGCCTTTGTTGCAGCCTCTCTTATTCCCTCCACCAGATCTCTTGCATCATTTAGGTCCAGATAGAGGTTGAATGCCTCATTAGGTGTCCCCTCGCTATATGCTGGTTCTTTGAGAAAATAGCGACACATAATGAAGCCATATTTCAAACCTTCCCATCCTTCCTTTAAATTCTCTGGGACCCAGTTGGTCTCTCCTTCTTTAGTTTTCATTGTTCTGATGGGAGTAGATGAGAACCAACCGGATCCAGATCTTTTCTTTCTCTTTATTGGTTGAGAGTGGCTCAATCTGCTTGAAGATGATGTCTTGTGAATTTGAGTAGATGGAGCAGATGGTGGAGTTGGTCGATCTGGTGCAATCTGTTGCTCCTGTTGAGCCTCTGTCCTTTCCTCCGTGGCAACAGATTGCAACTTCCCTTTCGCAACCATTGTCTTCTTCCCTTTCCTGGATCCTTCCCCCTTTTTGACATCATCAACATACATATTGATGAGTGCCCTTAGGGAGGTGATCTCTTCTTTCATCTCTTTTATTTCCGTGTCTGAATCAACCTTTTGCGTAAGCAGTGAAGTGATGTTGAGATTAGAATCGTCAATCTGCTTTTGTAGGGATGACTTGACGTTAAGCAGATCAGCTTTGTAGCCCTTTTGTTCTTCTTTGATAATCCCAATTTCATCAAAAAATGACTCAATCATGGTCTTGGTTGGATAGCGCAGTTCGCTCTTCTTCCTTTCCACAAAATTCTTGCCATCTGTTTCAAACTTTCAGAACATGGCTCTTGTTTCTGCATTGGCCTCTTTGATCACATCAGCAGCTATGCCGTCAGTGTGTTCTTTGACAATGGTATGAACCATGTCTTTTTCTTTCTGTGCAAAATCAGTCACAATCTTGTACATCTCCTTGACTTTGAGCTCCATTGTGAATAGAGTCTGATCAATTTGTGCCTTCCTTTCCTCTGCAGCAGATCGATCATCGTCCATCTTCTTACTCAGCTCTTCAAGCTTCAATCTGCATATCCTCCTCAATTCTGAGTCCACCTGGTCCACATGTGACTTCAGATGATTGTTGAAGTCTGTAAGAATTTGAGTAGCCTGGTCTTGGACTGTGGATAGAGTCCCGTACATGTATTTATCAACTTTGCGAGAGATGAGGTCCTTCACTTGTTCATTTGACAGTGATTGATGCTGGGTCATCAATATGTCCTTCAAATTAGTCATCTCCACAAATTCATCCATTGTGGCTGCGACAGCGGTGGTATAGATGTCATTAGTAAGCTTCCCTCCCACCCTCTGTCCAGCTGGTTCATGTTCCTCTTGTGGGTAGCTGACCACTGCAATTGGAGTCTTACTTGTCTTGGCTGGTTCCCCCTCAGCCTGTGCAGTGGTCTCCTTAATCTGCTCTCCAGCATCAGCCATGTGCTGATCTGGTTCTGGTTCTGTTATTACTGCACCCTGTTGGTGAGCATTAGATGGTCCAGCTTCAACTTCTACTTCCTCAACTACTTTCTCCTCAATGCTCTCATAAAATTCCAGCATATCAGCTTTTCCATATTCAGATCTGAGGTCGATCTGGAGTTCGTTGGCTTCAAATTTAGACATGCCTAGGATGTCTGGTTTGTAAGTCTCCCTTAGCTCAGCAATAGAAGATGCAGTGAAAATGTTGAGCAAGGTGGCTTCTTCAATATTCAGAGCATGTATTGATCTGGTTCGGAGAAGGGCATCAAGGACATAGAATTCTTTGTCCTTGATGAGCAAAAGGAATTTGAGGCGTTTGGCTGCTTCATAGGTTTCTGGAGTGAGCTGTATCCCAGGAAATATCCTAAGTACAGAGTGATCTGCTTCTGTTTCAAGAAATTCCACAACAGTCTCTGCCTTTTTCATTTCTTCCTCCTCATCAGTAGATTCCTCTTCTCCCTCGATCTCCTCATCGATCTGCTCTAGGTGTTCTGTAGATGATGGACTGGCAGTGTGAGCTGGAGAAAAATCCTTGACCTGGTCTGGGTCCAAGGATGAGATTGGAACCGCGTCCTCTGGTGGTCCTCCGACCAGAATCTCTTCCTCCTCAACCTCCTGTTGAGGGATAGTTGGTTCAGTAATAGCAGGTTCTTCGACCTGGACTACGTCTACTAGTTTCTGAAGTTTTCATCTTTTAGGTTTGGGTGGCTGGGCTGCTGTGGAGGCGTCAGTATCAACTGAGCTCGCCCTTCTTGTAACTCGTTTGGTAGGGGTTTGTTCAACTTGTTTCTCTTTTGTAACTCGTGATTTTGTAGACTTCTCAGCTGGGGTAGATGGTGGGATCCAGATGGGGTTAGAACTACCCATCTCTATTAGCGCATTTGCAAAAACAAGGTCAGTCACCCTTGCAATCAAGTTAGCAGAAATGCCCATAGACATTTCAATCTGGTGTTGGTCCTTCGTAAAGTGCAGTCTGGTGTTGAACTCTACTATTGTATCCCACTTGTGTTGTGCAAAGAAGGATTCCAGCATGTAGCTGATTTTGGTGGAGTGCCTTAAGCTGCTCCTCTTCACCTCGATCCCAGGGTTGCCACCTTTTACAAAGGTAATCATCTTGGCCTCCTTAGCCAAAAGATCAAATAGTATCCTGCTCCAGTTAACCGGTAGGTTAAGCACGACAGCAACTAGGATCTTGAACTTCTTGGGAGTATCCTGTTCGTAAGAGCCATTGTGGTTCAAGAAAATTCGGTGGACAAACTCAAAAATGATCTTGAATTCGGGTGCGAGTAGGGCTCTGTTGAACATCTTGTTCAAGTAGCGAATGGGCACTACCATCACTATTTCCATAGCCTCCTGAAGTTGCTCTTCAGTCAGATCCCCAAGGCTAAGGCCTTCATCTTTCAATTTATAAACTTCATCAATGATGTTCAGAACGTTGTAAGTGGTGTTGCTGATGGTATTGCCTTTGCTAACCCTTATGGTTGCTTCATTTCCACCCTTTTCTCCTTGCCACGAGAGATAAAATGCAACTACTTCTTTGGGCAAGAAGTGGACAGGATGGGTGGTAATGATATTGTGAAATCCTACAGCAAAGTCAAAACAATGTATATATGTGAGCACTATCCTTCCATCAATGAAGTATAAGTGCTCAATAGCAGTTTACAGATATTGCAATTCTATACCACAATACTAGTGAACATGTACATGCAGATGGGTAAGAATGATTTTTCAATACGAGTATGAGAAATTTCATAGCATTCATGATATAGAGCAGATAAAAGAAACTCATAAATTTTAAACCTTTGCAGCGTCTAACAAGGTCGAAGGCCTTGTCCAGTTTATGAAAACCGAAGGTATCAAGTACTGCAAAGAGATCTTGATGAATATAGGGTTTCAAGAAATTCACTTGCTCACGAAATACAGAAGATTTGGGTGCCATTTTGGTAAAAACAGATAGGTTTTTGAAGATTGAGAGAGAGTTTGGAAGGGAGAAAAAAATTTGCTAAGAGTCGAAGATTTGAAGTGAGGGTGATAGTCGAACCGCCTTATCAATTATATATGTTGGGAACCCTAATATATTTAGTTTTGATGATTGTCTTTCGAAACACACTTAGCTGTTTTAGAGTTTAAACTGTTCTACGTGTAAAACAGATCACTAGATATAAAGTGAATCCTGTTATAGAACAGATTAGGAGATGACTTGATATGTAAAGGAAATATTCCTATAGAAGTCAATCTCAACTTAGTATAGGATGAAGGTCAAGATTTCATGCCAAAAGGAATCGATCTGCTGTAACAGACAGTGGCCAGATCGATGACCAGATCGATATCTACAGCGAGGCATCAGATCGATTAAGTTATCAATCCACCAGATGACATCATCCTATACATCATACCATCTTGCCACGCCAAAATTGAAGTCCATCCAACAGGGATTGGATAGAGAATCTTTGGTTGACACATAAAAGGAAAGAAACCGTTGGCAATCTGCTTTCCATAAACACAATATTTGAAGTTCAAATCTGAAGTTCAAATCTAGACAGTATGTACACAATACACGCGAGCTATTCCACGTATACACTCTCAAGCTTTCATTGATCCAGACTAAGAGCTTCAAAAGACTTGTGATTCTACATCACATCAACCAACCTCGATTGAAGTCTGTCTTGTCGAGAGGAAGCAGATCACCTTGCTAGCTAGTAGGTTTCTAGTGGTAACGTAGAGGTAATCTGTTGTAAAGGGACACGACCCTTACTTCGTGCATAAGCATCTCTCTAGTTTGATTGATACTTGTGACTTGTTCTCCACGAGTATAAAGAAGCAGAGTATCCTAGTAGTGGATAACCTGGTCTAGTTTGGACCAGATCATGGACGTAGGGAATTCCCGAACCACGTTAAACATCTGTGTCATTTACTTTCTTGCATCTTTACTTTTCAGTTGTTTATTACTCCAACGTTCTGCACTATCATACAAACTGCATATCAATCAATCTGCTTAACGATCCAACTATCTTTAAAGATTTTCTTATAAGAGCACTCATTAAATCCACCATATTTCCGCACACACAACACTCAGAAAGTAATAAGATCACTCTTATTATTGACTAAGTGTCTTTCACTAAGAGAGCAATCTATTTGGACTTAATTGGTATCGATCTGTGTATCAATCTGTTTAAGTCATCTGCCGAGTATTTTCTTATACAGAATAGCTTGAACTCTCTGATAATTTGTCAAGTAAACTGAAAAGTTTCTATTTGGTGTATTCCCCCCCCCCATACACCAAACCTTGCTCTTTCGGGACCAACAAGTGGTATCAGAGCAGTGGTTCAAACGACCATTGTTTTTGTTTCACAAGGTTAATACCTGCGTGGTCAACTTGAATAGATCTAGGAAAACCTATTTTCATTCACGTGCATACTATCTGCTATGGAGTCATCTGTTGTCAGGGCTTGCGAAGAATTCTCCATCCAAGGATATAGAGAATGGAGCTTCAGGATCAAGATGGCACTCAAAGCCCATCACTATCTGATGTGGAAAGTCATTGAGGAAGGTCCACTGCAGATCACTGAAGAAGTGACAGTAACCAACGCAACCGGCCTAACTACACAGATAGTTCCCAAAGATCCAAGAAAGTACACTACAGAAGAAAGACGCGAAGTCAATCTGGATGACTTTGCTAAAGGAATTATATCTAGCACAGTCAAAGGGGTACATCTGGCTAAAATCCAAGATTTGGATACTGCCAAAGAGATGTGGGAAGCCCTAAGAGACTTGTGTCTAGGATCTGAAGTAATGATTGAAAACAAACTATCTCTTGCCTGCAACAAATATGATGAATTCAAGATGAAACTAGGCGAGACAATAGAACAAATGAAGTTGAGATTCACTAGTATCCTCCTTGAGATATCTGCGTTCAATAAGAACAAGTATACTCAAAGGGAGAAGAACATGAAAGTACTTAGAGCTCTTCCACCAAGCTGGGAGATCTATGCTGCAATGCAACCTCTCCGTGCAGATTTCAATGATCTGTCCACAGAAGCATTATTTGATCACCTTGAAGGTCATGAATGTGACATTCAAAGAATTCGAGGACCAGATCATCTGTCCAAAAAGGCAGAAAGCAGCTCTAAGAAGGACAAAGAAGTTGCCTTCAAAGCAAAGAGCAAAATAGATGATCCATCTGAACCTTGTTCAACAGATGAAGAAAAAGGCTACGACAAACTTTCAAAAGAGTTTGCAATGATCACCAAAAGAATGGACAAGATGGAGATCAGGTCGAAAAAATACAGACGCTTCTACAAAGATAACAAGAAAAACTTCTATAAGAAGCATGACAATGATCGATCTGATGACAAGAATGAATCCAAGCAGCAGACTGCAAAAACAACAAAGACCTCTAGCTCTACAGATTACACTTGCTTTGGATGTGGCAGAATAGGTCACTTCAAAACAGACTGTCCTGATCTGTCCAGAAGTCAAAGAGAAGAGCTAAGAGCTAAAAGAGATCGAAAGCTCAAATATGAGCGCAAGGCCATGATAGCTGAACAGAACTCAAGCAGCTTGAGTCATTTTTCAGATAGCTCATCAGAAAATGATGAAGCTTTCGTTGCTAATGACGAAGAAAGTTGGAATGAATGCTATGTGGGACTAGACAACGGCTTAGATGAAGTTGAGGTAAATTCTTGCTATTCAAATTCCTCTAATAATAACGATCTGGAATAGGAAAATGAAGATCAGGCTGAGTACTCATGGGATGAAGTCAATGAAATGTTCAAAAGCTACTCAAGCATCAAGAGACTATTTAGAGAAGTTGTTGAAGAGAATGATAGACTAAAGAAATCTGAGCAGATTCTGAGCACAGCAAATACACAATTTGTTGCTAAAATTAACGATCTGGAAGAACAGATCAAGAGAAAAGACAGTGAGATCCACTCACTTAATTCAAAAGTGAAGGATCTGGTTATAAGAAACAACGTTGCTGAAGAGAAGATCAAGAAAGGCAAAGATATGATCTACAAAAGTGACGAACGTGCTAAACTGCTAATCAATATGCAGCAAAAGGGCACATCTGGATTAGGGTATCCAGGTCACTCAGAAAAGTCTTCGGGAACCATAAGCTTTGTACCAGAAAGGAAGCAAATACCAGATCAACTAAAGGACTAGAAAAACAAGAAAGGTTATCCTCAAAAGATGATAATAAAAGATGCGAAGAACATGTAGTATCATCAAACAAAAGGACAACAAGCTCACTACACAGAAACAGATCATCTTCACAAAGCAAATGTCAACAGGACAAAAATTGTCAACAGGACACTCTACAATAAGAAGAACTTGAAGATTGGTGAAACAGAACGATTTTATCCATCTGAAATTCACTCACTATCTAAAGTTGACAATGATGGGAATATCATTACCTGCTATATTTCTGTTCCTAACCCTAAAATATTCTGGATTCGAAAATGAATATTTGCTAATAATCAAGCACCCAAACGTTGAAGGGTAGCTAAGTTTTATTAACTGCAGGATCAAAAGACTGCAAGAAGGAATAAGATAGCAAGAGGAACAATCTGGATAATAGATAGTGGTTGCTCAAAACACATGACGTGTGACAAGAACCTACTATCAGATTACATAGAGAAACCAGGACCACAGGTCACTTTTGGATGTAATTCAAAAGGATATACCAGAGGATATGAAAACATCAAAGTTGGCAAAACCACTATCACTAATGTATCATATGTTGAGGGTCTTAGTCACAATCTGTTTTCTGTAAGTCAGTTCTGTGCTAACGGTAATCAGATTATTTTTGATACTAAAAACTGTCTGGTGAAGAATAAGGAAGGAGATGAGATACTCCTTACCGGTAAACTGCAGGATAGATTATATATTCCAATGGACAAACCAGATCGAGACCTGTTTAGTGACAAAGACTGTATCAGAAACCAGCTGGTTATGGCATAGGAGATTAAGCCATCTAAACTTCAAGTCAATCAACAAGATTGCTAAAGAAAGACTAGTGGAAGGTCTACCAGATCAAGTATATGATAAAGATCATATATGTGAAGCATGTCAAGCTGGAAAGCAGACCAGATCATCCTTTTCAAGCAAAACAGCTCACTCAACATCAAGAATACTAGAGCTCTTGCATCTGGATCTATTTGGACCAGTCAAACCTCTAAGTATAAATGGGAGAAAATACACCTTAGTAGTCATAGATGATTACTCAAGATTCACTTGGGTCATCTTTCTGTTAAAGAAGAAAGAGAATCTTGACAAACTCCCTGATTTTCTACACAAGATCACCAAACAGAAGAAGTTGAGTGTAACCTCTATCAGAACAGATCGAGGAACATAATTTCTCAACCAAAAGATTGAAGCATACTGCAATAAGATGGGGATCACTCATCAAACATCTGCTGCCTGAACTCCTCAATAGAATGGAGTTGTTGAGAGGAGAAATAGATCACTAAAAGAGGCAGCTCGCACAATACTTAATTCAACCAATCTACCAAAGAAATTCTGGGCAGAAGCCATATACACAGCCTGCTATACTCAAAATAGATCATCCATCACACTCAGACATGGAAAGACACCGTATGATATCTGGAACAACAGAAAGCCTAAGATTTCTTACTTTCGCACTTTCGGTTGTTTATGTTACATACACAATAATGGCAAATCTCAATTTTAGACTTTTGATAGCAAAACTGACCCTGGAATATTCTTAGGATATTATGATGTTAGTAAAGCATATCGAATCTACAATAAGAATTCTCATATTGTGGAGGTAACACCTCATGTTGTTTTTGATGAGTCTATTGTTGAGTACAGTCACAGGATGAAAAACAAACAGAAAACCAGATGACTACAAAAAGGATGAATGAACTACTACTTGAAGATATCCTTATATGGAATTCAAAATTTGATGATGAAGAGATTAACACTCCATCTATTGCTGAAGAAGTCACACAGCAAGGGGGAACATCACTACACAATCTGGATGAAAACAGATCACCAAGCAATGAAACAGTCATTGCAGAAGATAATCATTCTGAAAGTCCAAATCCAGAAGAGAATTCTAATGAGAATCCATTCCTAACATCTTCTATATCACACCCCGAATTTGAGGAACCAACAAATCAACCTAATCCTGAGATATCAGATGAAGAGATGACCAGGAGAAGGAGATGGATACAAGATCATCCACCAGAACAGATTGTTGGGAACCCATCAGATCGTGTGAAAACTAGAAGAATGCATGGAGAAAGCGCTCTGATGAGTTGTTATCTATCTCGCATTGAACCAACTAATGCTCATGAAGCTCTACAAGACGCAGATTGGATAACAGCAATGCAAGAAGAACTCAATGAGTTCAAAAGGAATGAAGTCTGGTATCTCGTGGACAGACCCAAACACCAAGGAGTGATTGGTGTAAAATGGGTGTTCAAAAATAAACGGGATTAGAATGGTGAAGTAGTCAGAAACAAAGCCAGATTAGTAGCTAAAGGCTATAATCAACAAGAAGGCATTGATTTTGATGAAACATTTTCACCCGTAGCCAGATTAGAAGCAATAAGGCTATTTTTAGCATATGCTGCACATAAAAGATTCAAGGTATACCAGATGGATGTCAAAAGTGCCTTCCTAAATGGTATTCTTGAAGAAGAAGTCTATGTGGAACAGCCACCTGGATTTGAAGAAGCAGATCCAAACCAAAAAGTATACAGACTGACTAAAGCAGTCTATGGTCTTAAACAAGCCCCTAGAGCTTGGTATGAGACATTATCAACATTTCTACTAGGTTATGGATTTAGAAGAGGATCAGTTGACAAGACTTTATTCATTATTAAAGTCAAAGAAAATATCCTCCTAGTACAAATCTTTGTAGATGATATCATATTTGGATCTCAATCCACCTATCTATGTGACAAATTTGCTGAACTTATGAAAAATAAGTATCAAATGTCCATGATGGGGGAAATGAGTTTCTTTTTAGGACTGCAGGTCAAGCAAGAACCAGATGGTATCTTCATAAACCAAACAAAGTACATCAACGATCTGCTGACCAAATTTGGGCTAAAAGACAGTAACCCAGTGAAAATCCCAATGCAGACCAATGGAAAAATTGATCCTGATCCAGAAGGGAAACCAGCTAACATTACACAATACAGAGGGATCATAGGATCACTACTATACCTAACTGCCAATCGACCTGACATCAAATTTGCAGTAGGTGTATGTGCAAGATACCAAGCTAATCCTAAAGAGTCTCACATGAAAGCAGCTAAAAAGATATTAAGATATCTTAAGGGAACAGCCCATTTAGGATTATGGTACCCATGTGAAGACAACTTTGAACTAACTGGATACACAGATTCAGATTATGCTGGATGCAAGCTAGACAGAAAGTCAACTTCTGGCACATGTCAGTTTTTAGGAAGTAAACTGGTCTCTTGGTTCTCAAAGAAACAGACATCTGTTGCCACATCAACCACAGAGGCAGAATATATGGCAGCTCGAAGTTGTTGTGCACAAATTCTATGGTTAAGACAACAGCTTAAAGATTATGATATTGATGTCAAGGAGATACCCATCTTCTGTGATAGCTCAAGTGCTATAGCCATCACACAGAATCCTGTCTTGCATACCAGATGCAAACATGTGGACGTAAGACATCACTTTATAAGAGATCATGTTGAAAGAAAACATGTACAAATTGAGAAAATACACACTGAAGTGCAGAGAGCAGACATTCTCACTAAAATATTACCAGAAGAAAGATTTAAGATGCTTTGTGGGAAATTAGGACTGTTAAATTTGGAAGACAGGATCCGATTGACCTAGTACAGGTTGATAAGGTAACAGATCAAGTAAATTCCAACAGGGAATTAAGACCATATCATCAAAAGATAAATTAATGAAGACCAGATTGACATAAACCAGATTAACAGAGAGCAGATCATGTAACATTCCAACTGGGAATTAATATCAGATCACTAAATCCACGTACATTGTCTAACAGATCATCACACCAAATTAATTACCAAACTAGAAAGTGACTGGAATAGATCGATAAGTTGAGAACAGTTCACGAACAAACAGATTAATCTAAACCAGTTGACTACCAGCCACGTGGATATTAAATTAATATCTCTTATTAATTATCTCATTACTTGGTTAAGGGGGAAAAGTCAACTATATACGACGACTAATTATACCATATATCTAAATCCTGACATCAGATATCAAATCTTTTATTTTTGTGATGATTGATACTATGTTTGAGAACTGTGATTAAGAAGATATTTACCAAACCAAGAAAAAGAAGGCTTTTCGACAGTGCAAAACAAATACGCGCCACTCCTCAACCCCACGATCAAAAGCGCGTGCATCATACGATCAATAGAGGCGGTAATAGACTGCAAACCAAGAACATGGAAAGGCGGGAAAAGCAAAAAAGGGAAGGATTTCTCAATATTTTTATTACTTTACTTAGCTTGCCTTTCGTTTATATATTTGATAAGTCGTTTCGTCTATCACTTACACTTATATTTCTCGAAACACTTAGCAAAATTTCCTCGCTTCCAAACTCTCTCTATCTTCAAAAATCACTCTGCTTTAGCAAATATGGCACCCAAATCATCTATTTTTCTTGAACAAGCAAACTTTCTGAAACCATACATTCATCAAGACCTTTTCGCAGTTCTTGATACCTTCGGGTTTCATAAACTGGACAAGGCATTCGATCTTATTCGAAGCTGCAAAGGTTTAATATTTATATGTTGTTGATTATCTTTAACTGCTCTATATCATGTTCTTATAAAATCTATCGAAACTGTATTGGAAACTATCTTTATCCATCTGCATGTATGTGCTTATTGGTACTATGATATAGAATGCTAGACTCTGTAAATTGTTCTGGGCACTCATACTTCATTGATGGAAGGATAGTGCTCACATATATTGGTTTGATTTCTTGTAGGGTTTCACAACATCATCACTTCCCATCCAGTCCACTTCTTACCTAAAGAAGTCGCCGCCTTCTATCTCTCGTGGCATGGAGAAAAAGGTGGAAACGAAGCAACCATTAGGGTTAGCAAGGGGAACACAATTAGTAATACAACCTACAACGTCATAAACATCATTAATGATGTTTATAAGTTGAAAGATGAAGGTATTGACCTTGGGGATCTAACAGAAGAACAACTTCAGGAGGCTGTAGAGATGGTGATGATAGTACCCATCCGATACATGAACAAGATTTTCACCCGAGCCTTGCTCGCACCAGAGTTCAGGATTTTGTTTGAATTCGTACAGCGAATTTTCTTGAACCATAATGGGTCTTATGACCAGGTTACCCCAGAGAAATTTAAAATCCTGGCTGCCATCGTCCTTAACCTACCGGTTAATTGGAGCTGGATACTGTTTGATCTCTTGGCTAAGGAGGCCAAGATGATCATGTTTGTCAAAGGGGGCAAACCAGGGATTGAAGTGAAAAGGAGAAGCTTAAGGCACTCCACTAAAATCAGCTTCATGCTGGAGTCCTTCTTTCCACAACACCAGTGGGATAACCTCGTAGAGTTCAACACCAGACTACACTTCCCAAAGGACCAGCACCAGATCGAGATGTCAATGGGCATCTCTGCTAACTTACTTGCAAGGGTGACTGACCCTGTGGTGGCAAATGCACTGACAAAGATGGGTAGTTCTAACCCCATCTGGATCCCACCTACTGCCCCAACCGAGAAGTCCACAAAATCAAGGGTGACAAAGGATAAGCCCACTGAAAGGACTCCTCCCAAACGAGTAACTAGAAGAGCCAGCTCGATTGAAACTGATACATCCACAGCAGCTCAGCTGCCCAAACCAAAACGCAGAAGACTTCAGAAACTAGCTGATGAAGTCCAGGTTGAAGAACCTGCTGCTGCAGAAACCATTCTCCCTCAATAGGAGGTTGAGGAGGAAGAGATCTTGGTAGGTGGACCACCAGAGGATGTAGCTCCCATTTCATCCTTGGATCCCAGCCAGATCCAGGATTTCTCCCCCGCACACACAGCCAGTCCCTCATCTGCAGAACACTTAGAGCAGATCGATGAGGAGATCGAGGGAGAGGAGGAATCCACAGATGAGGATGAAGAACGGAAGAAGGAAGAATCTGTTGTCAAACTATTTGAGGCAGAAGCAGATCGAGCTGTACTCAAGAGATTTCCAGGCATCCAGCTCACCCCTGAGAGCTATGATGCAGCCAAAAGAGTACAGCTACTGCTTCTCATCAAGGACATGGAATTTTACGTCCTGGATGCTCTGCTCAAAGTCAAATCAATAGATGCTCTCAAAGCGGAAGAAGCCACTTTCTTAAACACCTTCGGAGTCTCTTCCATTACAGAACTGAGAGAATCATTTCCCCAAGACATACTATCAATATCCTAGCACGAAGCCAACGAGTTACAGATCGATCTAAGATCTTTGTATGAAAAGGCTGGGATGATGCAATTCTTTGAGAGTGTAACTTATGAAGAAGAAGATGAAGAGATTGGAGAAAGTGAAAGGGTTGAAAGTGAACCATCTGGTGCTCACCAACAGGGTGCAGTCATCACAGAAACTAAGACAGATCAACCCATGACTGAGGTTGAAGAGCAGACCACTGCACGGGCTGAGGGGGAACCAACCATACCTACTGAGACTCCAATTGCAGTGGTCAGCCAACCTCAAGAAAAATATGAACCTGCTGGACAGAGGATTGGGGGCAAGCTGACTGATGAAATTTACACCCCTGCTGTCGCAGCCAAGCTTGATGACTTTGTGGAGATGACCACCTTGGAGGACATATTGATGACTCAGCATTAATCACTGTCTAATGCACAAGTAAAAGACCTCATCTCTCACAAAGTCGATCAGTACATGTATGGGACACTTTCTACAATCCAAGATGAAGCAATACGCATTCTCACAGAGTTCAACAACCACCTAAAAACTCACGTTGACCAGGTTGACTCTGATTTGAGAAGGATATGTAGACTGAAGATTGAGGAGCTCAGCAAAAAGATGGATGATGATCGAGCTGCTGCTGAAGAAAGGAAAGCACATATCGATCAAAGTCTATTCACAACAGAACTCAAAGTCAAGGAGATATACAAGATAGTCACTGCCTTCGCAGAAAAAGAAAAGGACATGGTTCACACCATTGTCAAAGAACAGACCGAAGGCATAGCAGCAGATGTGGTGAAAGAGGCGAATGCTCACACAAGAGCCATGTTCAGGCGCTTTGAAGCAGATGGTAAAAATTTTGTGGAAAGAAAACTGTGTGATTTGGGCTATCCAACAAAAACCATGCTTGATGTCTACCTTGACGAGATTGGGACTATAAAAGAAGATCAAGAGGAGTATAAAGCTGACCTGCTCAACGCAAAGACATCTTTCCAAAAGTAGATCGATGATTCAAATCTCAACATTACCTCACTGCTTACACAAAAAGTGGATTCAGACAAGGAGATTAAGACGATGAAGGAATAGATCACTTCCCTCAGGGCACTCATCAATATGATTGTTGATGATGTCGAAAAGGGGGAAGGGTCTGGGAAGAAAATGAAGTCAGTTGCTGCGAAAGGGAAGCTGCAATCATCTGATGCTACGAATGAAAAGGAGAAGGCTCAACCTGAGCTGCAGATAGCACCAGAAACTGCCAGCCCACCATCTGTCCCAACATCTAAAACAACATCCTCCAGCAGATCAAGCAAATCACATCCCCTAAAGCGAAAGAAGAGATCTGGATCCAGCCGGCATTATGCTCTCATCAGATCATCTAGAGAGACCAACTGGGTACCAGATCATCTAAGAGATGGATGGGAAGGTCTCAAGAACGCTTTCAGTATGTGCAGATACTGCCTAAAGGAGCCTGCATACATCGAGGGAGCCTGCATGCAAATGGATTTGAATGACGCAAGTGATCTGGTAGAAGAGATAAGAAAAGCTGTAGCTAAGGCAAAAATCCAGATCACTGCCCCGGAGAAAGAGTTCAGATCGTGCCCGACCATTCCAGGGACTGATTTGCCCAACAAAACATTTTTGCTCACCTTCATAAACCAATTGGCCGAAAACAGAGGGTATAAGGTAGATGCAGAAGACCCTGACTATATAAGGATAAGAGAAGGGGTTTATGAGTCTGTCCAACTCATTTCGGATGAAACTAGAGCTAAGATGAAGAAACTTCAAGACGAGAAAAGGAAGAGCAGATAACTATATCTTTTCACATTATCATGATCTGTATATTCTATTTTTTGACTTTATGCTTTTCAATCTGTCTTGACTCTTATATATATATGAAGTTTCTTTGAAGTTTCTGAAGACAACACCCTATTGTCCAGAACATATATAAAATGTCTTAAATCGTTATAACCTAAATAACGAATAATCATCCATCTGGTCATCAAACCAGATCACTCTTAAAGAGTTGCTAGGAAATTATTGTAAAGTGTGATTTCGACATCATCAAAAAGGGGGAAATTGTTGGGAACCCTAATATATTTAGTTTTGATGATTGTCTTTCGAAACACACTTAGCTGTTTTAGAGTTTAAACTGTTCTACGTGTAAAACAGATCACTAGATATAAAGTGACTCCTGTTATAGAACAGATTAGGAGATGACTTGATATGTAAAGAAAATATTCCTATAGAAGTCAATCTCAACTTAGTATAGGATGAAGGTCAAGATTTCATGCCAAAAGGAATCGATCTGCTGTAACAGACAGTGGCCAGATCGATGACCAGATCGATATCTACAGCGAGGCATCAGATCGATTAAGTTATCAATCCACCATATGACATCATCCTATACATCATACCATCTTGCCACGCCAAAATTGAAGTCCATCCAACAGGGATTGGATAGAGAATCTTTGGTTGACACATAAAAGGAAAGAAACCGTTGGCAATCTGCTTTCCATAAACTGAAGATTGAGTCAACGTTTCTACAAGGCAAGATGAGATATGATGGACATTATTGATTGGCAATATACCATCAATCTCACGCCAATCAACAACGGCTAGAATTTTTCAAATTCAATGCCTATATATTTGAAGTTCAAATCTGGACAGTATGTACACAATACACGCGAGCTATTCCACGTATACACTCTCAAGCTTTCATTGATCCAGACTAAGAGCTTCAAAAGGCTTGTGATTCTACATCACATCAACAAACCTCGATTGAAGTCTGTCTTGTCGAGAGGAAGCAGATCACCTTGCTAGCTAGTAGGTTTCTAGTGGTAACGTAGAGGTAATCTGTTGTAAAGGGACACGACCCTTACTTCGTGCATAAGCATCTCTCTAGTTTGATTGATACTTGTGACTTGTTCTCCACGAGTATAAAGAAGCAGAGTATCCTAGTAGTGGATAATCTGGTCTAGTTTGGACCAGATCGTGGACGTAGGGAATTCCCGAACCACGTTAAACATCTGTGTCATTTACTTTCTTACATCTTTACTTTTCAGTTGTTTATTACTCCAACATTCTGCACTATCATACAAACTGCATATCAATCAATCTGCTTAACGATCCGACTATCTTTAAAGGTTTTCTTATAAGAGCACTCATTAAATCCACCATATTTCCGCACACACAACACTCAGAAAGTAATAAGATCACTCTTATTATTGACTAAGTGTCTTTCACTAAGAGAGCAATCTGTTTGGACTTAACTGGTATCGATCTGTGTATCAATCTGTTTAAGTCATCTGCCGAGCAATTTCTTATACAGAATAGCTTGAACTCTCTGATAATTTGTCAAGTAAACTGAAAAGTTTGTATTTGGTGTATTCCTCCCCCCCCCCCCCATACAATATATATAAAAGAAAAAGAGATAAGTAAGGTAATAGCATAATTAATATCCTTCCCTTTTTCAGCTTTTCCCGCCTTTCCAAGGAATAGACTTGCAGTCTATTACCGCCTCTATTATGCGTACGATACACGCGCTTTTGATCCTAGGGATGTAGTGTGGCGCGTGATTGTTTACACCGTCAAAAATGCTTCCTTTTTCTTGATTTGGTAAATATCTCCTTGATCACTGTTCCCAAACATAGTATCAATCATCACAAAAATAAAAGATTTGATGTATTGTGTCAGAAATGAGATATATGTTATGATTAAGTTGATATAGTCGCTGTATATTTTTGACTTTTCCCCCTTAACCAAGTAATGGGAAAATTAATAAAAATATTAATATCCACGTGGCTACTAGTCATCTGATCCAGATCGATATCCTTCATAACAAGCTGTTGTCAACATTATTGATCTGTTTATTCCACTTTCAACATTGGACATTAATCTTGTAAGATGACCTCTTTAAGAATTCCCGATTGGAATTTAATCAATCTGTTTATTATTAACTTCTATTTAGGTGATCTGGCGTCAATTCCCAGTTGGAATTTTACATGATCTGTTTTCCATCAATCTGGTCTGTATCAATCTGGTTTTGATTCCCTGTTGGAATATTGAGCTTGATTTGATCTAAATCAATCTGGTCTTTTCTTCAAGATTTAATAGTCCTAGTTTACCACAAAGCATCTTAAATCTTTCTTCTGGTAATGCTTTGGTAAGGATGTCAGCTCTCTGTACTTCAGTGTGTATCTTCTCGATCTGTACATGTTTTCTTTCAATATGATCCCTTATAAAGTGATGTCTTACGTCCACATATTTGCATCTGGTATGCAAGACAGGGTTCTACGTGATTGCTATAGCACTTGAGCTATCACAGAAAATAGGTATCTCCTTGACATCAATCTCATAGTCTTTGAGTTGCTGTCTTAACCAAAAGTATTTGTGCACAACAACTTCCAGCTGCCATGTATTCAGCCTCTGTGGTTGATGTAGCAATAGATGTCTGCTTCTTTGAGAACTATGAGATCAGTTTATTTCCTAAAAACTGACATGTCCCAGATGTTGACTTTTTGTCTAACTTACATCCAGCATAATCTGAATCTGTGTATCTAGTTAGTTCAAAGTTGTCTTCACAAGGATACCATAATCCTATGTGAGCTATTCCTTTAAGATATCTTAATATCTTCTTAGCTGCTTCCATGTGAGATTCTTTGGGGTTCGCTTGATATCTTGCACATACTCCTACTGCAAATGTGATGTCAGGTCGACTGGCAATTAGGTAGAGTAGTGATCCTATGATCCCTCTGTATTGAGTAATATTAGTTGGTTTTCCCTCTGGATTAGGATCAATTTTCCCATTGGTCTGCATTGGAATTTTTACTCATTTACTGTCTTTCATCCCAAATTTTTATCAGCAGATCTTGAATATATTTGGCTTGATTTATGAAGATGCTATCTGGTAGCTGCTTGACCTGAAAACCTAGAAAGAAACTCATTTCGCCCATCATGGACATTTGATACTTATTCTTCATAAGTTCAGCAAATTTATCACATAAAAAGGTGGATTGAGATCCAAATATGATATCATCTACATAGATCTGTACTAGAAGGATATTCTCTTTGACTTTGATGATGAACAGTGTCTTGTCAACTGATCCTCTTCTGAATTCAGATTCTAGTAGGAATGTTGATAAGGTCTCATACCAAGCTCTAGGGGCTTGTTTTAGACCATAGACTGCTTTTGTCATCTGTATACTTTCTGATTTGGATCTGCTTCTTCAAATCCAGGTGGCAGTTCCACATAGACTTCTTCTTCAAGGATACCATTTAGGAAAGCACTTTTAACATCCATCTGGTATACCTTGAACCTTTTGTGTGCAGCATATGCTAAGAATAGCCTAATTGCTTCTAATCTGGCCACAGGTGCAAATGTTTCATCAAAATCAATGTCTTCTTGTTGATTATAGCCTTTAGCTACTAATCTGGCTTTGTTTCTGACTACTTCACCCTTCTCATCTCGTTTATTTTTGAATACCCATTTTACACCTATCACTCCTTGGTGTTTGGGTCTATCTACGAGATACCAGACTTCATTTCTTTTGAACTCATTTAGTTCTTCCTGCATTGCTGTTATCCAATCTGCATCTTGTAGTACTTCATGAGCATCAGATGGTTCAATGCGAGAGAGATAACAGCTCAACAAGGCACTTTCTCCATGCATTCTTCTTGTTTTCACACGATCTGTTGGGTTCCCAACAATCTGTTCTGGTGGATGATCTTGTATCCATCTCCTTCTCCTGGTCATCTCTTCGTCAGATATCTCAGGATCAGGTTGATCTGTTGGTTCCTCAAATTCAGTGTGAACTGTTGATGAAGCTTGAAATGGATTCTCTTCTGGTCTTTCTTCTGGATTTAGATTTCCAGATTGATCATCATTTGCAATGACTGTTTCATTGCTTTCTATTGGTGATCTGTTTTCATCCAAATTATGTTGAATTGTTCCCCCTTGCTGTATAACTTCTTCAGCAATTGTGGGAGTGTAGGTATCTTCATCATCACTTTTTGAATTCCAGATAAGAATGTCTTCTAGTAGTAGTTCATTCATCTTTCATGTAGTTATCTGGTTCTTTGTATGTTTATTAACAGGTGACCTGTACTCAACAATAGACTCATCAAAAACAACATGAGGTGTTACCTCCACAACGTGAGAGTTCTTATTGTAGACTCGATATGATTTGCTGACATCAGAATATCCTAAGAATATTTTAGGATCAGTTTTTCTATCAAAAGTCCTCAATTGAGATCTTCCATTATTGTGTATGTAACATAAACAACCAAAAGTGCGAAAGTAAGAGATCTTAGGCTTTCTGTTGTTCCAAATCTCATAAGGAGTCTTTCCATGTCTGAGTGTGATGGATGATCTGTTTTGAGTATAGCAGGCTGTGTAGATAGCTTCTGCCAAGAATTTCTTGGGTAGATTGGTAACATTTAGCATGGTACGAGCTGCTTCTTTGAGTGATCTGTTTCTCCTCTCAACAACTCCATTTTGTTGAGGTGTTCTGACAGCCGAGGTTTGATGAGTGATTCCCATCTTGTTGCAGTATGCTTCAATCTTCTGGTTGAGAAATTCTGTCCCTCGATCTGTTCTGATAGTAGCTACACTTACTTCCTTTTGTTTGGTGATCTTGTGTAGAAAATCAGGTAGTTTGACTAGTGTCTCTTTCTTCTTTAACAGAAAGATGACCCAGGTGAACCTTGAGTAGTCATCAATGATTACTAAGGTGTATTTTCTTCCATTTATGCTAGGTGGTTTAACTGGTCCAAACAGATCAAGATGTAACATCTCCAGTATTCTTGATGTTGAGTGAGCTATTTTGCTTGTAAAGGATGATCTGGTTTCTTTCCAGCTTGACATGCATCACATATATGATCTTTATCATATACTTGATCTGGTAGTCCTTCCACTAACTTTTCTTTGGCAATCCTGTTGATTGACTTGAAGTTTAGATGGCTTAATCTCTTGTTCCATAACCAGCTTGTTTCTGATACAGTCTTAGTGACTAAGCAGGTCTCGATCTGGTTTGTCCACTGGACAATATATAGTCTATCCTGCAATCTCCCGGTAATCTGATAGTAGGTTCTTGTCACAGGTCATGTGCTTTGAACAGCCACTATCTATGATCCAGATCGCTCCTTTTGCTATCTTGTTTCTTCTTGCAGTCTTTTGATCCTGCAATTAATTACACTTAGCTACCCTTCAACGTTTGGGTGCTTGGTTATTAGCAAATATTCCCTTTCGAATCCAGAACATTTTTGGGTTAGGAACAGAAATATAACAGGTAATGATGTTCCCATCATTATCAATTTTAGACAGAGAATGGAATACACATGGATGATATCTCTCTATTCCATCATTTTTCAATCCCTTTTTAGTAGGTACTATCCTGTTGACATTCTTGTTGTGTAATGTCCTGTTGACATTGTTTTTATGAACATGATCTGTTTCTGTGTAATAGGCTGGTTGTCCCTTTGTTTGATGGTATTGTATGTTCCCAATCTGTTTCACCATCATCTTCTGGGGTTGATCTTTCTTGTTTCTAAGATCTATTACTTGATCTGGTATTTGATTTGTTTCCCGAACATCTTTCTTGTTGCAGATTGATGAGCAACTTGGCACGTTCATCACTTTTGTAGATTATTTCTTTGCCTTTCTTTATCTTTTCTTCAGCTACGTTGTTTCTGTTGATAAGATCTTTGACCTTGGAGTGTAGTGAGTGAATCTCACTGTCTTTTTCTTTGATCTGTTCTTCCAAATCAGTTATTTGGGCAACGAATTGAGTGTTTGCTATACTCAGTATCTGTTCAGATTTCTTCAATCTGTCATTTTCTTCTACAACTTCTCTAAACAATCTCTTGATGATCTAATAGGTTTTGAACATCTCATTTACTTCTTCCCAAGAGTAGTCAGTTTGATTTTCATTATCCTGTTCCAGATTGATATCATTTGAGGAATTGGAATAACATGAATTTACCTCGACTTCATCTAGACCGTTGTCTAGTCCCACATAGCATTCATCCCATCCTTCTTCGTCATTAGCAAAGAATGCTTCATCATTTTCTGATGATCTGTCTGAAAAATGACTCGAGCTGCTTGAATCTTGTTCAGCAAGCATGGCCTTGCGCTCATATTTGAGTTTTCGATCTCTTTATACTCTCAGTTCTTCTCTTTGGCTTTTGGAAAGATCAGGACAATCTGTTTTGAAGTGACCTGTTCTGCCACAGCCAAAGCAGGTGTAATCTGCTGAGTTAGATGTTTTAGAGATTTTAACAGTCTGCTGTTTTGATTCTTCCTTGTTATCAGATCGATCATTGTCACGCTTCTTATAGTATTTTTTTTGTTGTCTTTATAGAAACGTCTGTATTTCTTCGATCTGATCTCCATCTTGTCCATACGTTTGGCAATCATTGCAAACTCTTTTAAGAGTTTGTCATACCCTTTCTCTTCATCTGGTATAGAAGGTTCGGAAGGTTCATCTGGTTTGCTCTTCGCTTTGAAGGCAACTTCTTTTTCTTTCTTTGAACTGCTGTCTGCCTTTTTGGACAGATGATCTGGTCCACGAATTCTTTGAATGTCACATTCATGACCTTCAAGGTGATCAAATAATGCTTCTGTAGACAATTCATTGAAATCTGCACGAAGAGGTTGCATTGCTGCATAGATCTCCCAGCTAGGTGGAAGTGCTCTGAGTACTTTCATATTCTTCTCCCTTTGAGTATATTTGTTCTTATTGAACGCAGATATCTCAAGGAGGATTCCAGTGAATCTCATCTTCATTTGCTCTATGGTCTCGCCTGGTTTCATCTTGAATTCATCATACTTATTACAGGCAAGAGATAGCTTGTTCTCAATCATGACTTTAGATCCTAGACACAAGTCTCTTAGGGCTTCCTACATCGCTTTGGCAGTATCCAGATCTTGGATTTTGGCCAGATGTACCCCTTTGACTGTGCTAGATATGATCCCTTTAGCGAAGTCATCCAGATTGGCTTCGCGACGCTCCTCTGCAGTATATTTTCTTGGATCTTTGGGAGCTATCTGTGTTGTTACACCAGTTGAGGTAGTTACTGTCACTTCTTCAGTGATCTGTAGTGGGCCATCTTCGATAACTTTCCACATCAGATAGTGATGGGCTTTCAGTGCTATTTTGATTCTGAAGCTCCATTCTCTATATCCTTGTATGGAGAATTCTTCACAAGCCCTAACAACAGATGATTCCATAGTAGATAGTATGCTCGTGAATGAAAATAGGTTTTCTAAGATCTATTCAAGTTGACCACGCAAGTTTTATCCCTGTGAAACAGAAACAATGGTCGTTTGAACCACTTCTCTGATACCACTTGTTGGTCCCGAAAGAGCAAGGTTTTGTGTATGAGGGGGGGGGGGAATACACCAAATACAAACTTTTTAGTTTACTTGTTAAGTTATCAGAGAGTTCAAGCTATTCTTAGATAAGAAATTGCTCGACAGATGACTAACCAGATTGATCAGCAGATCGATACCAGATTAGTCCAAGCAGATTGCTCTCTAGTGTAAACACTTAGACAATAATAAGAGTGATCTTATTATTTTCTAAGTATTGTGTGTGCGGAAATATGGTGGATTGAAAGAGTGCTCTTATTAAGAAAACCTTAAGAGTTAATCAGATCGTTAAGTAGATTGATTGAGATGCTGATTATATGATAGTGCAGATGGTTAGAATAATAAAAAACTGAAAGTAAATATGCAGAAATATAAAGAACACAGTTGTTTAACGTGGTTCGGGAAATCCCTACATCCACGATCTGGTCAAAACTAGATTATCCGCTACTAGGATACTCTGCTTCTTTATACTTGTGGAGAACGAGTCACAAGTATCGATCAAAACTAGAAGGATACCTATGCACGATATAAGGGTCGTGTCCCTTTACAACAGATTACCTCTACTTTACCACTAGAAATCTATTAGCTAGCAGGGTGATCTCCTTTATCTCGATAAGACAGACTTGAATCGAGGTTGGGTTGGTGTGATGTAGAATCACAAATCGTTTGAAGCTCTTAGTCTGGATCACAGATTGATAGCTTGAGAGTATGTAGTCAGTGTTGCTCGCGCATATGTCTTTTTCTCCAGATCTTGAACTTTAAATAAATAGGCATTGAATTGAAAATTCTAGCCGTTGTTGATTGGCGTGAGATTGATTGTAGATTGCCAATCAATGATATCCATCATATCTGTTCTTGCCATGTAGAAAACGTTGACTCAATCTTCAAGATATGGAAAGCAGATTGTTAACGGCTTCTTTCCTTCTTTGGATGGGCTTCAAAAATGACGTGGCAAGAGGATATGATGTGTAGGATGATGTCATCTGGTGGTTTGATGACTCTATCGATCTGGTCTTCAGTTGTCAACATCGATCTGGTTGGTGATCTGGTCGTTGTCTGTTACAGCAGATCGATTTCTTCTTGGTGTGAAAACTTGGCCTTCATCCTATACTATTATAAAAATGACTTCTATAGGAATAATTTCTTTACATTCTTAGTCATTTCCTAATCTGTTCTCTAACAGAATTCACTTTATATGCAGTGATCTGTTTAACACGTAGAACAGTTTAATTCAAAGAAATACTAAGTGTGTTTCGAGAGATCATCATCAAAACTAAAAATGCTTAAGGGTTCCCAACAGGCGGCAAGGTGGAGACACGACGGCTGTTGCTCGGTCGCTGTCAACACTGGAGAGGAAGGGAGGCAACTGCGGGGTTGCCTTGCAACCGAGGGAGAATAGCGAGAGAGAGAGAGATTAGGAATAGTGAAGGGAAAGGACAAATTTAGGAGGAGAAGGGGTGGGTGTCGGCTAAGTGAAGAGAAAGTTTGATTAGTTTAAACCCTTGTTTAGGGTTATAGATTAGTAATAATTACTAGTAAAGTGTGGGCTTTATTTGGGTAAATGGGCTAGAGAATTAAAAGAGTTGAGTAAGAAATAAATTAAATATGGGCTACAACTTAATTAAGAGTGGGCCAGAACATAAGTATTATATTTGGGCCGAAAAGTAAGGAATTTTGGGCTGAAAATTTGTTTAGTATTGGGTCATAAACAAAACTTATAGAGTTGGACTAGAAATTGATTTAAAGTGGGCCGAAGTTGGGCTAAATTCTAATTAATTGTTGGCCTAAAAATAATTATGTGTTATACTAAGGGAGGATTTAATTGATACCAAAGCTCAACTTTGATTACAAAAGAATTATATTAATCTATAAGATTAATAAATATAATTCTTAAGGACTTAAAATAGTCTAAATAAGTTATATTACCCTAATTGATTAATTAATCAATTAAAAAGTCTTGGAGGAAAAATATTCTAAATTGAAGAATATTATTATTAATTTGATTAACCATATCAAATTAATTACATAAAAGAATGATCATTAATTGAGAAATTATGATTATAATTCCAATGGAATTATTTAAGTATATTAAGAAAATAACTCAAGTACTCAAGAACGAGTAGAATTTAGATACGATAATTATTTTCGTCTTCACTTAAAAGAAGTTAAAAGATAAGAATTTATACTCAAATCGAGTATCTCATTACGAAGTTGATTAAAGGTTACTATGGGAGTGGGAGTCCGAAGACAGGAAGAGGTTAATCTTAGAAGAAAGAGGAAAACTCATCGAGGTAGGCTTTCTTATACAAAAACAAATGTGGGTGCTTATCCGTATTTACGTTACTTCTTTTCAAAAGCTTTGAATCGAAATTGATATTTCAAGTATTGTCTGCCATAAAATGTTTCATGTTTTGTATGATACCTATCTGATATGATTAATCGAATTCGGGTTCCAGTAGGTAAGCAACCCCGCTCGAACTAGTGTACACAATATGACTGTGAGTCGACGAAGGTGTTGACCGGTCAAGTGACCGCGGAAGGTGGCCACCTTCCCGGTACACATTAGATACGAATATGGTAGATTACTAAAGAACTTAGACAGTTGTCGAACTTTAGGTTTCACAAAAAGGATTTAGTGAACGTAGGTGTTTTAAAGACAAAATCCCTATTTTTCACTCAGCATGGCATGACAAATATATTTGTAAGTATGCGTTTTCGGCATGTGTCTACTGAGTACTTTTGTACTCAGCCCTGCATATATTTCTAAATGTGCAGGTTGAGCAATGATGGGAGGGAGTGCTCTACAAGGCTTTGTCGATCTCTTTTTGCTATTATGAACTCTTGGGGGTTTACATGTCTTCATACATGTAAACTTTATTTTGATCCTATTTCCGCTGCAGATGTTGATGTTCCTTGTTATGAATCTTTATTAGACTTCTTTTAAACTCAGTTCGACTTATCGGTTATTCTAAAACCAAATTCGATGCTATGAATCATTTATATTATTGAAGTATCTTTCAGTTCTACCGATGTTCCCTCAACCCCTTTTCTATTCCCACTTCTTTAATCCCTCCCTTAGTCACATTTTCCCGACTTCGCTATCCTTAGCGAAGGGCGGTCGTGACATAGTTGGATCATACCTGATGATCTATCCAAACACAGATCATGTGCGGAAGCTTGTGTGTATGTTGATCTGCTCTACACTTAGAATATATTTCGTTATTCATACTGAGTGTTATTTAAGAGATTGATTCAAATGCACAGCTCGTAGATTTTGATCTGCTCGCTGGTGAAGTGCTAATAACATAATCAAAAATGCAATGCATAAAAGAACATACAATATTTAATGTGGTTCAGGAAACCTCATACGTCCACAATTAATCACAACTATATCAATGAATCATTTTACCTTGGATTCATCACTTACTTATCCTCGTTGAGTACGAGCTCACTCTCGTTTATTTATACTCCCTGAGGATGAGATTACAACTCACTGAGTACGAGATCAGATTCAGGTTTAAATTCGTTCTCCCTCTAAGATTTTGGCTATGGAGGAAACTAGAACTATGGCTATGACAACTCAATATCTATGGTAAGTTCTAGTGGGTAACGCAAGATTACATGTGTTTAACTCTCTCCAAATTCCAACACTTTTGGATATGTATGATAACTAATCTAATGTTGAATATCTTTGAAAGGCTGGGGAGAGTTGATGAAAACTGAAGCTATTGAGTGCACGGACACCTTCTTTTGGAGTGGGCTGAAGTATTTATAGGGGTATTTGAATTCTAGTTGTTGAGAGACTTTGCAGCTTTTGTAGATAGAATTAAATGCTCTTTTGACTGTTTGATGTGAGCTGTCTTTCCAGCCGTTAGAGTTTGTCATACGTGTCATCTGATGTGTCATCTAACGTGGCATGGACAGGTTAGTTGTGATCCATTTTGGTAGATATGTAGCTTCATCCAATCTAGATTGAGCAGCTCGTGTGATGATCTGCTGGTGGGCAGGTCATCTTCAATATCCCTTGAGCTATCTCCCCATGATCTGTTGATCAACCTGTTAGACACAAGCTGATTCCTTTGAGCTGCTTCTTGTGCAGCTTGTTGTGTAGATCAATATCACCATGTTTTATACAACATTGATTTTCTTGTGCTGCTCCTCAATCTGCCCCTTGATCTGGTCTACTTGCATACATAATATGCTTGCATCTGCTGGAACCATCTGCACAACTCTTATGTGCCTCAATCTCTCTGTTGGTCTGCTGTAGAATGACCTCGTTTTCTTAGTGTGCATGGTCTGCTCTAGTAGTGAGTTGGTCTGATGCACCTCTTTCTGTGTTTTTGTGCTGTAGATGATGCTCCTAAAACTGAGTCTAGAGACAATAGATTAAGTCTTATAGACAAATCGTTATTTACAATTTTTCTTAACATTTTGACTTAATCTTCTTTAAAAATAAGGATGATCCTATAACCAGATCGTGACTCATGATCTGTCCTTATAGATTGATCACTTGCTATAATACATAAACTAAATAAGATCAGACTCTATAGACTAAGTTATTATATCAATAACTTATCCTTACATGTTAGTTGGTCTGCTATGAAGAACACAAAAGACTACCTATGGACTCGACTTGTCTTTCATCGATCTGGTCCTTTTACACTTAATCGTCTACAGAGTCTAATTATGTTAGACACTAAAACAATAATCATAAGCATCACATATCATTAAATACGTGCACATAATGAATCAATAATCACAACACTATAATGGTTTCACAAGCATCATCAAAACCAATCTAACAACTTTAACAACATCAAAAAGGTTCATAATTGTTTCCAAATAATTTTTCTCTTTTTGATGATGCTGAAACCATTATATTTGATTAACAATACTGTAAACCATAACAAGAGACTTACGGTAAACCAATCTAACAACTTTACTTAGATCCCTTCTAGGAAACAATGGTGGTCTGTTAGCCCTTATCCCTATTGGTTTGTATCCCCCTTAATGTGAGATCATTTCTCTTTAAGTTTTGGTACCACTTGTTGATAATCTGATAACACTTGTTGCAATTTGTACTGTTTGATACAAATAGATGAAATTTTAGGTTGAACTATGTGGAGAGAGTGATCTGTGGGGTTGATCTGGTTGCCTCTACTTCATCTAATTGTGAGTGTCAATGGCTCTGAATCTTAAGTCTCTTTCTGCTGATAATCACGCACACTGGTAATCTTAGTTAAACGTTCTCAACTTTGTTTATTTTAACAGCGTGTAAATTTAAGTTCTGAATATGAAAAACAACCAATTCATTTTATTAGACTTTGATGAACATAAGAACTTATGACAATAGAAATACAAGCATATAAGGAATATAAGGAATTAAAAATTTAAACAGCTAGTTGATACAAGTTTAATTGATAAACATATTGATATGTTGAATTGTTGATGTTGAGAGAAACTAGATGAATGCTTTTGTCGTTTAGGTTAAAGATGCAACATGCTTGAGATTTGTTGATCTGCACCATTTGCATCAATTCACACCACTTGTTGAAGTAGATTAACCTATATTATTTTTATCTATCTAAGTTTATTCCTACTTATCCCGTTTAATAAATGCCCCCTAAATATCCATTCAAAATTCAATGGCATACATATTTAAGGAGAAAGAAAGAGAATTAGGAGGAATGGTGAGTGTAAAACAAAAGGTTAAAACAATTAAAGTAATTGAATTCGTATTTGTGTATACTATCATGTTATAAGAAATAAAAGGAAAAAGAGCCAAATATGTAATAATCTGGAGAAATATATTATGATTAAGAATGTCAATTGGGTTAACCCATTCAGTTTAGGGCTAACCTACTCGGATTGTCAGGCTATCCTTAATTATGATGGTGAAAATTGTTGGGAAATATTATAAGTGTTTTGATTCAGATCCTAATACCTCCCCTGAAAAGATGTAATAAGTCCAAAATTGAAATCTCTAGTGTTTTGTCTAAGAACTCAAATGATTAGGGAGTTCTATTTTTTTCAGGTACACTGAAGGACAAACTCCACTGAAGATTCAATACATTCCAAAAGTGAAGGAACACTCTACTAAAGTCTGTCCTGAAGTTTTGAAGTTGAAGTTAGAAGCTAAAGTCAACTTGCCACTGAAGTTCTACACTGAAGTCTCATTCTGAAGTGTCCACTGAGTGATAGTCTATTTTATAGGACTTACCATTTATAGAAAAAATCTCAGTAGGTGAAACACAATCTTGTTGCGGACACCAAAAATGGCAAAAAGGACGAAGATTCCAACAGGAAGAATTCAAATGAGCTCTATCTCACAACGGATACATTTTATGAGAGAGCTATATATACCCCGCTGCTTCAAATGCTTCAACCACCGGTTACCCATTCTTTACAACTCGCTATCGCTATCATCGCTCTCAAGTCTCAAGATTTCAAGCCATCACTCAAGAAAACTTAAGCTTTCAGATTTTATTATCTAGTGTTCTTCTTAGCGATCTTTTTGTAACCGAAGAATAGTTTAGCATTAGATTAAGTTCGAAGTTAGAAGTGATCAAATATATTGTCTATCTAACACATTGTGGTTGATCACTGTAAGACTATTATCTCTCCATTAACTTGGAAACCCTCGACTAACATCGAGACACATGGACGTAGGAGTTCTTATATTCGAACCACGCAAACCAAATCCTCTCTCTTATTTACATTCAGGATTTACTATTCTTTGATTTTCATACACTAAATACTGATTAATTGAAAAGAGAAATAATCGCATTAAGTTTTCTGAACAAACGAGTAAAATTTAAAACCACCACATTTCGCACAACACTTAAGATATTAGTCCATCAGTCAAACACTCAGTATAGACTGAAGGATTACTATCTGAAGTATTCAACTCTTACTGAAATCCCTTCCTTCAGTTCAGGATCCACTCAAAAGTTTTAACTTGTAAAATTATACTCGTTATACTTGTTTTAACTTTTAAAAATCCCCCATACACTCAGTATACTCATTTCGGGACCAACAAGTGGTATCAGAGCAGTGTGTTTAACTACCACTGTTTCTAAAACCCAAGAATTTTTTTTTAAACTGATCTATTAGAAAACTTCATTTGCATTTATCTAATATCTCCAATGGAGAAGTCTCTTGTATTGCCCATGTTAGGTATTTCTATTTTGATGTTGTTTTGGAAGAGTGACCTAACAGTTGTGTGTTTTTGTGTTCTTCACAGATATGTTGACTTAAGCATCTGGCGCAACATAACAATGATGTTCAGCTCGACTGCCACGTGGAACCTTGATGACTTGGCATGCTGAGTAGATTCATGAAGATTGGTGGGAAGACCAAGTCTTGGCAGTTGAAAGTCTAAGTGCCGAAGTGGAGATTTCGGTTCCACAATTCAAGGAGTCAACAACTAACCACTAAGTCTGTTCCACAATTCCAGGCACTGTTGCGGAGTATAACAAACAGCGAGAATCGTGGAACACATGGGCCAGCAGTTACGAGATTCTGGAACCCAAGCCCATGAAGTCTGTCTATAAATACTAGTTTCAGTTTTCAGTTAGATAGACAAGTTTTACAGATTATATTCGTAGTTTTAGTGTGTATGATTCTTAGTCTTTAAGAACATACGTTTAGTAGTTTAGTAAGAGTGTTGATGTTGTTGTGGTACTAAACATTGTAACAACACAACACTTACTTTTGATTATTCTTTTTGGTCGTAAGGCTGCTGTGTAGGTTGTTCGTTAACACAACCTACGCAAAAATTATATCGTGCCTTTCTACTTTAGCTTCCGCATTTATTTACTTAGAGTAGGTTGATACACTTTCAGCCCATGTTTTCAGTAGAAGACTATGACTACTGGAAGTACAGGATGACTTCCCACCTGAAAGCACATCATGTGATGATGTGGCAAGTCATTACAACAGGACCAATCAAGATTATGAAAACGTTTCCTCAGGAAACAACAGGTGTTAGAGAACCAGCCACTGAAGTGAAGCCACTTAGTGAATACACAGCCGATGAGAAGAAAATCGGTGGTCTAGATGATTATGCAAAGCATATCATTTCAGGAAGCCTTGAGAGACCAATGCTCCTACACATCCAACATTGCAAAACTGCAAGAGAGATGTGGGAGACACTCGAGCAAATGTGTGCAGGTTCGGAAGAAATCAAGAAGAATAAACTAACCCTTGAATGCCAAAAATACGATGCTTTCTTGCAGGTACATGGAGAATCCATTAGCGAAGTGGAACTCAGGTTCATGCAAATTCTAACTGCTGTTAGAGCCTTGAAACCTGAAAAGTACACACAAAGAGAGATCAATCTGAAGATAGTGTGGTGTCTTCGACGTGAAGACTGGCTACCATTTCAAATCCAGATCAGTGGGCGACCAGACTTCAACTCGCTCACAACTGCTGCCATCTTCATCATAGTGAAGAGTCACGAGACAAGGCAGAAGATATTGGACATATCAAATCCAATAAGAGAAGTCATTCCTGTCTCATCTTCAACACAGGATATTGTTGCCATCAAGGCAGGCAAAAATCCAGCAAAGGAGTCAAAGCCAGAGGCTCTAGACCTCGAAGGTATGACCAAGGCTGAACTTATGGAACAATATCTGCTAATGGCAAAAAGTTTTGAACGTGCAGATCTAAAGAATAGTAGATTCAGAAAATTTCATAGAGAGAATCGTACTAGAAGAGCCACACCACCAACTACTGAAACTTCCACATCCACATCAAATTAGGACGCGACTTCCACTCAGTCCAAACCTGAACGACAACAATATAACAAAGGAATTTGTTATGAATGTGGATCAGCAGATCACTTCAAGCCTGACTGTCCCGATCTAAGCAAGAAGGAAAGGGATGAACTTAGGTTGTGAAGAGATCAACGCAATGCTGAGAGGAAGGCAATGCTTGTTGATGATGATCCAGATCAAATCAACACACCCTCCAAATCAAGCTATGTGAAGCACTTCTCAGATTCTTCAGATGATGAAGATCTAGGACTCTACACTACTGAAGAAGTGGAGTCAACTGAAGTCTTCTGCTTGATGGACAATGGAGAATTCGTCCCTCAGGTAATCTATGCACATGTCATGCCTGAAGGATATGTGGATCCTAAAATCAAGTACTCTACATCATATGCATCCATTCCATCCACCACATCCATTTCATCCAAACATGAGATTCAGATTCTATCTGAAAGTACACCAACTGAAATACCATCCAAAACTAAAAATTCTTCAGTAGAGGATGATGTAAGCATGGATGATGAAGCAACTGTCTCAATTTGAAGACTATGAATCTTTATCTGAAGATTTTCGTAATCTACAAGCTATCTTTCTACTGATAAAGAAAGAAAATGAAGAGCTAACATCCAAGTTGGATGTACAAACTGAAGGCTTAACTAAAAGCCCATCCAATACTGAGATTCAAAGTACTACATCTGAGATATTTCATCTCAAAAAGGACCTTGATGCTAAGAACAATGAGATATTGTTCAAAGATTCTCAAATACGAGAACTTACTGAACGGAATGACTTGCTATCTGAAAGGATAGAGTATTACAAGATGAAGGTCGAAACATGGACCAAATCTGGATATACAAATCACATGTTGAGTGAATCTCAACGACCACAAGGCAAAGGCCTTGGTTTCAGTCAAGATAAGGCAAAAGTACCTTTTCTGAAAGTACCTAAACCAACATTTCCAATTATATCCTTTGTGAAAGGACCAAATCATGACAAAGAGGAAATGATTGCCACTGAGGCTGTCAAAGCCACTGAAAATGCTTCTAAGTCCCAAGGGAAGAAGCCATTTGACTGAAGTACTGCCTAAACTGAAGGCTAAAAAAGTCTTTACTCATCCTACATTAAAGGCTACACTTGAAAAAGCTAAGGCAAAGAAAATTGCCACTGAGAAACATGTTGCTACTGAAAGACCTAAGCAGGTTTTCAGGAAGAATACTCTTCCTGAAGGCAACACTCGTACTGAAAAGGAGGCTTTTAGAAAGCCTAAGGCTACTGAAAAGCCAAAGGCCAAAAGGAACCAAAATCATGCTACTGAAAGGCATGAGACTAAAGGAAGGCGTGAGCCTAAGAGACAATTTCAGTCTTCTGAACCACGATTGTACAAAACAAAGTGCTCACACTGCACTTGTTCGTCTAATGGCTCAAGTCCTAGAACTCAACGTTGGGAATCACATTCCAACAATGCTCATCACAGATATGAACGTAGGAATTCATCACCTAGTTCATATTACTCTGACTACACTAGAAAGTCACATGATTTCTACGCTTCCCCAGTACATTCTCAAAGACCTAAACTGTCAGTGAACACTGAACAAAGATGGAAAAAGGTCTAAACGAGATATAACTTCAGGGCTTTCACTAAGCCTGAAGTAAGCAAAAAGTATGTTCCAAAGAAGGAAGCCAATATTGACTTTCAGAAGAAAAAGTCAAAAGATGCATCTAACACACGCATCATAAGGCAACATTGGGTGCCAAAGCATAGCATGCATACTGATTCTGGGTCTAGTTCTCAACTGGATCCTAAGACTCAGTAATTGCAGGATCAAGGACCAAGGAGATGTGCACAAAAGGAGCATTCAAGCTGGATCATAGACAGTGGATGCTCAAGACACATGACTTTTCAAAGAGAAGCCCTTTCCAACTACATTGAGAAAGATGGTCCTCATGTAACCTTTGGTGATAACTCAAAAGGTTTCACTAAAGGATATGGTACTCTCAATATAGGGAATGTTTCCATTAATAATGTTTCCTATGTTTCTGGCCTGAAGCACAACTTACTTTCAGTAAGTCAGTTGTGTGACAAAGGTTTTAATGTTGTGTTTAGTTCTGATGAGTGCAGGATAAATAAGTTCACTGATGAGACTACTGTGATGAAAGGATTCAGGGTGGGAAATATTTATGCTGCAGTCTGGAAAGCCTACTCCCCTGAAACATGTCTGGTCTCAAAGAGCATTTCAGAACAAAGCTGGCTATGGCACAATAGACTCAGTCACCTGAACTTCAAAGTCATCAACAGACTTTCAAGACACAGTCTAGTGCGTGGATTGCCAAACCTTATAATTGACAAAGACCACATCTGCGGAGCTTGCCAAAGTGGAAAGCAAATCAAAGCTTCATTCAAGACCAAAGAAGCTCCATCCACTGAGAAGATTCTTCAACTCTTACACATAGATTTATTTGGACCAGTGACTCCACTGAGTGCCAATGGTAGGAAATATTGTCTTGTTATTACTGATGATTTTTCTCGTTATACATGGACAGTGTTTCTCTATCACAAGAATGAGACCATGGAGCGCATACCAGCACTACTTACAAAACTGAAGAATCAGAAGTCAACCAATGTCATCACCATACGCACTGATAGAGGAACTGAGTTTCTCAATGCAAAGATTTCAGAATTTTGTGCACAAATGGGGATTGAACATCAGACTTTAGCTGCAAAGACTCCACAACAAAGTGGCGTTGTAGAAAGAAGAAACAGGTCACTAAAGGAAGCTGCAAGAACTATGCTCAATAGTTCAGGAATTCCAAAGAAGTTCTGGGCTGAAGCCATCAACACTGCTTGTTACACTCAGAACAGATCATTGTTGACCACACGCCAAGGAAAAACTCCATATGAACTATGGAATGACAGCAAGCCTACTCTTAAATATTTTCGTGTTTTTGGTTGCATGTGTTATATTCACAACAATGGTAAAACTCAGTTAAAGACCTTTGATGGCAAAGCAGATCCAGGATTTTTCCTTGGATACTCAAAGGAGAGTGCTGCCTATAGAGTCTTTAATAAGCGAAGCCTTATAGTGGAAATAACACCTCATGTTATATTTGATGAATCTATTTTTGAGTAAAAGTTAAAGGAAACTGAAGTTATCACTCAAAGACTTCAGAATCTGAACTTACAACCTTCCGTTGAAAGTCCAAAGGAGATTCTCATCTGGAACTTAGAAGATGATGATGAAGAGAATACTCCAGCTGAAGACACAAACATCAGATTGAACCAAGAACAAGAGTCTACTGAAGATAGGACTTCAGCTCCTGAAGCTGAAAGTCTTCCTCTAACTGAACCTAACAATCTCACTTTTGAGATTCCATTAAGAGAGGAAGACATCCAATCTGAAGAGATAATCGATGTTTAGATTCTACCTGAAGTTCAGACAACATTAGAAAATCTCACCACTGAGATTCCATCACCAACTTCAGGAAGTAGCAGTCCTAATTTATTTAATATTCCTATAACTGTTGCTACTAATGATATTTTGGCCAGTTCAGATAAAACTATCTTGCAGAAAATTCAACATACTGATTATGTAAGAGCCAACAACCAAGGGAGAACAAGCCCTCAAAATGAAGAAGAAGATGATCCATTCCACTCAAGGCCTTGAGTGCCTCCTGCCCCTCAAAGACTTGATCTTATGATCATCACTGAGGAGGATATGCGAAGAAGAAGAAGATGGATTGAAGATCATCCCTCTGATTCAGTGATTGGTAGTCTGGAGAGAGGAGTTCAAACGAGGAATCAGATCCAAGCTGAAATGGTCCAGCCATTAGCAACCGTTGATCCCCCCATTGACTCCACCACTGAAGAACAACCAATGATCAAAGCAGTTGTTGCGTTATTTTCAGATGAAAACTTCCTACATAGCTGCTATCTCTCCAACATTGAACCCAGAGATGCTCAGGAAGCCCTTCAAGATGTGAATTGGGTGTCCGCGATGCAAGAGGAACTGAATGAATTCACAAGGAACCAAGTTTGGGAACTTGTTGATCGTCATATGCATCAGGGTGTCATTGGTGTTAAATGGGTCTTTAAGAACCAGAAAGACGAACTAGGAGAAGTTGTTCGAAATAAAGCTAGACTGGTTGCCAAATGATATTGTCAAGAAGAAGGAACAAACTTAGATGAAACCTTTGCTCCAGTAGCTAGATTAGAGGCGATTAGACTCTTCCTTGCCTATGCAGCTCACATGAAGTTCAAAGTCTACTAGATTGATGTAAAGAGTGCATTTCTAAACGGCGTACTGAAGGAAGAAGTCTACGTGGAGCAACCACCAGGCTTTGAAACCGACTACACCAAAGTGTATAAGCTACACAAGGCTCTTTATGGGCTGAAACAAGCTCCTAGAGCTTGGTATGACACTTTGTCTGTTTTTCTTATTGAATCAGGTTTCAAGCGAGGATCAGTGGATAGAACTCTATTCACAATTAAGTATAAAGGAGACATATTAATCGTTCAGATTTATGTTGATGATATTATATTTGGTTCGAAGTCTTAGATGCTTTGTGATAAGTTTGCTAAGTTGATGAAGACTCAGTATCAAATGTCTATAATGGGAGAGATGGGATTCTTCTTAGGATTTCAGATCAAGCAGTCCCTTGAAGGCATCTTCATCAACCAAGCCAAATATACAAAGGAACTGATCAACAAATTTGGCGTTCAGAATAGCAAAGCCGTGAAGATTCCAATGAACACCAATGGAAGAATTGAACTAGATCCTGAAGGAAAGCCAGTCAGCCAGACTGAGTATAGAGGAATCATTGGATCCCTTCTATATCTCACTGCCAGCAGGCCAGACATCACCTTTGCCGTTGGAGTGTGTGCACGCTATCAAGCCAATCCAAAGGAGTCACACATGGAAGCTGCAAAGAAGATTCTGCGCTACCTGAAGGGCACACCAAATCTTGGCTTATGGTATCCTTCAGATGATAACTTAGAACTATCTGGTTATTCTGATGCTGATTTTGCAGGTTGCAAATTGGATAGGAAATCTACCTCTGGTACCTGTCAGTTCTTGGGAAACAAACTCATAAGTTGGTTCTCCAAGAAGCAGACTTCAGTTGCAACATCAACCACTGAAGCTAAATACATGGCTGCTGGAAGTTGCTACTCTCAGATTCTCTGGTTAAAGCAACAACTCAGAGACTATGAAGTGCCTACCACTCAGGTTGCCATTTATTGTGACAGTTCAAGTGCTATTGCTATTACTCAGAACGCAGTTCTTCAAACAAGATGCAAGCACGTGGACATCAGGCATCACTTCATAAGAGATCACGTTGAAAAGAAGGATGTCATCATAGTGTAATAACCCGTCGTTTAATCCTAAATAAATTTTCTAAGCTCAACAATTTCTCAGATTTCTCGTATTTGAATTAAATTTACGAAACCAAATTTGGATAATAGTTTGAGAATAACAAACACCTGTAGTAATTTAATAATTAATGACATCACTTAATCCGATTTCATTACGAGGAGGTCCATTGAGAGTGATTAATGCCTAATGGGATTAGTGCAAGTATTAGTATTAGATTAGTACAATTACTTGTTTATAAAAATGAGAAGTAGGATTTATCAGATAATTATCGTTTAAAATAAGAAGTATAATTAATAGTGATTTATGTGATAGACGGTTATACATATAGGAAAATAAAGATGTACTATGATTATAAAAATATATGTAATATATATAGATTTAGAGTAGGACACACAGACTTCAACTAAGATATAATATGTATATAGACATACATAAAGCAGTCCACGTGTAATTACAATAGATAAATAGGCCAATGAACAGTAACCCGCAAATCAAAGCAAGCGTGCAAACGGTTTAGATTCCCCATAATCCCCATAATCAGATTTAGCAAGGCATTAGCGTGTAACAAGCACTCTACTCCCTACTAATCTAGGCTGCACAGTGACGCTCCAGCTTCCCCCCAATCGCCATGCCTGCAAACCCAAAGGAATAAGCAAACGCATAGGATTAGTGAAGTTAGAAATTCAAGCTTCTATATAAAGGGGAGGGATTTTAGCTTAACCCACACCCATATATCACCATACCAAAACGCTGCCAAATTGGAGACTTAAGGAAAGAATCAAGAAAGGAGAAGTGTAGCAAATCATAAGGTAAATAGTTCTACTCATAGCCTTTATTTTTATTAGCTACGCTTCCCTTTTTCTAAATCATGAAGGTAGAATTTACACTATGATATGTTAATAATGAACTGAACTGAGGTGTTATAGAACTATCCTTCCCATCCTTTAAACCTTCTAGGTTGAACTAGAAATCCACAAAACATAGAAGGAATAATAGACATAAAGAGAAGGGAAGGTGTAAGACTTAGCTAGCGTTTGGAAGATGTAATGCACGATCGCTACAGCCCTAAACAGCCCGAATGACTTCGAATGACCTCAAACCAACCCCGGAACCAACCTGCAATTTCAGAACACTCATAAGACTCAAGTATTTCTTGAAATTTACGAGAAAGAGAATTTTTAGTTCATAATCAAATTGAAAACCAAAACAAGAAAATAATATCTTGACTCCTAGCTAAAGTCTTAATTAATCGAAAATAAGAAAAGAGGAAATTATACCTTAAGGACGAGAAATTGTGAAGAACAGATAGTGGAAAAAAAAACAGAGTAAAAAGCGGATAGATAAACAGAAAGTAGACAACAGATCGTAGAGGAAACAGACAGCGAGAGAGACAGCTCGCTGTTAGAGGGACAGAACAGCGAGAGAAAGACAGCTCGCTGTTAGTGATAGAGCAATGGTGTTTTGCACATGTGCTAATAGTGATAGAGATATAACAACTTAATCAGATTAGGACTTAATGGATAGAATATGTTAAGATTTAACTACCTGTCTTATTTACACAACAGACAGTAAAGTTATTGTTATTATAAGTGAGTAACAATGATTCGCGTAGTAGTGTGTTGTTAATGTTGATTTCAATTACTAAGGTAATTAATTACCTTAATAATTGATTCAAAAGTTAGAAGGACAGCTCGTTGTTGGAGGGACAGCTCGCTGTTAGAGAGACAGCGAGTGGAGAGAGCGAGAGAGAAAAAAAAAAAAAAAAAAAAAAAAAAAAACAGAGAGGTAGAGGGCAGATAGAAGGGAGAGACAGGGAGCGAGGGAGACAGGGAGCGAGAAAGAGTGAAGGAGAAATAGACAGCAAAGGAAGGACAGCTAGCTGCTCCGAGAGGAGGCAGCTAGCTGTGCGCAAAGGAGAAGAGAGCAGCGAGAGAGAGTAAGAAAGAGAGCAGCGAGAGGGAGAGGAGATAGTGATGAGCAGCTCGCTGCTGTGCCTTGGCGATAAGTAGATCGTCTGGTGAAGAAGCAGATCGTCTGGTGAAGAAGCAGATCGTTTACCAAGTGACGAGCAGCTCGCTGCTGGGAAGTCCAAACGGGAGCAGCTCGCTGCTGTGCCTTGGCGATAGAGCAGATCGTTTTGGAGAGGGCAGATCGTTATGGAGCCACTCAACCAGATCGTTTACTTAGCGGGGCAGCTCGCTGCTTAACAAAGAGAAGGACAGCGAGAGAAAAGAGACAGCGAGGGAAAGAAGTGGGTTAAATTGTCCAAGTATAAACTTAGAAATAGTTAAGTATGGACCCACTAAATAGTTGTTGGGCCAGAAACTTAATAAATTGGGCCAAGTCCAATTAAGTAAACGATGGACTGGTCGATTTAAAGATTTGCTGCTTAATTAATTGAATGGGCTAAACCAAACTATGTCGTAAATTAAATGAATTAGGTAGACGGGTTATGAATAATTCTATTAGATGGAATTTACCTATGTATGTAGACCAAGCCCAAAAGAAATAGAATATCAATTAAATTAGATAATTGATTTATAATGGGTTCACTAGAATGTAACCTTCAGAAATGATTAGAATAGAAATCTTCATACGCTGCCTCTAGAAATACAACTCCTAGACTCGAGTACTAGTCGAGCTTTAAAGACCGAGACTAAACCCTCAAGCTAACCAAGGATAGTAGTCCCTTGCACATAGAAGTTAATTGATATACCTGAGCAATATATCTCACTCGAGATTCATGTTAAAGGTTTCGACGAGAGGTCGGATCTGCATCGCGAGAACGAGGCAAACACAAATCAAGACCATTCAGGTAGGCTTTCTATCCTATACATCAAGTGTAGGCTTTCTTATACAACTAAAATTATGTGTGTTGTATCAGTTTATGTTTCATTTCAAAAAGCATTTGAACTGAAAATATGTTTCAAGTATTGTCTGCCATAAAGTGTTTATGATTTTCGTATGATACCTATCTGCTCAGTTAAGTTAAAGGAATCGAATTCGGGTCCCGGTTGGATAGCTATCCTACTAGGACTAGTGTACACAAGGTAACCGTGAGTCATCGAGCGGGTTGGCCGGTTAAAGTGACCGTGAGTCATCGAGCGGGTTGGCCGGTCAAGGTGTTTGTGGTAGGTGGCCACCTTCCCGACACAAAGAAGAAGAAGTTACAGATATGGTAGATTATAAAAGAACTTAGATTGCAATCGAACTTTAAGATTTCACAAAGGATTTTAGTGAACATAGGTTCTTTAGAGACAAAATCCCTATGTTTCACTTACAATGGCATGACAATTATATTTGTATGTGTGCGATTTTGGTATGTGTCTACTGAGTACAATTTGTACTCAGCCCTGCATGTATTTATAAATGTGCAGGTTGAGCGATGATGAAGGAGGAGTGCTACGTTCGGGCTTTTGTCGATCTCTTATTAATTGACTCTTGGGGGTTCTACATGTCTTCACACATGTAGAGCTTTTAGCGATCCAAGTAACTTTCCGCTGCCAGTATGAGGTTTTTGTGTAATAAACCTAAAGACTCAAATTTCCTTCATGATAAGTTATTATGTATTGAGCATAAGACTCAAGTCCCTTCTTGCTAATCATATATGATGAATTATTCGCTCAGTTATGAGATTGTTGTTCAGTTTAGTCTATGTTCCATTGCCCCATCTCTATACCGGTTTCTTTAATCCCTTCCCAAGTCACGGTTTCCCCCGACTTCGCTATCCATAGCGGAGGGCGGGCGTGACACATAGAGAAGATCTACACTGACATTCAACGAGCAGACATTCTCACAAAGCCACTGGAAGAAACTAGATTCAAGATGCTAAGCGGAAGACTTGGTTTACTGAATCCAGACCTCTCCTAAATGTATTCACTGAAGGTACATCTCTAAATTCCTATCTAGCTAACTGTTGTTTTAAAGATTCATTGACTCAGTGCCCTTAGTGTACTGAAGTCATGATCTCAATAAGACACAAAATAATGTGATGGTTGCATCCTGGGTAACTCTACATAGTTATCTCAGATATCAAATCATCACACATTGCAAACTACATATTGAACTAATCATGCAGGTTACTGAAGTCAAAGAAGTAACCCACTGAAGGACCTTCTACTTGTATAAAGACAATGGTGAAAATCTGAAGATTACAAGTCCACACCACTAAAAGCTTTACAACGAAATTCTGAAATATCTACATGTGGCAAGAGTCTGAACTTCACAAGGCACAAAATGTTACTTCCAGTGAAGGATTTCAGAATCTGAAAGCACAAGTACCACTGAAAGGGAGACACTCAGTTGCAAGTATCAGCGACTGAAGCTCAACACTTGTATTTATTTCTTGCATTTATTGCTCGAAGTGTTATACTCTTTAATCTAAATTGAATGTTAAAAGCGTAATTTATGGTTTATCGTACCTCGAACGTCGCAACTTCTTTGATACGCTATCTCATGCATTAATTGCTTATCAGATTTGTACAGTAAAAAGTAACAGTACTTTAGTGCTATTTTTGATAATTTGACTTTAGGATAGTCAAACGTTGCGCGTGAAACGCACTGCCTATCTTTTCCCGCTCAAACCTTTAACTAGTCAACGTGGACACTTCCCGAACGTTGATTTCAGATTACTTAGATTGCATCTAACTGTTGATTTCATTATTTATATCATTTCTCCTTCAACGGTTAAACATTTCTCAACTGCCTTCACTTAAAGCCTTACGCTTCTTCCTCTAGATCTTACTGCCTCTGTGTGATCACGACTTGTGTGCTTTCTACTTTGTTGATAATCTTTGTGTGATAATCTTGTGGATAATCCTTTCTGATTCACTTCATCTCTGATGTAAGCTTCATCTTGTTTACTGAAATGCTACATTATTATATTTACTGAAAGTTACATTATATATTGATCACTGAACTTCCTGGTTGCTAATTTTGCTTGTTCTAAACTTTCAGATTATCATCACGATGGGTAAAAAGGCTCTTCCTCCACCCATGACAATGTCCCAACTATGACAACGTCTTAACTCTGAACCCACTGCTGTCTACACTCAGACAGACAAAGATCAAGCTAAAACTGTTTTTGAACTCATCAGATCGGTTGAACTGGACACCCTAACCTCTCTTCACCCAAGGAATATATATCCAAATGAGGTGATTCTATTTTATGTCTCTTTGGGCTACTCAGGAGAAAGCCTGATGTCTTCTTTACACGTATGCACGAAGAACAAAGAGACTGATGCAATCGAGAAGAAGCCCATTGCACTGAATGTTACTGACATGCTTCAGTCAGTCTTCAAACTGAAGAACAAGGGTACGAAGAACCCCAATCAATTCAACAAGTACAAGGAGGATGTTCAGGCCTTCTTCGAGGAAATTCAGGCTGATGGAAATCTCAGACCTTTCAGTACAGCCAATAACAACAAGTCTCTGATCCGCCCTGAACTTCGTCTTCTCTTGGACGTCGTTCAGATGTGCATTCTTGGGAAGAAATCTTCCCACGAGCAATTAAGCTGGCAGAAACTCAGCCTGATGCACAACATTTACGAGACTGATGGCTCTAACTGGGTCTCGGTGATGGAGGAGCTTCTTATGAATGAAGCGAATAAGTTGAAGGAAGTGCCAGATGGAATCACCATGACTGGCACTGACTCACTTAACCTAGTCATCAAGGTTTCTGCATTGATTGAGGCGTGTTTTAAAAACGCTGACAGACTCTTTCCTGACCATCTTCCTTACGAACAACGCTGGACGTTCAGCACAAACCTGGATGTCCTTACATCCATGCATGGGAAGTCCAAAGTTGTTCAGTTGGAAGATGAACTCCCTCAACTTAGCTCCCCTCTGGTGGATCCCATTGACGAAGTGGAAGAATATGAAGAGGCTGCTACTCTAGCTGCTGCCCTGGTTGAACAAAGACCTTCTCCTCCCAAGGTCTCTCCCATAAAGACAAAGAGGAAGAGAAATCCTATCAAACGCCCTTTATGCGTTCTGAAAATAAAGGAGCTGGTCAAGGAACCAGTGTTAGCAAAATCTCCATCTCCCACTCCTTCAGATGATGAAGCCGAGGAGTACAAGCTAATTAAGCGCCTCCGTCACCGCTCTCTCGTCTTGGTTGCAGATGTTCAACCCACTCTTTCATCTACCGATGCTCAGACTCTTTCTGAGGTTTTTGAGTCCACAGGTACTCCTTTCTCTCCTCTCCCTGAAACTACCCAACCCCAGACCACTGAAATCCCCCAGCCATCTGAAACCTTTCCACCTCAACCTACTGAAACATCTCTACCTCTGTCAACTGAACTTTCTCAACCTCCGCCCGCTGAAATTCCCAAACCAACTGAAATTCCTCAACCCCAACCATCTGAAACTCTCAAAACCAAACTTCCAACCCCTGGGAAAATTAAACTTGCCTTCAAACCACCCAAACCCACAAAGATTCAGGCCCCTATTTCTCCATTTACTACTGAATCTTCTCCCACTACATCTCCACAACCTGACTCCCCACCAAAAACCCCCTCGAGCAAACCTAAACCTACTTCCATTCCAAACCAAACTACATCTCCACCTCAAACTGATATCCCACGAACTGAAACTCACATCCATACCTCCACCTCTCAACCCTCTGAACCGATTTCAACTCCTGCTCAACTTTATCTTAATGATATTGAGTTGAAATCAATCCAATACCTTACAACCCACTATCCTGAACTTTTCAATCATCCTCACCTTGCCACCCTCTGCCAACGCCTGTGGACCTGGCGTACTATCAAATTCCTTGACTCTGCCGCTCTGGATTTCAAGATCAAACTCGATGGCATGGGTGCCTTACTTATGGAAGAAGCCGATCTCCAGGCTTGCTTTCATTTCACTGATGCCCGTGACGCATTTCTTAATATCGAGGCATATATTGAGGATCAGATCATGCATGCTAAAGTCGTTGCTGGCCGTTCCTACACTCGAAAAACATCCACCTCCTCTGCTGCTGCCACTTCTGCCCCTGCCACTGGATCTCTGGCCTTAGTGCCATCGACTACTTCTTTTCCCGAGGCTCTCTCCTCAGAAGGTGCTTTGATCCAAGCACATAGGTCCATTTTTGCTGCCACTGTATCTGAACTCAAGAAGCATACTGATGCTGAGACTTCCAGAATGATCAACCAAGCAAGCTCTATGATCAACGCCCTCCAGGCTGCATATTCTGAAAAACTGGAAAACCATGTTATCAACCTCCAGAAATCTATAGACACACTGTCTGAAGAAAACAAGAAACTGAAAAAGCAACTCTCTGAAATCTCCTCTTCTCAAGCTCCTGATTTTGCTGCCCAACTTGACGCTAAACTTGCTGCATTCAAGGAGCTCCTAAAGCAAGATCTTGTCACCTCTCTTCCTTCTTCAAACAAAATCAATGATCTAGTAAAGTCGTGCAACTCTAACCGAGCCAAATCTGTTGTCATACGCACTGATCTGGATGCAGCAATCAAAGATATCGCTTCAGTTCACACTGAAGTCGATCAACTATCCAATGCTATCTCAGCCAATGGCATTACTCTGGGATCCTTGAAAAAGCAGACTGAACAAGCTCTTTCCACAGTTGATTCTGCTCATAAGCTTGCACAGAAGGCAGAAACTGATGCTCTTGCAGCCAATCTCAATGCCCAACTTGCATCTGCCAGAGCTGAAAATGTCTCAGGCACTTCTCTTGCCACTGCCTCTCAACAAACAAGGTAGATATTGTGATTGCTCACTATCGCGCGAGAATTTATGATCTTGAAGTGTTTTGCAACAACATCGCACTTGGCAATAATCTGGATATCCACTTTCCTTACATTAGTCCCTACTTCTGGCATGCCGATGCTTACGTTCGTGATACTGTTAATGCTGCCAATAAGGGGGAAGGGACTAGCATTCTTGCTACTGAAAACATTGCTGTCGCCACTGAAGAGAAAAAGGATGAAGAAGAGAAAGATGAAGAGAAGACTGAAGAAAGAGAGGACTCTCCACAAGTAGAACTTTCAGATGAAGAAGGAGATAAAGACAAGGAAGAAGATAAGAATGACAAGGACGGATCTTCTGATGCCGTGCCTTCAGGTGCTGAAGTTTCAACTGAAGACCCACCCTCTTTTGATCCTTAAATATTTCTTTGTATTTCATTCTACATTTACTGAAATTTCTATCATGAAAATCTCTGTACTAAAAAAACTTATGAATGAAATGCATATTTCATCCATCTCTTGATCTCAACCTGATGACAATCCTCTAGTTGTCCAGGCTCTGATTAATATTTTTTTTGGCTTGATATTAACTGATTAACTAACCCATTTCATCTTATAGATTAGGTGTTCTCCAGTTTAGGGGGAATTCTTTATCTTAGATAAATGTTTTCAGGTTAAGTATTGACATCATCAAAAAGGGGGAAATTGTTGGGAAATATTATAAGTGTTTGGATTCAGATCCCAATACCTCCCCTCAAAAGATGTAATAAGTCCAAAACTGAAATCTCTAGTGTTTTGTCTAAGAACTTGTTGGTCCCGAAAGAGCAAGGTTTGGTGTATGGGGGGGGAATACACCAAATACAAAATTTTCAGTTTACTTGGTAATTTATTAGAGAGTTCAAGCTATTCTTAAACAAGAAATTACTCGGCAGATGACTGACCAGATCGATCAACAGATCGATAGCAGATCAATCCAAACAGATTGCACTCTAGTGTAAATACTTAGACAGTAATAAGAGTGACTTATTACCTTCAAAGTATGGAGTGTGTGCTGAATATGGTGGATTTAGTTGGTGCTCTTATATAGAAAACCTTAATGATTAACCAGATTATTTAAAGCAGGTTGATTGAGATGCAGTCTAGATGAAAGTGCAAGGGTTAGAATAAATAAATAAACAATTGGATATAAATATGCAGAAAGGTAAATGACACAATTGTTTAACGTGGTTCGGGAAATCCCTACGTCCATGGTCTGATCAAAACCAGATCAGATTATCCACTACTAGGATACTCTTCTTCTTTAGACTCGCTGAGAACGAGTCACAAGTATCAATCAAAGCTATAAGGATACTTATGCACGAAGTAAGGGTCGTGTCCCTTTACAACAGATTACCTCTACGTTACCACTAGAAAACTACTAGGTAGCAGGGTGATCTTCTCTCTCTCGATAAGACAGACTTGAATCGAGACTGGGTTGGTGTGATGTAGAACCACAAGTTGTTTGAAGCTCTTAGTCTGGTTCAGAGATTGATTGCCTTAGCGTGTAATTATTCGATGTAGCGTGTATCTCTCTAGATTTTGAACTTCAAGTATATATAGGCTTGAATTTGAAATTCTAGCCGTTTGTTAATTGGCGTGGAATTGATTGTAGATTGCCAATCAATTATGTCCATCATATCTGCTTTTGCCTTTTAGAAACGTTGACTCAATCCTCTAATCAAGGATTCTTCTTTCCAAACCCTATTGGATGGACTCGTATAATGACGTGGCAGGTGGATATGATGTGCAGGGTGATGTCATCTGGTGGTTTGATGACTCTGTCGATCTGGTGTCTTGCTGTGATTATCGATCTGGTCGGTGATCTGGTTGCTGTCTGTTACAGCAGATCGATTTCTTCTCTTTTGTGAAATGCCTTGGTCTTCAACCTAGACTATTATTGAAATGACTTCTATAGGAATGGATCATTTACATGTTAAGTCATCTCCTAATCTGTTCTATATCAGAATTCACTTTATACGTAGTGATCTGTTAATATGTAGAATAATTTAACTCTAATAAAAACTGTAAAGACTAAGTGTGTTTCGAGATATCATCATCAAAACCAAAATACTTTGGGGTTCCCAGCAATTTTCCCCTTTTTGATGATGTCGAAACCACACTTTACAATAACATCCTATAAGTTTTTAAGAGTGATCTGGTTTGAGAGCCAGATTTTTTATGTTTTCGTTATTAGGTTATAACGATAAATAGCAGTTATATATGTTCTGGACAATAGGATGTTGTCATCAGAAACTCAAAAGATCTTTATAGATAAGAAGCAAAATAAGTTACAGTTTATCAAAAATAGGAATTACAGATAGTGAAAAATATGGGAATAGTTATCTATCTGCTCTTCCTCCTTTCATCTTGTTGCTTCTTCATCTTGGCTCTAGTCTCATCAGATATCAACTGGACACTTTCATAGACTCCCTCTCTGACCCTGATGTAATCTGGGTCTTCTGCATCGATCTTGTATCCTCTGTTTTCAGCCAGTTGGTTGATGAAGTTTAGCAAGTAAGTCTTGTCGGGGATCTTTGTGCTAGGGATGTCAGGGCATTCTCTATATTCTCTCTCTGGTGCAGTAATGGTGATCTGGGCTTCAGCAGCTGCTTCTCTAATTGCCTGCACCAGGTCCTTGGCATCATTCATATCCAGATACATATTGAATGCTTCATTCGCTGTGCCCTCGCAATAAGCTGGTTCCTTGATGAAGTAGCGGCACATGATGAAGCAATATTTCAGTCCTTCCCATCCATCCTTCAGATTGTTTGGTACCCAGTTGGTTTCTCCTTCTTTCTGCTTTTTGGTCTTGATAGGTGCAGAGGAGAACCAACCAGATCCAGACTTCTTCCTTTTCTTCTTTGATATTTGAGATTGACTTGATGATCTACTTGATTCAGTTAGCTTCTTGCCTGTAGATGGTTGATCTGGTCGATCTTGGTGTGCTGGCTAGATAATTTGAGCCTCTGTTTTCTTTCCAGCAACACCAGATTGATCCTTTCCTTTTTCAGCTTCAGCTTCCTTTCCTCCAGACCTTCCTTTCTTCCTAGATCCTTCCCCCTTTTCGACATCATCAATATAGAGTTTTATGAGTGCCTGAAGGGAGGTGATCTCTTCCTTCATCTCCTTCATCTCCTTTTCTGAATCTAGCTTGTATTTGAGCAAGGATGTGATGTTGGCATTGGATTCGTCAATCTTTTGTGTCATAGAGGATTTTTCATGTTTGAGATCATCAGTGAGATGCTCTTGATCTTCTTTGATAGCCCCAATCTCATCTATGTAAGTGTCTATCATTGTCTTTGTGGGGTATCGCAGATCTCTCAGTTTCCTCTCAACAAAATGTACTCCATCTTCTTCAAACTTTCTGAATTGTGATCTGGTTTCTATATTGGCAGCTTTGATCACTTCTTCAGAGATTCCATCAGTCTGGTCCTTGACAATGGCATGAACCATGTCTTTCTCTTTCTTTGCAAACTTTGCAACAATCTTGTACATCTCTTGGACTTTAAGCTCCATTGTTGCCAGAGTTTGATCAATTTGTGCCTTTCTTTCCTCAGCTGCTGATATGTCATCATCCATTTTCTTACTCAGCTCATCTAGCTTCATTCTGCAAATTCTCCTCAAATCTGAGTCCACCTTGTCTACATGGGACTTCAGATGGTTGTTAAATTATGTGAGAATTCTGGTGGCTTGGTCTTGGACAGTAGATAGAGTTCCTAAAATGAACTTGTCCACTTTGATGGAGATTAAGTCCTTAACTTGTACATTGGATAGGGATTGATGCTGGGTCATCAATATATCCTCCAGATTGGTAGTCTCCACAAATTCTGCCATGGTGGCTGCGACAGCAGGGGTGTAGATATCATCTGTAAGTTTGCCTCCCACCCTCTGTCCAGCTGGTTGATCTTCCTCACGAGGATAATTAACCACCTCAATCTGGATTTTGCTAGATTTGCCTGGTTCCCCCTCAACCTGTGCAGTTGTCTGTTCAGCAGCCTCATTCTGTTGCTGGACTAGTTCAGAGTCTGGAATTGCTGCACCCTGTTAGTGAGCTTCAGCTAGTTCTTCTTCCTCATCGACCACACTATCATAAAGTGCAACAGCCCTGCTTTCTCATACATTGGCCTCAGATCAATCTGTAGCTTCTTAGCTTCATGTTGAGCAATACCCAGAATGCTCCGAAGATAGGTTTCTCTCAACTCTGCAACAGAGAAGACTTCAAAGATGTTCAAAAATGTGGCTTCCTCTGCTTTGAGCATGTCAATCGATCTTATTTTGAGTAAAGCATCAGGGACATAAAATTCCTTGTCCTTGATAAGGAGCAGTAGCTTTACTCTCTTAGCTGCATCATAGCTCTCTGGTGTGAGCTGGATGCCGGGGAATGATTTAAGCACTGCATGATCTGCTTCGGCTTCTAGCAGTTTGACTACCGTTTAAGCCTGTTTCTTCTCCACATCCTCATCAGAGGAGTCATCTTCTTCTTCTACCTCATCGATCTGCTCTAACTGTTCAGCAGATGGTGGACTGGCTGTGTGAGCTGGAGAGAAATCTTTTTCTGGGTTTGGATCAAAGGAGGAGATGGGGGAAACATCCTCTGGTGGACCCCCGACTAGGATCTCCTCATCCTCAACCTCCTGTTGAGGGACAGATGTTTCCATAACAGCAGGTTCCTGAACCTGGACATCTTCCACTGGTTCAGCAAGTTTCTGGAGTCTCCTCCTCTTAGGCTTGGGCTGTTGAGCAGCTGTTGAAGCATCAGTATCCATTGAGCTTGCTCTTCTGGTTACTCTCTTTGGAGGGGTTCTTTCTACTGCCTTTTCTTTGGTAGCTCGTGATTTACTGGACTTTTCAGCAGGGGCAGATGGAGGAATCCAAATTGGATTTGAGCTCCCCATCTCCATCAGAGCATTAACGTGTACTGGATCAGTTACCTTGGATATTAGGTTAGCTGTGATTCCCATAGACATCTCAATCTCATGTTGGTCCTTTGGGAATCGCAATCTGTCGTTGAATTCAATCATAGTATCCCACTTGTGTTGTTTGAAGAAGGTTTCCAGCATGTAGCTGATCTTGGTGGAGTGTCGCAGGCTACTTCTCCTGACCTCAATGCCTGGACTTGATCCTTTGACAAAAGTAATCATCTTGGCCTCCTTTGCCAATAGGTCAAAGAGGATCCTGCTCTAGTTTACTGGCAGATTCAAGACAACAGCAGCAAGGATTTTGAACTTTTCTGGGGTGACTTGGTCGTAGGAACCGTTATGATTCATAAAAATTCTCTGAACGAATTGGAATATGATCTTGAATTCTGGCGCAAGTAGTCCCCTGTTGAATATCCTGTTCGTATAATGGATGGGCACTACCATCACCATTTCTATTGCTTCTTGTAGTTGCTCGTTAATGATTTCTCCAAGGGTGAGACCTTCATCCCTCAGTTTGTAGACTTCATCTACGATATTCAGCACGTTGTATGTTGTATTGCTGATAGTGCTTCCCTTGCTGACTCGAACAGTAGCTTCGTTCCCACCTTTCTCTCCTTGCCATGAGAGATAGAAGGTTGCCACTTCCTTTGGCAGAAATTGAAGAGGGTGGGAGGTGATAATATTATGAAATCCTACAACAATGTTTAAACAATATAGATGAACACCATTCTTCCATCAATGAAGTATGAGTGCTCAGAAGAAGTTTAAGCAATACGGAATATCAAGTACCACGCTTCAATATATGTTCACATATGCATGCTAATGGATAAAACTTGTTTTTCATTACGGGTTTTAAGGAGTTTCAGAGCATTCAAGATGTACAAAACAGTTTAAAAGAAAACTCATAAAAAGGAAACCTTTGCAGCGTTTAACAAGGGCAAAAGCCTTGTCCAGTTTGTGGAAGCCGTAGGTGTCAAGAACGGCATATAGATCTTGATGAATGTATTGATTCAGAAATTTCACTTGCTCAAGAAACAAAGATGATTTTGGAGCCATTTTGATAGATGGGTTTGTGAAGATTTTGAGAGAGTTTGGAATGGAGAAAGATTTGCTAAGGTTCTTGTCGAAGAAGAAGACTGTAGGTGGTAGTCAAACAGTTTAATACATATATATATATATATATATGAAAATAATAAACGGTGGAGATTAAAAGAAAATAAGATTGAGGGTTTTCATATATTCTTCCCTTTTTACTTTCCCGTTTTTCTGAATTATAGACTTGCAGTCTATTATTGCCTCTACTCTGCGTTTGATACACGCGCTTTTGATCCAAGGGTTGCAATATGGCGCGTGTTGGTTTGAGCCGTCAAATTGCTTCCTTTTTCTTGATATGATAAATATCTTTGAGATCACACTTCCCAAACACAGTACTAATCATCACCAAAAATAAAGGATTAGGTATATAATGTCAGAATTTAAACATATAGGCTATGATTATGATAGATATAATCGCCGTATTTAGATTTATTCAGCTGACATTCCCCCTTGACTAAGAGACGTGATAATTAAATATTTTAATTTCCATGTGGCTTCTAGTTATCCGTTGCAGTCAATCTCCTTAATAACGATCTGTTGATAATTCCAGGTTGGAATTTAATCGATCTGATTGATCATTAACTTGCATTTGGATGATCTGATGTCAATTCCCAGTTGGAATATTTTACTTGATCTGTTCTAAGTCTATCTGGACCTCTCTTCCAGATTTAACAGTCCTAATTAGCTGCTTCCATGTGAGACTCTTTGGGGTTTGTTTGATATCTTGCACATACTCCTACTGCAAATGTAATGTCAGGTCGACTGGCAGTTAGGTAGAGTAGTGATCCTATGATCCCTCTATATTGAGTGATATTTGCTAGTTTTCCCTCTGGATCAGGATCAATTTTCCCGTTGGTCTGCATTGGAATCTTAACAGGTTTACTGTCTTTTACTCCAAACTTAATTCGCAGATCGTGAATATACTTTGCTTGGTTAATGAAGATGCCATTTGGTAACTGCTTGACCTACAAACCTAGAAAGAAACTCATCTCGCCCAACATGGACATTTGATACTTATTTTTCATAAGTTCAGCAAATTTATCACATAAAAAAGTTGATTGGGATCCAAATATGATATCATCTACATAGATCTGTACTAGAAGGATATTCTCTTTGACTGTGATGATGAACAAGGTCTTGTCAACTGATCCTCTTCTGAATCCAGATTCTAGTAGAAATGTTGACAATGTCTCATACCAATTTCTAGGAGTTTGTTTGAGACCGTAGACTGCTTTTGTCAGTCTGTAAACATTCTGATTTAGATCTGCTTCCTCGAATCCAGGTGGTTGTTCCACATAGACTTCCTCTACAAGAATATCATTGAGGAAGGCACTTTTGACATCCATCTGGTATGCCTTGAATCTTTTGTGTGTAGCATATGCTAAGAACAACCTTATTGCTTCTAGTCTGGCTACGGGTGCAAATGTTTCATCAAAATCAATGCCTTCTTGTTGATTATAGCCTTTAGCTACTAATTTGCCTTTGTTTCTGACTACTTCACCATTCTCATCTCGTTTATTTTTGAACACCCATTTTACACCTATTACTCCTTGGTGTTTGGGTCTGTCTACGAGATACCAGACCTCATTTCTTTTGAACTCATTAAGTTCTTCTTGCATTGCTGTTATCCAATCTGCATCTTGTAATGCTTCATGAGCATCAGATGGTTCAATGCGAGATAGGTAGCAACTCAACAAGGCACTTTCTCCATGCATTCTTCTTGTTTTCACACGATCTGATTGGTTCACAACAATCTGTTCTGGTGGATGATCTTGTATCCATCTCCTTCTCCTGGTCATCTCTTCATCAGATATCTCAAGATCAGGTTGATCTGTTGGTTCCTCAAATTCAGAGTATGTTATTGATGGAGCTTGAAATGTATTCTCATTTGTTCTAGCCTCTGGATTTAAATTTTCAGATTGATTATCATTTGCAATGATTGTTTCATTGCTTTTAGTTGGTGATCTGTTGTCATCCAGATCGTGTTGGATTGTTCCCCCTTGCTGTATGATTTCTTCAGCAATAGGTGGAATATTGATCTCTTCATCATTGCTTTTTGAGTTCCAGATCAGAATATCTTCTAATAGTATCTCATTCATCTTTCTGGTAGTCATCTGATTTTCTGTCTGTTTATCATCTGGTGACATGTACTCAACAATAGACTCATCAAAAATAACATGAGGTGTTACCTCCACAATATGAGAGTTCTTATTGTAGACTCGATATGCTTTACTGGCATCAGAATATCCTAAGAATATTCTAGGATCAGTTTTGCTATCAAAGGTCTTCAATTGGGATTTCCCATTATTGTGTATGTAACATAAACAACCGAAAGTGCGAAGGTAAGAGATCTTAGGCTTTCTATTGTTCCAGATCTCATATGGTGTCTTTCATATCTGAGTGAAATTGATGATCTGTTCTGAGTATAACAGGCTGTGTAAATTGCTTCTGCTCAGAACTTCTTAGGTAGATTGGTTGCATTTAACATAGTATGAGCTGCCTCTTTTAGTGATCTGTTACGCCTTTCAACAACTCCATTCTGTTAAGGAGTTCTAGCAGCTGAAGTTTGATGAGTGATCCCCATCTTATTGCAGTATGCTTCAATCCTTTGGTTGAGAAATTCTGTTCTTCGATCTGTTCTGATAGTAGTTATACTCATCTCTTTTTGTTTGGTGATCTTGTGTAGAAAATCGGGCAGTTTGGCTAGTGTCTCTTTCTTCTTTAACAGAAAGATAACCCAGGTGGACCTTGAGTAGTCATCTATGATTACTAAGGTGTATTTTCTTCCATTTATGCTTAGTGATTTTACTGGTCCAAAAAGATCTAGATGTAAAAGCTCCAGTATTCTTGATGTTGAGTGAGCTATTTTGCTTGTAAAGGATGATCTGGTCGGCTTTCTAGCTTGACAAGCCTCACATATATGATCTTTATCATATACTTGATCTGGTAGTCCTTCCACTAATTTCTCTTTTGCAATCTTGTTAATTGACTTGAAGTTAAGATGACTCAATCTCTTGTGCCATAACCAGCTTGTTCCTGATACAGTTTTAGTAACTAAACAAGTCTCAATCTAGTTTGTCCAATGGACAATATGTTGGGAACCCCGAAGTACCTTGGTTTTAATGATGATCTTTCGAAACTCACTTAGGTTTTATAGCTTCTATTGGCGTTAAACTGTTCTACATGTTAACAGATCACTAAGTATAAAGTGAAATCTGATAGAGAACAGATTAGGAGATGACTTGACATGTAAAGGAATTTTTCCTATAGAAGTCATTTCAAATAGTCTAGGTTGAAGACCAAGTCATTTCCATCTAGAGAAGAAATCGATCTGCCCAGTCAGTCAGCGACCAGATCACCAACCAGATCGATGATCACAAAGATGCACCAGATCGATAGAGTCATCAAACCACCAGATGACATAATCCTACTCATCATATCCACTTGCCACGTCAATATGGGAGTCCATCCAATAGGGTTTGGAAAGAAGAATCCTTGATTGACACGAGGAAGGAAAGTAATACTTAGCAATCTGCTTTCCATACTTAGAGGATTGAGTCAGCGTTTCTACAAGGCAAGAACAGATATGATGGACATAATTGATTGGCAATCTACCATCAATCCCACGCCAATCAACAACAGCTAGAATTTCAAATTCAAAGCCTATATATTTTGAAGTTTAAAGTCTGGAGATAACATGCGCTACATCGAATTGTTACACTCTAAGGCAATCAATCTCTGGACCAGACTAAGAGCTTCAAACTACTTGTGATTTCACATCACACCAACCCAGCCTCGATTCAAGTCTGTCTTATCGAGAGAAAGAAGATCACCCTGCTAGCTAGTAGTTTTCTAGTGGTAACGTAGAGGTAATCTGTTGTAAAGGGACACGACCCTTACTTCGTGCATAAGTATCCTTCTAGCTTTGATTGATACTTGTGACTCGTTCTCCACGAGTATAAAGAAGAAGAGTATCCTAGTAGTGGATAATCTGGTCTAGCTTTGATCAGATCGTGGACGTAGGGATTTCCCGAACCACGTTAAACAACTGTGTTATTTATCTTTCTGCATATTTTCTTTCAATTGTTTATCATTACTAACTCCCTACACTTCCATATAGACTGCATCTTAATCAATCTGCTTTAACAATCTGGTAAATCATTAAGGTTTTCTATATACGAGCACCAACTAATCCACCATATTTCCGCACTCACACAATACTTAGAAAGTAATAAGATCACTCTTATTATTGTCTAAGCATTTACACTAGAGAGTAATCCATTGGACTGATCTGGTATCGATCTGTTGATCAATCTGATCAGTCATCTGTCGAGCGATTTCTTGCTAAAGAATAACTTGAACTCTCTAATAATCAACCAAGTAAACTGAAAAGTTTGTATTGTGTGTATTCCCCCCCCCCCCATACACCAAACCGTACTCTTTCAGGACCAACACAATATATAATCTGTCCTGCAATTTTTCGGTAAGGAGTATCTCATCCCCTTCCTTGTTCTTCACAAAACAGTTGTTAGTATCAAAAGCAATCTGATTACCATTTGCACAGAATTGACTCACTGAAAACAGATTGTGACTAAGACCCTCAACATACGATACATTTGAGATGGTGGTCTTCCCAACTTTTATATTTCCACATCCTCTGGTGTATCCTTTAGAGTTACATCCAAAGGTGGCATGTGGTCCTGGCTTTTCAACGTAATCTGATAGTAAATTCTTGTCACATGTCATGTGCTTAGAACATCTACTATCAATTATCCAGTTTGAGCCTCTTGCTATCTTGTTTCTTCTTGCAGTCTTCTGGTCCTGCAATTAGTTAAACTTAGCTACCCTTCAACGTTTGGGTGCTTGGTTATTAGGAAATGTTCCCTTTCGAATCCAGAACATTTTTGGGTTAGGAACAAATATATAGCAAGTAATAATGTTCCCATCATTATCAACTTTAGATAGGGAATGAAATTCAGATGGATGGTATCTTTCTATTCCATCATTCTTCAATCCCTTCTTAATAGGTACTGTCCTGTTGACATTCTTTGCCCTGTTGACATTTTTGGTGGGTAATGTCCTGTTGACATTCTTTTTATGAACATGATCTGTTTATGTGTAATGCGCTGGTTGACCCGTTGTTTGGTAGTATTGTTTCTACCCGGTCTCTTTTATCATCATCCTCTAGGGATGATCTTTCTTGTTTCTCAGATCTATTATTTGATCTAGTATTTGCTTTCTCTCTGGTACAAAGCTTATGGTTCCCGAAGATTTTTCCGAGTGACTTGGATATCCTAATCCAGATGTGCCTTTTTGCAGCAGATTGATTAGCAGTTTAGCACGTTCATCACTTTTGTAGATCATTTCTTTGCCTTTCCTTATCTTCTCTTCGACAACATTGTTTCTTGTAATAAGATCCTTAACCTTTGAGTTTAGTGCATGAATCTCACTATCTTTTCCCTTAAGCTGTTCTTCCAGATCAGTTATTTTGACAACAAATTGGGTGTTTGTTGTGCTCAATATCTGTTCAGATATCTTCAGCCGATCATTTTCTTCCACAACTTCTCTAAACAATCTTTTGATGCTCGAATAGCTCTTGAACATCTCATTGACTTCTTCCCATGAGTATTCAGATTGATCTTCTAATTCCTGTTCCAAATCATTATCATTTGAGGAATTTGAATTGCAAGAGTTTACATCGACTTCATCCAGACCGTTGTCTAGTCCCACATAGCATTCATCCCAACTTTCTTCCTCATTAGCATAGAATGCTTCATCATTCTCTGATGAGCTATCTGAAAAATGACTCGAGCTGCTTGATTTTTCTTCAGCTAGCATGGCCTTGCGTTCATATTTGAGTTTTCGATCTCTTTTAGCTCTTAACTCTTCTCTTTGGCTTTTGGATAGATCAGGACAAACTGTTTTGAAGTGACCTGTTCTACCACAACCAAAGCAGGTATAATCTGTTGAGTTAGATATCTCTGAGGATTTACCTATCTATTGTTTTGACTCATCCTTGCTATCAGATCGATCATTGTCACGTTTCTTGTAGAATTTGTTTTTGTTATCTTTGTAGAAACGTCTGAATTTCTTCGATCTGACCTCCATCTTGTCCATACGTTTAGCAATCATTACAAACTCTTTTAACAATTTGTCATAGCCCTTCTCTTCATCTGGTGTAGTAGAATCAGAAGGTTCATCTGCTTTGCTCTTCGCTTTGAAGGCTACTTCTTTGTTCTTCTTCGAGCTGCTTTCTGCCTTTTTGGACAGATGATCTGTTCCACGAATTCTTTGTATATCACATTCATGGCCTTCAAGATGATCAAATAAGGCTTCTGTAGAGAGTTCATTGAAGTCTGCACGAAGTGGTTGCATTGCAGCATATATCTCCCAGCTAGGTGGGATGTAGAGAGTTCATTGAAGTCTGCACGAAGTGGTTGCATTGCAGCATATATCTCTCGGGTACGATACACGGAGGACCCCCCCTCCGGGAGGTGCTGGAGTCCACTTCCCAACACTCTTATATAGAAAACCTTAATGATTAACCAGATTGTTTAAAGCAGGTTGATTGAGATGCAGTCTAGATGAAAGTGCAAGGGTTAGAATAAATAAATAAACAACTGGATATAAATATGCAGAAAGGTAAATGACACAGTTTTTTAACGTGGTTCGGGAAATCCCTACGTCCACGGTCTGATCAAAACCAGATCAGATTATCCACTACTAGGATACTCTTCTTCTTTAGACTCGTTGAGAACGAGTCACAAGTATCAATCAAAGCTAGAAGGATACTTATGCACGAAGTAAGGGTCGTGTCCCTTTACAATAGATTACCTCTACGTTACCACTAGAAAACTACTAGCTAGCAGGGTGATCTCCTCTCTCTCGATAAGACAGACTTGAATCGAGACTGGGTTGGTGTGATGTAGAACCACAAGTTGTTTGAAGCTCTTAGTCTGGTTCAGAGATTGATTGCCTTAGCGTGTAATTATTCGATGTAGCGTGTATCTCTCTAGATTTTGAACTTCAAGTATATATAAGCTTGAATTTGAAATTCTAGCCGTTTGTTGATTGGCGTGAAATATCTGTTACAGCAGATCGATTTCTTCTCTTTTGTGAAATGTCTTGGTCTTCAACCTAGACAATTATTGAAATGACTTCTATAGGAATGGATCCTTCACATGTTAAGTCATCTCCTAATCTGTTCAATATCAGAATTTACTTTATATGTAGTGATCTGTTAATATGTAGAACAGTTTAACTCTAATAAAAACTGTAAAGACTAAGTGTGTTTCGAGATATCATCATCAAAACCAAAATACTTTGGGGTTCCCAGCAGATCTCAAATGATTAGGGAGTTCTATTTTTTTCAGGTACACTGAAGGACAAACTCCACTGAAGATTCAATACATTCCAAAACTAAAGGACCACTATACTGAAGTCTGTCCTGAAGTTTTTAAGTTGAAGTTAGAAGCTAAAGTCAACTTGCCACTGAAGTTGATCTGAAGTTCTGCACTTAAGTCTCATTCTGAAGTGTCCACTGAGTGATATTCTATTTTATAGGACTTACCATTTATAACAAAAATCTCAGTAGGTGAAACACAATCTTGTTGCAGACACCAAAAATGGCAAAAAGGACGAAGACTCCAACGGGAAAAATTCAAATGAGCTCTATCTCACAACGGATACATTTTATGAGAGAGCTATATATACCCCGCTGCTTCAAACACTTCAACCACCGATTACCCATTCTTTACAACTCGCTATCGCTATCATCGCTCTCAAGTCTCAAGCTTTCAAGCCATCACTCAAGAATACTCAAGCTTTCAGATTTTATTATCTAGTGTTCTTCTTAGCGATCTTTTTGTAACCGAAGAATAGTTTAGCATTAGATTAAGTTCGAAGCTAGAAGTGATCAAATATATTGTCTATCTAACCCATTGTGGTTGATTACTGTAAGACTATTATCTCTCCATTAACTTGGAAACCCTCGACTAACATCGAGACACATGGACATAGGAGTTCTTATTTTCGAACCATGCAAACCAAATCCTCTCTTCATTTACATTCATGATTTATTATTCTTTGATTTTCATACACTGAATAGTGATTAATTGAAAAGAGAAAGAATTGCATTAAGTTTTCTGAACAAATGAGTAAAATTTAAAACCACCACATTCCGCACAACACTTAAGATATTAGTCCATCAGTCAAACACTCAGTATAGACTGAAGGATTACTATCTGAAGTATTCAACTCTTACTGAAATCCCTTCCTTCAGTTCAGGAGCCACTCAAAAGTTTTAACTTGTAAAAATATTAACTGGTGTACCCCCCCCCCCATACACTAAGTATACTCATTTCGAGACCAACAAAAATAATGAGTGTCAAAATAAGTCAGAAACAAGCTAGTTCATTTTCTCAAAATAAAAACAATTCAATTGGTACACGCAAGAAGTTGGCTAATTCTGTAACTTTTTGTTCAATTTCTCATGGATTCAAATTCTCATATGTACGAGTCAGCGAAACTACCCCCGACCTCTGATATCCATTTAAAGGACAGGACGAGCATAATTAATGCATTCTCTAACTTATATTCGAATGGATTGAATATTTTTTATACTAATTGTAATAATTTATTTTTTACCGTCTCAGCAAACATTATCTATAATCTACTAATATATTAAAATTCAATTTTAATATATATTTTTTACCACCAAAATTCAAATTATAGTTATTTTAAAAATATAGTTGATAAAATACAGGTAATATGAAATAATGAAAATAGTTAATGTATTTAAATATAAGTATTTTTCTCTTTTCTTTATCATTTTATTTTAACAAAATCTTTATATTCGCGTGTATCTATATGCAATAAGAATATTAACTTAAAGATATTAACAAAATTTGATATACGATATGAAATACAAATTTAATATGTAAAAGTTGCAATCATTTAAAAAATTAATATATATATATATATATATATTTTTGGGAACCCTTAAATATTTTTAGTTTTGATGATGATCTCTCAAAACACACTTAGTATTTCCTTAGTATTAAGCTGTTCTATGTGTAAAACAGATCACTACATCTTAAGTGAATTCTGTTAGAGAACAGATAAGGAGATGACTTGACATATAAAGGAATTATTCCTATAGAAGTCATTTCTATAAATAGCATAGGATGAAGGCCAAGACTTTATGTCAAGAGAGAATCGATCTGCTGTAACAGACAGCGACCAGATCACTGACCAGATCGTTGCTTACAGCGTAGCATCAGATCGATAGAGTCATCAAACAACCAGATGACATCATCCTACACATCAAATCATCTTGCCACGTCAAAATTAAAGTTCATCCAACAGGGATTGGAAAGAGAATCTTCGGCTGTCACAAAGAAGGAAAGAAGCCGTTAGCAATCTGCTTTCCATAACTCAAAGATTGAGTCAACCTTCTCTACATGGCAAGAACAAATATGATGGATATCATTGATTGGCAATCGACAATCAATCTCATGCCAATCAACAAACGGCTAGAATTTTTGAATTCAATGCCTATATATATTTGGAGCCATGGTCTGGATTAAACACACACGCACGCGAGCTATATTGTCAACGTACTCTCAAGAAACCTGTGAACCA
>JAPKLX010000262.1:0-33135 GCA_026898415.1 Leonotis leonurus | reverse complement strand
TTTATCCTTCATTCATTTATCTTTTAGTCGCGCTTCCGGACTCTGCCAAGAAGGGCAGAGGTCGGGGCGTGACACTACGTGGCTTGCATGATTTATTTTAAACAGTATGTTCAAAGCATGTTTTCTTTAAAGGTTTTGATTATCTGCGTTTGAGCATGTTATTTATGATAGTTATTTGATTTATTCTCAGTTCTGTTAAGCATGACTATCACCTTGCAGTATCAGCATGAAGACATCGGGATATTTTCGGATATCATGTCTAGCCTGCAAGAGAAGATGACCAATCAATTGGCCATTTGTAAAGTGATGAACGCCTCGATGGTAGAGGGGACATCATTTCGGGACCACGTCCTGAAGATGATGGGTTTTCTGAGTGATATCGAGATTCTAGGCAGTCGTAATTACCAAGAATCTCAGGTAGATATCATTATGCAAAGCTTACCAGCGAGTTTCATGTTGTGTTGTTTTATCTACATAATGAATGGTGATAACCTTTCTTTGACGGAATTACTGGATGAGCTCGAGGGGGCGGAAGCAGCTCGAGCTTCTTCTAGCAACCCTAAAGGGTAAGCATAAGAGGAAGAGAGCAGTAAAGTCTGTCAAGAGGATGCAAGATATTGCGGAGGATGTCAAGTGTTGTATGCGCAGTGTGAGAGGACAATGGAAATCTGACTGTCCGCTTCGCAAGAAGTCGGTGAGCGGTCAAGGTACGTGTACAACTTTAGTGGTTACGTCATGTTATATGGCTAGTTCTGCCCATTCATCGGTAGTAGATACAGAAACCACTGACTATGTTTCTTATGACTCGCAGGCACTTCTGCGATCCAGACCACTTAGAGACGGAGAGAATTCGTGAGCCTCTCATACAGGTTGCATCAGTAACATACTTCAATATTCTTCGAGACCAACTTCGAGTTCTATCCATAAGTCATTTTAAATCTTTTAAATGAGTTCGCAATCGAAGTATGAATAGTATCGAATGACATCAAACATATGTAATTGACAGAGTAAGAAGCTGATTGAATTAGTTTGAAATTAATACAAACTTTGGTATAATAAATTAGTTTGAAATTAATACAAACTTTAATATAATAAATAAACAAGTTCACTAATTACTCCAAAAAGTTATGCATAATCTTTCTGCAACTAGTATCGAACTGCACAATCTCCCGTGCACACGAAGATCAACTACTTCCGAGCCCATCTGTCGACACTCTCAGAGTGTCATCAGTCATTGGCTCATCATGTGGCTGTGAGGATGGACCGAAAGATGACTCGGAAAATCGAGATAGAGAAATAATTCTACCACGCCTTCTGGATGACTCATATTTAATTAGTTCCTACAATATACATGTGTCATTAAATTTTGCAATAACATAATTAACTTTCATTAGTTGTATAAAGAAATTTGGGATTGAGAGATTAAAGATTGTTAAGGATTAACCATAATATAATCCAAGAAAATAAATTAATGTCACAACAATGGCATGGAATTCACAAGAAGCCAATGTATAATGTGCAAGAGAAAGAGAGTTGCCTAATCGCTATCAACTTAATTACATTCTTGTATAGATAAGTCATCAAGAATAGTACTCTTTTGATAATAAGTTAACCACAATTTCAATAAAAATTTGAAGCTAAGCAAGCACGGCATATACCACTAATTTCAACAGAGTAATCCATACATGTAATGGATCTGATGTTTGTTGAGGTGCATAGAAGTCTTGGGAAAGGACGAGGAGGATTTTGGTTATGATAATAGGAGGCTGTGATTTAATTGAGTAGGAATTGGGATGGACTGTGACTTGATGATTTTATCTTTATTCATAATCTTTGATGGGTTGAGTATTGAGGTGTTTGGCTTAATCTACAAATAAGGCAATTCACCATTGCATGTGGATGGTCTACTTTATGGACCCACACATTAGGCCTTATTTAGGTTTATTGTATATTTATCACTCTTTTCATGAGGAATACTAATTCGGATACAAATATAAACAAAAATGTTCACCTGTCTCACTTTTTAACTAAATTTTTAATAAAATATTTATTAAATTTTCGTTCTCCAATTAGAATTTATTGAAGTAATACCCAACTTTTTATCAGTAATAATTCATGTAGTAGTGTTCCAAATTAAACTTCCCTTGATAACTTGAATAATTAAATTGGGAACACTAATGTTAGTAGCGTAGTATAAATGGGAACCATTTCGTTGAGCTGGTTTCAAAAAGAGTTAGATAATTCGGTCACTAATAATTCTTCAACAACTATTCCTTAAAAGCATAAATTACTCTAAGATAAGAAGTATGATTAATGACTACGACTTGTTATGGTAGCTATCAAAGTCAGTGTTGTATGTAGACATATATGTGTTCCTCGAATAGTTAGAATTTAAAAATTAGTTTACATTAATATTAAATTACATGATCGCGTCATGAAAGACTCGAATCCGAGACCTATTACATTGGTATTAACATCACTAGCACTAAGCCAACATATGTCAAACAAGATATAGCCGAGTAGTCAAGCTCGATTCCGTATAATTAAAATTTTGTGGCAATAAATATTATTTGATGGATTGACCAATGCAATATATGAGGCTATTTGAGGGTGCGTTTGATATGGAACATGAGATGAAGAAGGAAAAAAAAATATATGGATTATTAGTGTGAATAGTATAGTGATAATTAATATAAATAAGGTTTAATAACTTGTTTGTTAGGTACTTGCAAAAAGTAAGATAATTTATTGTCCCGTTTGGTAGAAATAATTATTTGGTAGGATAACTTAATATCATATTTGGTAGGATAACTTAATTAATATCATGTTAGATAACATGAGAATGAGCAAGTTAATTAATATTTTGGCGACGACAGCGGGGATGAACGAACTCGACAAGCGGCTATTGTGGCAGTGCAGAAACAAGGGGTGGCAGTGCAGAAACAAGGGAGAGAGGGATAAGCTCTGTGTGGTAGCTGAAAATATTACGCGCTTTTTTTTTTTTTTTGCAAATTTTCGGAATGAGAGGGAAGAGAAGGCTGCTGAGGGGCGGTGGAGATCTTGGAGATGCGGCAGAGGAGTGAGAGTGGTGGCCGCCATTATTGAGGAGAGTTTGAGTCATTGATGGTAAGAAGAAGATAGGAGTTTATATTATATTGAGATATCCATTATCAATTGTGCTGATAAGGTTGTCCATATCTTAATAGTTCACCTAAATGAGTTATGTGATGTTAAGAAGAAGAGTGGAGTTTAGACAAAGAAGAAGAGAGCTTCTCGCTGGACACAAATCAAGTTTTGCGTGTGGTTCTTGATGTCGCCGTGTAGTTCTCGATGGGTGAAGTTGTTGGAGAATGAAAATTATCTTGTGTACTGTTGAAGCCAAACAAATAATTAATCCAAAGTGGACTAATTATTATTAAGGGTTGAACAATAGAATAGTACATGACCATGTTTTTATCTCAGGCCCTAAAGATAACTCCATTGACTACAAAACATTAGATTGAGACATATTTAAACTTGGATTTTTAAATCCCTACATATAAATTTTTAAACTTGGATTTTTAAATTAAAGCAAAAATATTAAACGAGTTAAAATTTACATTTTTTTTTCTCCAAAAACCATCTTCTTGGGATGCCGGTTCTATTAATTTCGTGTTGGTTTCATCAATTCATTATAATTTAATGTAATCGGACAGATTAGCTAACCGATTCGCGATTAAATTGGCCGATTTAGTTCGGTCCAATTTTTAAAATATTGTCCTTGAGTGGCGGGTTCGCTGGTATCTGCCGGGTTGCGGGTACCCATCGGGTGGCGGGTTTGAGTGACTTTTTTACCCATGGCAGGTTGGCGGATCGGGTGGTAGGTACGACCTTGCCTCGTGGGGGTAGGTATGTATAGTTACTATCCGTACCCGCCGTACCTAATTGTCATCCCTAGAACCAAACGTACCCTATAACGGATAAAAAAACTAATGGAGAATTGTAATTTAACAATTATAGGTATTAATCAAATTACATAAAATATAAAGATATACGTATGTATATATATAGATAACTATACAGAATGTATGAAATACTATAGAAATACTAGTCAACTATCAAGCTAAAGAAGGTGATTCAGCAAATAATACAAATAGATTTGTACTCTTATCATAAAAAAGTTGTATAATATAAAAAGACTAAATTAACATTTCAATAAAAAGAATCTGCAGAGAACATCCTAAAATATAAACAAATGAAATGAAAAAAAATTAAGATTTCACAAGAAGAGACGAAAAGATACAAATTGGTGAAAGAAAAAAAAATCAAACGAGAGAGAGAGGGGGTCTGTCGCAGACAGCATCCTCGTGTAGTACAAGGAGGAGAGAAGTGCAAACAGTGCTCCTTTCTGATTCCCTGTGGAAGCTAAGGCACCTACATAACACAAAAGAGAAACATATAAGGAAGGATATAAGAATGGACCGATGCAACTCTCCAATGTAACTCTCCCTTAGACCATATTTATCGGCGTCCAAACACAAGCCAACCCACCATTTACACAATTAAAAAAAAAAAAAAAATAGAAAGTGGTGGCTATGGTGGGTGGGAGAGAAGGCATCCAGAGACCTTCTCCCCACACCATTTTATTTTTTTTTATTCTATCTATATTACACGTGTCATTGTGTGATTGGTTCTTATATATTTTATCATAATATTATCATAAAATCAATTTAACTTTTGTATAATATATTTAAAAAATATATAAATTATATCAAAATTCTTATTATTTTCTCCTCTATAAATAGAGACCAATTTTGGCATAAGTATTCACAATTTAGAAATCATTTCTTATTCTCCTTTCATTAACATCTTATATCTATTTTTTGTATTCATTTTTTCAATGGATCTCAATAATCCCTATTCAAATTACCAAGATTTCATCTCTTCTCAAGGTTATTATCCTAACCTTGACAATATCCAAAACTCTGAAGAATTCCAAAATTTCAATACTAGTTTGAATTCATAATTTCCACAAAATTTCATTCAATCTCCTATCTTCGAAGATCACCAACCCACATCAAATATCTCTCCAAATTTAAATTTTTTATTTATATTATTAATTTATTTCTCATATTAAATTATTAAAAAAAGTTAATTAAATAATAATATAGAAAATTAATTTAATAATATAAAGGTGGGAAGGTTGGGTTGAAAATGAGATTATTGATAAACTTATAAAAATGAAAGTGGGTGGGTGGGAGTAATAATAAATTTATAGAAGAGGGAGAAATGAATATAATAATATAAAGATGTGAATGTTGGATTGGGAAAATGGCGGTGGATAAATATGGTCTTATGAAGAGATACCTTCACAAGGATAGCAAATCTGCGTACCTTACCCTCTGTAACTGAGAACCACTATATATAGAGCAGCCTCTCGGACTCATATACACACTCAAAATAGTTTTAACCAAACAACACCTAGAGGTTTAAGGCAAGGAGCAAGGAAATACAGAGTCACTCTCTTCTCAGTAGGAGTTCCTCAGCAAAGAGCCACGCGAAACAACAATCCCACAAGGTAACTAAAGCCGAACAATTAACTCTTATTATGGTACATGCTATTCTTTTAGTTAGCTTAGAACATCACCAACACATATCTCAGAATATAATTTAAGCCAAAGTGAAACTTAGAATGATTCCCTCATATGAATTCAGAAAAGACACCAACCACAGCACTATTAAAGTAAATTTCAGAAGCTTTAGAAACGAGTCATAACATACTTAGTAGCATCTCAATTCTTAAAGCATTGATAGTAGGCATAAAACAACCCAGCCCTAATCATCACTTAGTCACAAAAGCACATTAAATTACAATAAATGAAAAAGGGTAGCACACTTAACTCTTGTTGGCCCTCGACAACCAGAATAACGACAGCATACCTCCACCCTTAATCTCGAACCAACTCCTTGACCAAGAACTCGAATTCACCCCCTCAAATTGGAAATAAAAAAAGATAAGAAAAATCAGCAGTAAGAATTGTGAGCATAAACAGAACCATTAGGGTTCATGCCTAATAATTTAAATCCAAACAAATTCAAATAAAGATTTAGAAACATGCAAAGATGGAGAACAAAAATATGATCCATAAGAAAATAAATACTAATGGGAAATCTGAGAGAGGCAGTGAGAGAAGTGAAAGAATCACATGAGGGCGTGGGGGAGAAAAAGAGAGAGGGAAGAGAGAGACCGAGAGAAAGGATAAGCGGAGGTCCGGTGAGTCCGCCGGACCACGGCGACTAAGCGCCGGCTAAGAGTCAACGAGAAAGAGAAACAGGAGAGAGGAAGGGAGATGGAGCAAATGGGGGTTAGGAGGGTTTGAGTGGATCAACTTTGGGCCGGGTCAGGTTACGGGTTGATAGATGTAATGGGTTGTGCGGAATTAATTATAGTGTCTGGGCCAGGTCATAAGGATGTGTGGGCTAGATTTAATTAGAGATGAACTAGAAATGAATAGCATATGGGCTAAAAAATTTAATCATGATGATGGGACGAAATTAGTTGAATTGGACTAAAATAATGTATTACTGCGCTAATATTGCTAATGCTATCATAATTAAATTAAATGGATTTGTATTTGTAATTAGAGTTTGACCCATAATAATCAATCTAATAGGACTATGTCTTAAGTATAGGATATTAGGTTTTAATTAAGATTTATATTTAGTTTATGTCTTAGGATTTCACGAAACATTTTAGTGAACATAGATTCTTCAAAGACAAAATCTATATATTTTCACTTAAGATGACATGACACATATGTATGTATGAATGCGATTTTAGAACGTGTCTATTGAATACTTTTGAGCGATGATGGAGGAGTGTTTTGTCAGACTTTTTGTCGATCTCTTGCTAGTTCAAGCTCTTGGGGGCTTTAAATGTCTTCATACATGTAGAGCTTATATTGATCTTAATATTTTTCCGTAGTATGTGATTGTTATGTAATAAGCTTAAAACTCAAGTTTCTATTTAGGTATGTTAACCACGTAAGATGAATCCTAACGATTATACTAAGTTATGAGACCATTGTTATGTTTTATCCCTTTTCAATTACCCATTTTCTATCCTCGATTTTTAATCCTTCCTCTAGTCACGGGTTCTCCGACTCTATTAGCCTTAGTAGAGTGCGATCGTGACGTAGTGGTATGAGATCATTCGTGCTTTGAATCCAAGAGGCTTTCTTTGAGTTTAGTTAGTCTAGTATTATATCACTAGATTAATTGAATGAGTCGACAAAAGTCTAGCACTCCGACGCATCATGCTCGATAGAAAGAGGTAAACGCTCTATAGTTAAGTTTCAAATATTGAAAGATAAGTACGATTCTTTTCCGATAATTTCAGATTTTTAGAACTTAAATATTTTCCCAATGAATCTAGAAATCATTAAGATGCATGATCCTTTAATATATGAGAACATAGATAAAATTTAGAAGGAATTTTACGAATTTCTCGACAAGAAGAATGAGAAAGAAGAAGAAGAAGAAGAAGAGAACCTTGAAGGTGGGAACAAACGAGATGGAGATGAAGAATCGGGATGGCTTTTCTTATGTAATAAACTGCAAAAAGAATTCGATGATTCTCATTCCACTGCCTATATGAACTTAAGAACAAACTGTTAAGTCAGTTAACAAAGTTTTATTTATCCCAAAATAGTAGATCTTAAAGATAGATATAATTTTTTTTAATAGAAGTTTTCACACTAAAAGCTTCCCAAAAATATAACAGTTAACTCTAAGATACGAGTTGGACCAAACTAAATAGTAATAAACTCAAATGTTGAATTAAGTCTAGAACATCTTAAAGGCTAATTACGTTTATTCCCTTGTAGATGGTCAGATTTCATCAGACGGCCCAAATACGGGCAAACGTTCAAGCTAGCCCCTCCGCCATCCTTAATGAGTACCAGACATATACGCCACATCCAGAAGACAACTTGAGAAAGTTCTTATCACGGTACCAGATGCGATGGGAGGCGGCAAGGCCTCACGGAGCCACCGGATTAGACGGGATCATGAGGTTGATCCCACTCTTGCCTGCCGATTGGCAGGGGTGGGCCTGCATGATAGCAGGTGATTACATTCGACCTCTTGGCCTAAGTTTTGATGTAGAAGGAGATTTTCGGATGTTCGTGGCCACCATACATTACTACTATGACACATATGGCAGTGCACCAGAGGGTCCCTACATCCGACCCGGGGATTTGGTCCCGGCGGGCGATGTACGTCCGATTGTTATGTAATGAGCTTAAGACTCTAGTTACTTTTTAAGTATGTTAACCATGCATGTTGAATCCTAACTATTCGACTAAGTTGTGAGACCATTGTTCAGTTTCATCTTTGTCCAATTACCCATTTTCTATCTCCGCTTCTTTAATCCCTCTCTTAGTTACAGTTTCTCTGGCTCTACTATCTTTAGTAGAGTACGCTCATGACAGTTGATTATAATGTAATTTAATATTATTTAATACAAAATAATACAAAAAATAAAACTAATGAAAAATAAAAAATTATAGTGACTCATATATTGATATGACATTGTCACATTACATGTGAAAACGTTAAGTTGTGCCCACCGCAGGTGATGGAGCGATATTATTAATATAAATTGAATCAATTTTAAATGATCATCTCTCTAAATTTAGATTCGTGGTGTTGATAGCCATCATACAAAAATATTATTCTTTTACTCGCTGCTTTTTTTTTCTTTCCGAAAATGCCATATTTTCTTTTTCACTGAGAAATAATAGATAATTAATATTTTTTGATCACAAAGTGTGTTGTGATGAAATCAATACGAGTTTTAAAAAAATAAAATATGTTAAGTTTTTAGTGGAGAAAGAACACATTAAATAAAATATATGTAAGATTTAAAATATTGTGTTTTGTGTAACCTTGTCAAAAAAAAAATGAAAAAATATACTTTTGGTGGACAACTCAAACAGATAATTAGAACACACTATTAGTTGATGAAAGAAGTATTACTTAGTTTAAATAATAATTAATTGTTTTGTATAAATGAAATTATAATATATATATATATATATATATAAATATTCATAATAAAACGATGTTAGAATCTATTTTCGTTATTCACATGTCTAAAATATAATTTTTTGTGTAAATTGATCAGATTGCATTGAGCCATCCCATTGCGTTAGAGTTCATTTTGGATCGGATCGGGTGAACCTAAAAATCGGTTAAGTCTTTATCTTCATAGTCCATAACTGTTAATTTTCAAACTGCTATAGGCATAAATTTTCATGGATGGGTTGAGTTTGTTATTAGTGGAATAAAAATCTTATACTCTCTCGTCCCATTCAAGATGACCCTATTTGACCAAAATTATGAGTGCTTTATTGATTTTTGAGGCCAACTTGAGTGAGACAAAATGAGTACTATTTATAGATAAAATATGTGTATTGTATGTAAATAAAAAATTAATAATTTATTAATAAATTGTTTAATATATGATGAAAATTAATAGATGATTAATACATGAATTAAATATGAGTTTAATAAGGTCCACATTATTTAAATTAAATATGTTGTGAGTCATAAAATACTAAGTGGTAGGTAAAATAATTACAATTTAAGCAAATAAAAGTAATATATATATATCGATGATAGTCTCACTCTAACTTTTTTGCTTGTAGATTAACACGTGAAATCATGAAAATATTGATCGATGAAGAAGTTTGTGTATTTTGGACATCTCGCTTTGAATTAGTATTGTTTTGGGTTTGTCGTGTACTAGTGTAAGTATTAGTTAGTGTGAATTCAAAAATATTAACCCACTTTTGTTGTATTTATATATGGATGGATGATTTTGAATAGTAGACGATTAATGCATTTGAATATTTTTAGTGCGTATACAAAATCTTTTTTTGGAATTATTTTAGTTCGTAAATTATATTGACATAATCAAATTATTAAAAACAGGAAAATCAATTAAAAATACAGAAGCGGGTAATTTGCCCGAATATATATGACATTATGAAAAGGTCATGTATTAACTTAAATGTGTGGATTAGTAATTATGAATTTCATCTTTGTTTAATACAAATAACATTTAATAGATGACATTGTTTATGTGTCATGTTCAAATATAATAATGTCATCTATGAGCGCATTTATGGCATGATTGAAATGTCATCTATGAGCGTCTCATAGATGAGACATGTATATTTGACATTGTTTTAAGTGTATATATGACTCGTTTTAAATGTCATCTATAAGCGAATTTCTAGTAATTTCAAATATTGAATTTCTATTACGATAAATACTTATCGAACCTAACGATGGTTGTGACATGCTCGAATTTGATTCTCGAAAGTTATACTAAATCGAGTAAGATTATTATTATTAGTTTTGTGACTTAGTTGTTCATTACGATACTATTATTTTTAATTTTATTGGGTTATGTTGAGAAATTGACAATTTTAGTTTAAATAAAGATCCAATTGTACATTGAGCCCAATAAAAAAATCTAAGCCCAATTATACATTAATAATATAATACTAATTTCTATTACAAGAATTTGATATTATATTACAATAAAAATATAGTAAGTATAAAAGAAAATTTATAATTAAATAAAAGAGAAAATATCTAAGAGACATGCTCCTCCATGACGTCTTACGTAAGGTGTTTCTTCCCATATCACACAAATTCTCAGCTTCTCCACCACTTATTTAAAAATCATCAACATCCTCACTTTTAAACCACACCATCTATTTATTATTCTACATATACAAACTCTTCCACATCTGCGTAAAAGAAATCAAAGTGAAACAGAGGAGAAAGATGTGACTAGAGAGTGAAAATGATAGAGCAAGCTGTGAATCATCAATTCTCTCTCAATTTCTCAAGCAAGTATGTTTCATATTCAAAGTTTCATTAACTCCTATCATTATTGATTTCTTTATGTCTTTGAGCCTAATTAAATTTGGACTTTGATTAATCTAACATTAATTAAATTAGTGGGACAAAGGGAGTTCTAATAAACTATTATTATTGATTTATTATGTCTTTGAGCCTATTTAAATTTGGACTTTAATTAATCTAACATTAATTAAATTATTGAACTTGATTAACTAATACTCCCTCCGTCCATAAAACATCTTCCTAGTTTGATCCAATGCGGGATTTAATGTAATATTTTTGAATTTAATGATGATATGTAGTGAGTGGAATTAGGGTCCACTTGATATATTGTTTTAAATTGTGTTGTGTATAGTTAGTGGATTTGGGTCTCACTTAATGTATTATATTAAATTGAGTTGTGTGTAGAGAGTGTGGTTGGTCTACTTACTATAAATGAAAAGTTTAAAGTATGAAGAAATTTTGTGGACGGACGAAAATGGTAAACTAGGAAGAAGTTTCGTAGACGGATGGAGTAATTAATATATGATAATTATTTAATTAAATTACAAAATTTGATGATTAATAATTAATTAAGAGTAATTAATTATTAAATGTGTAATATTTATTGATAATAATTATTGAGATTAATTATTATTTGAATTATTTTAAATCTTCTTTATTAATAATTAATTATAATTAATTTATTAATAAATAATTGTAGTACTTTATTAATTTAGTGAATCTAAATTAATTTAAATCGGGACGTGAACCTTTTCTAAGGGTCTCTAATTACGCAAATTTTACTAAATTTTTTCGATTCTTATAATAGATTTAATTATCTCAATTATATTAATTGTAAAAGAGCAATTACTTATTTCTTTAATTAGTATACATTTATTTCTTTTAAAACGTAGTTATGGTTTTTGGAGAAAATCTTAAACTTTGTTTTAATTTAGTAGAACGAATATGAAACCCTTTATGGAATGATGCACCTCTGGAGTTTTTAGAACCGCGAGGTTAAACCTCGTGAGTTATTCCCTAAAAGATTCTTGTTGTTGTTGCTTGATTGTGGTTAAATGCTAGGAACTTCTCGTGGTTCTCCTTGCACTCGCAAATTGATGTAAGAATAATTTCTTTAAATCATCAAAGTAGAAAATTGACCCCGAAGGCAATTGTCTGAACCATTGTGAGCTGGCCCTGCGAGAGTAGTGAGGAGCACCCTACACTTTACCCCCTCTGAACACTGATACAATTGAGCTATATTATCAAAGCGCATTAGATGCTCCTCTGGATCATACCTTGATATTCCAAATGTACAGGCCGAAAATTTCCGGGCAAGGGATCCAATTGGATATCCTTAGAAAAGGACTTTCCTCAGCTACTTGAAGTGGCTGTTTGCTTCACGAGCTATTCTCAATCTTGTTTGTAGCGGATTTGGTGACAGATTTATTGCGTGGAGTGCTGTATGCAGATGCTTCTTCTGGTTTGGATTGATTTTTCTTAAGGCTTTCGACCTCCTTCCGGAGCGCCTCCACCAAAATTCTCTGTTTTCCATTTCTTTATTGTGTTCAGCCATGGTATGCCATGCTTCCTCACTTGCTTGTGAAAAAGATGGCAGTTGATAAGATTCATTGTTGGTCCTGAAAGATCAAGGTTTGGGGGGGGGGGGGGGGGGAAAACACCAAATACAAAGGAGATTGCTCAGGTTTGACAGACCAGATCGATTGATGATCTGTCCAGACAGATTCTCTCTTGTGAATTACGCTAAACAGATAGCAAGAGTGATCTTTTTATCTAGTAGAGTGTAGTGTGTGGAAAACAGTGGACTTAGTCAGTAGCCCTTATTAGAAAACCTTTGAAAAACTTAATCAGATCGATTAATAAATTGATTAAAGATATACAAGTTTGAGGCAAGTGCAGGATTAGTGAATGAACAACTGGAAATGTAAAATTCGTAAAGTAAAACACATATTTTTTTTACGTGGTTCGGGAAACCCCATACGTCCACGGTCCAATCAAAACTAGATTGGTTATCCACTACTAGGATACTCTCTTCTTTATAATCGCTGAGAACAAGCCACAAGTTCCAATCACAACTAGAGTGAAACTTATGCACGAATAAGGATCGTGTCCCTTTACAACTTGCAGATAAATCTGCCACAAGATACTTTCACGTTAATCCACTAGAACATTACCAGCTAGCGAAGCTATCTTCTTCCTTCATCTCGATAAGACAAACTTAAATCGAGTTTGGTGTGATTTCAATCACGAACGACTTTGTACACGATCTGGATTGTGAAATTTCCTCGTTGAATGCTTCAATAGTTGAGTTGATTTCTTGGCAAAGTTTCAGCTTGCTTGCGTGATGATCGTATATCGTGTACTCTTCCAGATGTTGTTCTAAGCTTTTATAGGTGTAGAATTTTGAATTCTAACCGTTGGACTTGATTGACCTATAATAAATGTTGATTGCCAATCAAGAGATATGTATCCCAAAATATCTCCTCTTGCCTTGTAGAAATGGTTGACCGAATCTCTTTTGATATGGAGAGCAGATGGCTAATTGATCTCTTTCCTTTCTTCACGCTCCAATTGATTCTCCTTCCATTCTTGATCTCTAATTTATAGAGTTTCCTTCTCCATGAGATTAGATGACGTGGCAGATGAGGTGGGATTCGTTCTAAGTACATCGGGTAACAGATCGTGTACCAGATGACTTAGGTGATTTGCTCCAGAACAGTTTCACTCTTTCATGTCAATCTGATCAACCAGATTGATTCCGATCTGGTCCATAATGATCTGATTCAAACTTGCAGCAATGAATGTGTTGACAATAGTTGGGTCAAACTGCTTGTAACCAGAATGAGTGACCTATGAACAAATCGTCTGCTTGCTTCATGGTGGCTAGTCTGCTTCTTCAAACAGAAGACTATCTAACCAGATGACATCAGAATAAAGAACAACAAATGATAAAAGAAAATAAGAAAATCAGCTAAACCATTTGCTCCCTTTCTTCATCTTCGCCTTCTATGCATCCGACGTTAACTGGCTATTGTTGTGCTGTCTCATTCCTATCGCTGGCCTTATCACCTTCTTTACCTCCGTTGTCTAACCATCCTTCCCCCTTTTCAACATCATCAAAAGAGGATACAACAGACCGTCACATTCTGCTGGTGGTCATATTCTGCTGGCTATTGTTAACTGGCTCTTTTTTTTCCATATTATTCTACATAATCTCCAAACATCTTTCCTTTTCAAATTTTAGGAATTGATTTTCCTCGATTATATTTACCAATACCTGTTATAATCATAATAATTATAGAAGATTTAGTAAATCTTATCGGAAAATAATTTTATATACTAAGATTAGGTCGATAATTATTAGAAATAGATACAAATTTCTGATTTCTCCCTTGATTAAGGAATCTTTTATGGAAAATTAATTTCCACGTGGCATGGCGAAAACTTCTTCCATTTTGACAAGTGTTGAGTACTCCGGATAGTCTGGTTTCCATGTTTCCAGTACGCTGTTCTTTATCAATCTGATATTGGTGATCTGATGTGAGAAGTGTTCTAGTCTTCTGTTTCCAGTGTACTACTTCAAATCAGTCTGTTTCTGGTAATTTATAGATTGATCTGGTTCTAGTGATCTGATATCAATCTGGTTCTAGTGATATGATATCAATCTGGTTCTAGATAGTCTGATATCAATCTGGTTCTAGATAGTCTGTCACATGAATTTCAACAATATTGTAACTGTAATCTGTATCTTCTCAATTTGCTACGTGATCTGGTTTAATGATCTGCTGTCGATCTGGTTTATCATCCAAACTTAGCAATCCTAGCTTTCCACATAGCATCTTGAATCTCTCTTGTGGTAAAACTTTTGTTAAAATATCAGCTCACTGTATCTCTGTGTGTATCTTCTCGATCTGTACATGCTTCCTCTCCACATGATCTCTTATAAAATGATGTCTCACATCCACATGTTTGTATCTCGTGTGTAAGACATGGTTCTATGTAATAGCAATAGCACTCGAGCTGTCACAGAATATAGGTTTCTCCTTTACATCGATCTCATAATCCTTGAGCTGCTGTTTAAGCCAAAGTATCGGTGCACAACAGCTTCCAGCGGCCATATACCCTACTTCTGTTGTTGATGTAGCCATAGATGTCTTCTTCTTCAAGAACCATGAGATCAACTTGTTTCCAAGAAACTGACAGGTTTCAGAAGTTGATTTTCTGTCTAGCTTACATCCTGCATAATCTGAATCAGAGTAACCTGTTAATTCAAAGTTATCATCACATGGATACCATAATCCTATGTGTGCTGTCCCCTTGAGATATCTTAATATTTTCTTGGCTGCTTCCATATGTGACTCTTTGAGATTGACCTGGTATCTAGCACATACTCCAACTGCAAAAGTAATGTCAGGACGACTAGCAGTTAGATATAACAATGATCCAATGATACCCCTGTATTGTGTTATGTTTGCTGGTTTGCCCTCTGGATCTGGATCTATCTTTCCATTGGTCTGCATTGGAATCTTAACCGGTTTGCTGTCTTTATCTCCAAACTTTGTGATCAGATCATGTATGTACTTTGCTTGGTTCACAAATATACCATCAGGTAGCTGCTTAACCTGCAAACCTAAAAAGAAATTCATTTCACCCATCATGGATATTTGATACTTGTTCTTTATTAGTTCTGCAAATTTATCACACAGATTGCTAGATTGGGATCCAAAAATGATATCATCAACGTAGATTTGTACTAAAAGGATATATTCTTTGGCTTTGATAATGAATAGTGTCTTGTCAACTGAGCCTCTTCGAAATCCTGATTCCAGCAGAAAGGTTGACAAAGTCTCATACCAAGCTCTTGGAGCTTGCTTCAACCCATAAACTGCTTTAGCCAATCTGTAGACTTTCTGGTCTGGATTTCCTTCTTCAAATCCAGGTGGCTGTTTCACATAGACTTCTTCTTCCAAAATGCCATTTAAGAAAGCACTTTTGACATCCATCTGATATACTTTGAACCTCTTGTAAGCTGCATATGCCAAGAATAATTTGATTGCTTCCAATCTGGCAACTGGTGCAAATGTCTCATCGAAGTCTATGCCATCTTATTGACTGTACCCTTTAGCAACTAATCTGACTTTATTCCTTACAACTTTGTCATTCTCATCACGCTTGTTCTTGAATATCCATTTAACACCTATAACTTCATGGTGTTTTGGTCGATCTATGAGATACCACACTTGGTTTCTCTTGAATTCATTAAGCTCTTCTTGCATAACAATGATCCAATCTGCATCTTGTAGTGCTACATATGCATCAGCTGGTTCAACATGAGATATGTAGCAAATTAATAGTGCACCCTCTCCATGCATCCTTCTTGTCCTCACACAATGAGCTGGGTTCCCAACAATCTGTTCTGGTGGATGATGATCTTGGATCCACTTTCTGCGCCTAGACATCTCCTCTTCAGATATCTCAGGTTCAAGTTCTTCTGTTGGTTACTCGAACTCTGGGTGTGCTGTTGAGGTTGCTTGGAAAAGGTTTTCATCTTCTATCTCTTGGTTGACATTTGTGCTGTTGTTGACTTCTCAAGAGTCATCAGTTTGACTTTGAGTAAGTTCACTATCTTTTGCTTGCACAAGTTCACTATTTTTCTGGAACTGATCTGTCTTGATCAGGTTCAATGTGAGATGTTCCCCCTTGCTGTGGCTAGTTTCAGTTGTAGGTTGAACATTATCTTCTTCATCTTCAAGTGAATTCCAGATCAGAACATCTTCGAGTAATTTTCCTCCTGATCTTCTAGTAGTGATCTGATTTTTAACTTGTTGTAATGCCCCGCATTTTTAATTATCGAACTAGGCGTTATCAAACGCGTTTGTAATATAATCGGGGATAATAATATATTAAACGTTTGTTTTAAATTAATAAGAAGTGAAATGGGTTAGATTTTATTTTTGTGCTTTAAGAACTTAAGAAGTGAGGAATTTAATTGATTTAAAATTCTTAAGAGATATGGTTTAATTATAATGAATATAAAGTTGGAGATATCAAAGTATAGTTATATGAGAACTATATAAATGGTATGAGTAGTGTGTAAACCATATAAATGTGTGGTTAAAACCACCTAGATATATAAGAGTACAAGTAGGATATATAAGTTAGATTATTGTGGAAATGTATCATATGTGTATTACATCAAGTGCTCATATGATATATATGCTATATTATGTGAAAGATTCATATGTTAGATGTAGAAGAGAACCACACGCATAACATAAATATATATGAAACATGCAACTTAGATTTGGTTGGGAAGGAAAAGATTTAAACACTCAAGTATACATAAGTACATGCATGCATCTATTTAGTAAGTAAGGAAAGCTAAGAAAGTAAAACACTTCATTGAGACAAAACTATATATATATATATGTGTGTGTGTGTGTGTGTGTGTCATTACATTGTAGGGTAGTAAACAACTAATAACCTAAGCTACAACAAAACTGCTACACGGCAGTAAGTAAAGAAAAAGAAGGAAAGACAGAAATCTTTCTATAAGTGTAAGAGATGATCATACAATAAACACATGGAAGGAAAGCTAAAGGAAGGAACAAAGTAGCATAGCTGTTGCAGTAGGAAGTAAAGCAGCATAGCTGCTGCAGTAAGAAGTAAAGCAGCATAGCTGCTGCAGAGGTTGAAAGCAGAGCATCAAGTGGCTGTAACACGGCTGAGTGAAAGGGAGGAGTCCCCAGGCTGCTCCATGCTATGCTCCATGCTCTCCCATGCCCTACAAAATAATAGCAATAAGAATATTAAACTAGCTACCTAATCTTATGTAGTAAGCAACAGATAAGAAGTTAACAATACCACAATGCACACATCTATATAAAGGGTAGGGGCTGCCCTTTTTAACCATTTACCACACAAAAATACAAATCCATATCAGTGCATAGAAGTGATCATCCAAGAAGAAGAAGGAGATAAAGATTAAGGTAGTCTCAGCCCTTAACTTTCTTTTATATGTTAGCTAATGAATCATAAGATTTACACCCCTAAACTAAATCATCAACAGAACACACCCAACTAAACATACCACAGTAAAAAAAAGAAAAACTTAGAAATTTAGTTCAGATTGCAGAACATAGGCTTATACTCAAGCATCTCCAGATTTTAGAACACATATATATTCTGATTTCATAACATAGAAGTATCAACTATGCAGTTTCAGATTTAAGAACATAGATACATTCTCATATTTCAGAATATAAGAATAAATCATGTAGTTTTCCAAAGTCCAGTATAAATATATATTTTAAAATCTCAGTTTAAAGGGCCAGAGTATGAACTTAGAATACATGTTCATAGTTTTTTTAAAAAAAAGAAAGAAAAAAAAACCAAACCATAAACAGTTATCAAAACACAGTCACATACTTGTACTTTAATTACAGAACATATGCTGCATATTGTCAAATTCTAGAACATAACATATACATATCTCCAAATCTTTTATCTAAGAGTGAACTTGGGGAAATATACCATACTCAAGCCAGAACACTAACTCTTTATTTTCCATCAAGACATAGTAATTCACCAACAATGAAATGAGAACCTAAGTTTTACCTAAATTCCCTTCACCCCAGAATCAACTTTTCAGAACCAGAATAAACTCTTAAACCAACGAAGACAGAGCACTAATAAACTAAGTATGCAGAGTGCTATTTCAGAAATAGAAATCTTTATCCCAACAGAAAGCACATAAGAAATTGAACATAAAAACTTAGCTTAATCTACGGATTGTCTCGGTGAAGAAAGGATAAGCAGAACATCAACTCCAACCAAGCCACCCAGCAGCCCATCAACCATTCCCAAACCAGAAACGGGAAAGAAAGAAATTAAACAAAGTCATATTCAGTAAGTAATCCTTAGAACTCAAATCTGCAAACCGAAAATTTAAAAGAATCTGTATCATGCAACCCTAATCAAGACTAGAAATTTAACTTTAAGTAAAGAAAGAAAAGAAGCATTTAATTTAGAGACAGTCGAGAAGAACTAGTAGTTAGAATTGAAAGAGGTAGAGGATAGAGTTACCTTTGGAGAGGAGAACTGGAGAGCTTTTAATTGTCCAACTCCAAGAACCGAGAAACGAGAGATAGAGAGTTAGGAGCTGAAAAGGAGAAAGGACTAGAGAGTGAGAGGTAGGAGGATAAAAGAAATCGAAGAATAGGAAGAGAACATTACCTTGAGGGAGGAGTACCTGGAATGCTTCACGAGTGGTGTCGCGGCTGATTCATGGCCACCGGTCGTCAAGGAGGCAAAGATCGAGAGAGAAATCAACGGGAGAGGGAAAGAAGAAGGTAGAAACAGAACTGAGAGAGAGAGAGACAGAGAGAATCAAGACAGAGAGTGAGAGAGGGAAGGAAGGAAGTGTTGTGTTATGTTGTGATGTGTCTGGGAAGGAAGGAAAACAAAAATGGATTAGGGTTAGGAAGATTAGGGTTTTCTAGAACATGGGCCGGGTATGGGCCGGGTTAATGGGCCGGGTTAATGGGCCGGGTTGGTTAATTATTGGGCTAAGACAATTTAAGGCTATGGGCATTTTAATTAATTGGATTGGGTTAAGACATATGGGCCAAGAATTAATTATTGGGCCGAAAATTTAGGATTGGGCCATAATAATTAAATTGGGCTCAGTTATTAATATTAAGATAATTGATACTTAGGCTAATTAAATTAATTAGTAGGCTCACTTAATTAATCTAATAGATTAGTTTAACATTGTAATAAAATAAGACTTAATTAAATTGAGCTTGTCATTTTAATTAAGATTGAGTTCAATAAATTAGTAATACTAATAATGGAAAAATGGATAGTATATATATATATATATATATATATATATATATATATATATAGGATGGAGTTCAAATAAAAAGGAACATTAAGGTATAAAATAGGAAATGATCTGGGCCTTAGATTTTCATGATCGGACGGTTGAGATCTTGACCGAATTATGCATTGCATTTAACTATTAAATGCATTGTATTTAACTATTAAATGCATTGTTTTTTGAACGCATAACCGCCCACTTCAAATTTTACCAAAATAACCTTATGTATATATAATGGCGCGTTTTTTGTTTTAATCATGGCCGTCGGATTGTGTTGATCTAATGGCCCAGATCATTTCCTATTTTATACTTTAATGTCCCTTTTTATTTGAACCACTCCCTATATATATATATATACATTTAGTATTAATATTTAGAGCTTATAATTCAAACAATTAAAGCCTAAGTATTAAATCAAGAAGATCCAATTTATTTAGTAATTGGGTTCTAAATTAAGAGAAATAATATCTCTAATTTTATTTAGGATTTATTTAAGGAATTAATATTTTTAAGGTTTTAAAGGATTAAATAATTAGAACTTATAATATTATCTGAATAATATTATCGAGAATTAATTATTTCATTAAGTGTTAATACACTTATTGCTCTTAAAGGCAATTATCGGAATAATTGAATCAATGATTCAACACCTTATAGATAATGTTGATCCGAGGTATCAATATCTCAATTAACGGGTTAAAACAAGAACCGAGAATAATATATCTTACGATTAAAATGTTTCAAATGCACTAAGGGCATTTTAACTTATACGAGATTTTTAAAGGTTCTTACGAGAGATCTACCTCGCGTTTCGAGATCAAAGCAAGTGCAAACCGAAGCTATCCAAGTAGGCTTTCTATTACAAAGAAAATTATGTGTGCACGTATACTATTTATGTTGTTTCGAAAGGATTTCAAATTGAGAATATATGTTTCGAAGTATTGTCATGCCGAAATAATTTATGTTTTGTATGAAGCCTATCTGGTTAAGGTTCTAATTATGAAATCGAATTCGGGTTCCAGTGGGCAGGCAACCCCACTCGAACTAGTGTACACAAGTAACCGTGAGTCATCGATCGGGTTGGCCGGTTAAAGGACCGTGAGTCATCGATCGGGTTGGCCGGTCAGGTGTCCATAGAAGGTGGCCACCTTCTCGGTACACATAAAGAACATATATGGTATAATACTAAAGAACTTAGACAGCTGTCGAACTCAGGATCTTTCACAAAGAGAATTTAGTGAATGTAGGTGCTTTTACAGACAAAATCCCTACGTTTCACTCTTACGACATTGACAATTATTTATGTATGTACGCGTTTTCGGCATGTGCCTACTGAGTACGTTTCTACTCAGCCCTGCATGTATTTATAAATGTGCAGGTTGAGACATGATGAAGGGAGATGCTATGACGGGCTTGTCGGTCTTTTATTTAAGTCTTGGGTATCTACGTGTCTTCATACACGTAGACTCATATCGATTGTTGGTCCCGAAAGAGCAAGGTTTGGTGTATGGGGGGGGGGGGAATACACCAAATACAAACTTTTCAGTTTACTTGTTAAGATATCAGAGAGTTCAAGCTATTCTTAAATAAGAATTTTCTCGACAGATGACTAGTCAGATTGATTAGCAGATCGATACCAGATTAGTCCAAGCAGATTGCTCTCTAGTGAAAACACTTAGAAAATAATAAGAGTGATCTTATTATCTTCTAAGTTTTGTGTGTGCGGAAATATGGTGGATTTAGTGAGTGCTCTTATTAAGAAAACCTTAAGAATTAATCAGATCGTTAAGCAGATTGATTGAGATGCAGATTATATGATAGTGCAGATGGTTAGGATAGTAAACAACTGTAAGTAAATATGCAGAAATATAAAGAACACAGTTATTTAACGTGGTTCAGGAAATCCCTACGTCTACGATCTGGTCAAAACTAGACCAGATTATCCACTACTAGGATACTCTGCTTCTTTATACTCGTGGAGAACGAGTCACAAGTATCAATCAAACCTAGAGAGATACTTATGCAAGAAATAAGGGTCGTGTCCCTTTACAACAGATTACCTCTATGTTACCACTAGAAAACTACTAGCTAGCAGGGTGATCTTCTTTCTCTCGATAAGACAGACTTTTATCGAGGTTGGGTTGGTGTGATGTAGAATCACAAAGCGTTTGAAGCTCTTAGTCTGGATCACAGATTGATTGCTTGAAAGTATGTAGTCAATGTTGCTCGCGCATGTGTATTTCTCCAGATCTTGAACTTCAAATAAATAGGCATTGAATTGTAAGTTCTAGCCGTTGTTGATTGGCGTGAGATTAATTGTAGATTGCCAATCAATGACATCCATCATATCTGTTCTTGCCATGTGGAAAGCATTGACTCAATCTTCAAGATATGGAAAGCAGATTGTTAACGGCTTCTTTCCTTCTTTCTGTCAATCGATGATTCTATTCCCAATCCCTGTTGGATGGGCTTCAAAAATGACGTGGCAAGATGATATGATGTGTAGGATGATGTCATCTGGTGGTTTAATGACTCTATCGATCTGATCTTCAGTTGTGAACATCGATCTGGTCGGTGATTTGGTCGCTGTCTGTTATAGCAGATCGATTTCTTTTTGGCATGAAATCTTGGCCTTCGTCCTATACTATTTATAAAATGACTTCTATAGGAATAATTCATTTACATTCTTAGTCATTTTCTAATCTGTTCTCTAACAGAGTTCACAGTACATGTAGTGATCTGTTTAACACGAAGAACAGTTTAAAAGAAATACTAAGTGTGTTTCGAGAGATCATCATCAAAACTAAAAATGCTTAAGGGTCCCAACATCGATCCTTATTCCGCTGCAAGAGGTTCCATTAGTAGATTCTGGTGAAGGTGCCAATTATGTAAATTTACACTTTGTCTACACTGAACTCAGTTATCGAATTACCTTTCGTTTCAGTTAAAGCTTTCAAGGTTCCACTTTATCTTTATTTATCTATTCTATAGTCGCGCCCCCGGACTTTGCCACAAGGGTGGAGGACGGGGCGTGACAGAGTGGTATCAGAGCAATTTGCTTTAAACCCAAGAGTCTTCTTTCGAATTTAGTCTAGTATCGTTTGCTAAACTAGTTGAGTGAGTCGACAAGCCTAGCACTCCGACACATCATGCTCAACGAGAAGAAGGTAAAAGTTTTACAAGTTATGTTTTCATATGCAAAGGATATACACATATCCTTATTTTAAGATCTTAAGAATTAAGATCTGACCCTAAGAGATGGAAACCTATTAACGTAACAAATGCCTTAAAGAAATAAGACGAATCGATTCGAATTAACTCTTTTACCTTCAAACAAAAGACGACGCAAAGGAAAGAAGGAAACAAGAAGAAAATCTAGAATGGAAAAGATGAGAAATGTAAGTAAAGAATCCAGGTTTAATCCCTTTCGTCGTAATAAAAATAAGAAATTATGCATAATACCTTATGCTAAAAGCAAGAAATGGAACGAAATCCATTAAGAAGATTCGAGAAATCTTAAGTAACAAGTTTCAATAAAATGAATCCCAAATGAAAGATTTAAAAAACTTCCACCTTATGAACTTATGAAGAAATAATGAACCCAAGTGAGGGTTGTATAAGAATAAATAAAGCGAGTTAGTTATGAGATAAGTAAGGAAATCGTAAAAATTTGACAATTTTTTTTTATATAGATGGCACGAATGATCCATACGACCCGGAAATGCCTGACACCACGAGCCAGTCCAGCCACCATTTTATGGGAATACCAGACATACGCTCCTTGCTTAGGAGACGACTTAGGGGAGTTCTTATCCCATTTTAGGAGGCTATGGGCAGCCGCACAGCCCTACGGAGCCACCGGGATGGACGACATTATGCCCCTGACACAGTTACTACCCCTAGACTGGCAGGGGTGGGTGCGTATGATCACGGGGGACTTTATTCACCCCATTGGGAGGAGCTACGAGAGAGAGGGAGATTTCCTAGGATTTCTCGCCACCCTTCATTTCTACTATGTTGCATTCGGCAATGCGCCGAGGGGACCATACATTCGACCTGGAGACTTGATGCCGGTAGGAGAGGTATCGACCTTGTGGACTCCATTGATTCCTACGTTCTTTCCGGCGGGAGTGATTCCTCTAGTCCTGACATACAGTTTCCTACACCCTATGCTAGATCCCGAGCCCCAGGGGACACGTGACCTTGAGACCGACCCTTCCCACCTAGCTAGAGAGGTCTGACCACCATCGCCTATTTTACGTCCAGTACCAGCCAGTGGGATACGTGGACGCCACGACGCAGAGGCAGGACCATCTCACCCTGTCACTAGTATACGACGACCAGTTCCGGCCTGTCGACCGCTGATGACCGACTCTAGTTCGATTTCGTCCACTGAGCGATGAGTATGGAGGATTCTTCGGGAGTTCTCAGACACGGACAGCAAGGGCAAGGCCCCAGCCCTGTCCGACTCAGTGGAGGAGTACACCCCGAGCTCTCCACCGCCAGGCACCACGAGGGCAGATCCGATCTGCATATCTCCTGACAGGAGCCCTTCCCGTAAGAGGGTATTCTCGCCACCCGCAGGAGAGTTCTATGCGGACCTGAGGAGACAGCTTGACACTGTACGGGGGCTGAGAGGGGCAGAGGCCGAGGGAACCGGGCAGGTCGGAGAGGATGAGGAGGAGGACCCGGAGATGGATGCATCCTGGACAGATACTGCAGGGTCAGTAGCCTAGTGCTCGACGGGCGCCGATTGTTTAGTTGCTTTTATGTCATTTCTATTTTTATGATGTACCCATCAGCAACGGACCTTATGTTTAGGCCGTCCTGATACTTTTTTTTATTTTTAGATTTTGTTACACGGAAACGGCGACTTTATGAGGACTGTTCTGTGATGTTGTTTAGATATTATCACATTTTGACAGTACAAGAACACATTAGCTAGTGTCTTGTGACTGAGTACCTTTTGTGATACCATCCGAGAGTGATGGGCATCATGTCATATACTTAGATAGTACAGTTTGAGAGCTTCAGTTGTATTAAGTTCTCGAGGAGGCACAGATGATGATGATATATATATATATATGACCTTAGGAGTCTTTTACAGTATATGAGATTCTTATATTATGTTTTCACTTACTTAGTATTAAACTTATATGCATAACAAGACAGTAAGATTTCATAAGTGAATAATCATAATAAGATTTCAACTAAAACTCGATTATCCAACGGAATAAATATGAACTATCAGAATGCCACCAAGAAGAGCTGGACGCCCGAGAGGCAGTGGTAGAGGACGAGGTGCTAGGAACATAGAAGAAGAATTTGAAGTGGAACGAGCAGCAACCCCACCTCTCCCACAACCAGTGAGAAGAATAGAAGAACTATTCTTGTGACAAAACCCACCGGTATTCAATGGGATAGGAGACCCAGCTGAGGCTGAAGTATGGGTGCGTGCTCTGGAACGCATCTTTAACTTCTTGCGCTGCACTGATCAGGAACGCATGACTTGCGTTTCCTTCCAGCTGACAGGATCAGCTGACTATTGGTGGGAAGCAAGGAAGAAGATAATGACTCAGGAGCAGTTAGGAAACCTAACTTGGGAAGAGTTCAAAGTGGGGATATATGACAAATATATTCCCAAGAGCTATCGAAAGAGGAAGAAAACCGAGTTCTACCATTTGAAGCAAAGTAGGATGATTGTGACAGAATACGACAGAGTATTCTGTGATATGTCGAGATATGCACCCGAGCAGGTCGACACGGACGAGAAGATGGCCGAAAGGTTCTGTGCCGGTCTGAGGCATGAGATTAGGATGGCCCTAGCCAGCCATGGAGGGTTATCTTACCCAGAGTCTCTCAGCCGGGCTCTCGATATTGAAACTGCCATGCCAACAGAAAGGCATGCACCAACCCACCCACCGACGTATCCACAGAACCAGCCCCAGCAGTTTAAGGGCAAGAGGAAATGGGAGGATCAGCGTCCTAGTCCCATTCAGAAGAAACCATGGGAAGGACAGGCACCTTCCCAGAATTTTGGAAGGCAAGGCCCGACGCCACAGTCCGAGAATTTTCAACAGAAGCCCACCTGTCCGAAATGCAAGAAAATGCATAGTGGAGTGTGCAGAGCGGGTAACAATGAATGCTACGCTTGTGGACAGAAAGGGCATTATGCAAATTATTGCCCTACCCGACAACAAGGGAGAAATACGAGGCCAAATCAACAGCCCCAGAGGAAAAATGTGTAGGCTATTCAAGCTCAGCCCCAGGCACGCTCATACCCCCAGCATCTATTACCACCGCCACCACCACCACCTTACCAGTATAGACAGCAGCATAGACAGCCACAGAACGCCTGAGCTTACACAATGAAACAAAAGCAACCTGAAGGAAATCTGGGCAACCTGACAGGTATGGGAACACTCCTCGACTTGCCAATAATAATTTTATTTGATACGGGAGCATCCCATTCTTTCATTGCTAAAGCATGCGTAGAGAACTTAAAGCTGGAACCAGAACTAGTTGAGGCAGCTATAAAGGTGTCTTCACCTTTAGGAGGAATTACTACGCTCACTCACGCATGCTCTAATCTGAACTTGAACTTAGGATCATTTAAGATCTTAGCAAACGATCTTAGTGTCATCACCATGAATGACGTGGACATAATTTTAGGAATGGATTGGCTAGCTAAAAACTACGCCACAATCCTTTGTAATGAGAGGCAAATATCATTTCAATCTCCTGGTGAGAAACCCACTAGATTTCACGGGATTACCACGAGTTGTAAAAGGATAGTTATCTCGGCACTACAAGCCGAGAAACTGGTGAAGAAAGGATGTTCGGCCTATCTCGTTCATCTCCGTGGAGAAGAAGAAGAAGAAAGAAGGATCGAAGATGTCGCTATCGTGCAGGAATACACAGATGTATTTCCTGAAGCACTACCTGGATTGCCACCAAACCGCCAACTAGAGTTTACAATAGATTTGGAACCAGGCTCGGCACCGGTATCGAAAGCACCCTACCGAATGGCGCCTAAGGAGTTAGAAGAGCTCAAGATACAGCTTCAAGAGCTTTTAGATCTAGGTTTTATCAGACCTAGTGTATCGCCATGGGGAGCGCCGGTACTGTTCGTGAAGAAGAAGGATGGAACGTTAAGGATGAGCATAGACTATAGAGGTCTAAACAAACTGACACTCAAGAACCGATATCCTTTGCCAGTGATAGACGACTTGTTTGATCAACTGAAAGGAGCAAGCATTTTCTCGAAGATAGATTTACGCTCAGGATACCACCAACTGAAGATTCGAACCGAGGATGTCCCTAAAACAGCTTTTCGGACACGGTATGGTCACTACGAGTTTGTAGTGATGCCGTTCGGATTAACCAATGCACCAGCAGTGTTCATGGACCTGATGAACCGAGTGTTTCATCCCTACCTAGACAAATTTGTCCTAGTATTCATAGATGATGTTCTCATATACTCGAAGAGTGAAGAGGAGCATGAGAAACATCTAAAAATCACTTTGGAAGCCCTCAGGAACGAGAAGTTCTATGCCAAATTCAGTAAGTGCGAATTCTGGCTTAGAGAGGTAACTTTCCTTGGACACATTGTGTCGTCAGAAGGAATCAAGGTGGACCCTACAAAGGTAGAAGCAGTACGAGATTGGAAGTCACCGACCACTCCCAACGAAATCAGAAGTTTCTTAGGACTGGCGGGATATTACTGAAGATTTATAGAAGGATTTTCTAAGATAGTGAGACCAATGACGCAAAAGCTGCGAAAAGAAATCAAGTACAAATGGTCTCAGGAGTGTGAGGATAGTTTTCAACTGTTGAAAGACAAGTTGATGACAGCCCCAGTTTTAGCTGTCCCAGAACCAAACAAGGAGTATGTCGTCTACACCGATGCATCCAAGAATGGATTAGGCTGTGTACTGATGTAGGAAGGGAAGGTGATAGCCTATGCATCGCGACAACTCAGGCCACACGAGCTTAACTATCCCACTCATGATCTGGAACTAGCTGCAATAGTGCATGCTTTGAAAATTTGGAGGAACCACCTTTACGGAGTTCGGTGTGAAATTTTCACGGATCACAAAAGTCTCAAGTATTTCTTCGAGCAGAAGGATCTTAACATGAGACAGAGAAGATGGCTAGAGTTAGTAAAAGATTACGACTGCGGTATCAATTACCATCCGGGCAAAGCTAATGTAGTAGCTGATGCTGTGAGTCGTAAAAACTCGTCAAAGATCGCATTTCTACTAACTCAAGAGGTAGACCTTTTAAGAGAGTTCAACAAGATGAATTTAGAAGTCTTACAGCCTCTTGAAACTGTGGAAGGAGTTCTCGCCACCTTAGTGATAGAACCAGACCTGAGAGGTCGAATTCTAGAAGCATAAAGGATAGACGAGAAATTGGAGAAGATACGGCTCAAGGTGAGAAATAACGACGTCACAAACTATAGAGAAGAATCTGATAACGCCATCACCTTTGAAGAAAGATTGTGCATTCCACACAATGAGAAGCTCAAGGATGAAATCATGAGCGAAGCACACGATACGCCCTATACCGCTCACCTTGGGACTACAAAGATGTACCAGGATCTGAAAAAGAAATTCTGGTGGGACGGTATGAAACGAGACATAGCTTCTTTCGTGGAGAGATGTTTAGCTTGTCAGCAAGTGGAAGCATTACACCAAAGACCCTATGGGAAACTACAGCCGTTAGAGATCTCAGAGTGGAAATGGGAACACATAGCGATGGATTTTGTGACTGGATTACCCAAATCCAAGAGAGGAAATACTGCCATTTGGGTAATCGTTGAACAACTCACAAAATCTGCTCATTTTGTACCTATAATGATCACGTACAGTTCAGATAAGTTGGCTCAATTGTATGTGGGAGAAATCATACGCCTGCATGGCGTACCTGTCTCAATAACGTCAGACCGAGACTCGAAGTTTACATCTAGATTCTGGATAAGCTTGCAGAAGGAGTTAGGAACGAGGTTAAATTTTAGTACTGCCTTTCATCCACAAACTGATGGACAGTCCGAAAGGACTATTCAAACTCTGGAAGATATGTTGAGAACCGTGATTCATGACAGAGGCGGAAGTTGGGAAGCAGTACTACCATTAATTGAGTTTGCCTATAACAACAGCTATCAGGCAACAATAGAAATGACACCATATGAGGCACTTTATGGGAGAAAGTGTAGGTCGCCATTGTATTGGGACGAAGTTGGAGAAAGAGACATAGTGGGCCCAGACTCAGTCGGCAAAATGATAGAGATCGTTCGCCGGATTAGAGGAAGAATCAAAGAAGCAAAAGACAGGCAAAAATCTTATGCCGACACTCGTAGAACCGAATTGCAATTCAAAGAAGGCAACCGAGTTTTTCTAAAAGTATCTCCGTCCAAAGGGATAATTAGATTCGGCGTCAAAGGAAAACTACGACCTCGTTTTGTTGGACCCTACGAGATCCTAGAGAGGATAGGGTCAGTTGCTTATAGACTGGCATTGCCGCCGAGTTTCAGGAACGTTCATAATGTATTTCACGTGTCACAGCTTAGAAAATACATATTTGACCCCAAATATGTCATACATCAAGAAGAAATGGTTTTAAATCCCGATTTGACGTATGAGGAAAAGCCCAAAGCTATTTTAGATTATAAGGTGCAACAACTCCGAAGTAAATCCATTTCCTTAGTAAAAGTGTTATGGAGAAACCATGGACAAGAAGAAGCTACTTGGGAACTGGAGGATAAAATGAGAGAAAAGTATCACTACTACAAAAACGCTAATAGACAAGGGTTAAAAACCCTTGTCGTAGCTTGTTCTCAACCCTTGTCGAAAGTGGTGTTGTCATATATTCTCGCTCATAGACAACGGTTTATAAACTGTTGTTGGGAACCCTAAGATATTTAGTTTTGATGATGGTCTTTCGAAACACACTTAGCTGTTTTTGGAGTTATGCACTGTTCTACGTGTAAAACAGATCACTAGATATAAAGTAAATCTTGTTATAGAACAGATTAGGAGATGACTTGAAATGTAAAGGAATATTCCTACAGAAGTCAATCTCAATCTTAGTATAGGATGAAGGTCAAGTTTTCACGCCAAAAGGATTCGATCTGCTGTAACAGACAGCGACCAGATCGATGACCAGATCGACGTTTGCAGCGAGGCACCAGAACGATTGAGTCATCAATCCACCAGCTGACATCATCCTACACATCATATGCTCTTGCCACGTCAAGATTAAAGTCCATCCAACTGGGATTGGAAAGAAGATCTTCGGTTAACACATAGAAGGAAAAAGACCGTTGGCAATCTGCTTTCCATATCTTGAAGATTGAGTCAACACACTCTACATGGCAAGAAGAGATATGATGGACATTCTTGATTGGCAATATTCCATCAATCTCACGCTAATCAACAACGGCTAGAATTTTTCAATTCAATGCCTATATAAGATTGAAGTTCAAAATCTTGAAATACACGAGACACACGCGCGCTACACTGAATTATACTTCCAAGCTATCTTCACTGATCCAGACTTAGAGCTTCAAGAACTGTGATTCTACATCACACCAACCTATCTCGATTGAAGTCTGTCTTGTCGAGAGGAAGCAGATCACCTCGCTAGCTAGTAGGTTTCTAGTGGAAACGTTGAGGTAATCTGTTGTAAAGGGACACGACCCTTACTTCGTGCATAAGTATCACTCAAGTTGTGATTGATACTTGTGACTCGTTCTCCATGAGTATAAAGAAGCAGAGTATCCTAGTAGTGGATAATCTGGTCTAGTTTTGACCAGATCGTGGACGTAGGGTTTTCCCGAACCACGTTAAACAACTGTGTGCTTTACATTCCTGCATTTTTATTTCCAGTTGTTTATTATTCTAACATTCTGCACTATAATTCTGCATCTCAATCAATCTGTTTAACAATCTGGATTATTCCTAAGGTTTTCTAAACAAGAGCAATCATTAATCCACCATTATTCCGCACTCACTCAACACTCAGAAAGTAATAAGATCACTCTTATTATTAGCTAAGTGTTTTCACTAAGAGAGTAATCTGTTTGGACTAAAACTGCTATCGATCTGCACATCGATCTGTCTAGTCATCTACCGAGCAATTTCTTATACAGAATAGCTTGAACTCTCGTACAATCTGTCAAGTAAACTGAAAAGTCTGTATTTGGTGTATTTCCCCCCCAATACACCAAACCTTGCTCTTTCGGGACCAACAACTGTTGTCGTAAATATTTACAACAACGGCTAAGACAAGGGTTTCTGGAACCGTTGTCGTATATAAAAAAAATTCGCTCATAGACAACGGTTCTTAAAACCGTTGTCGTAGGTCTTAAATATTTGCTCATAAGACAACATTATATTTTTGAACCTATTGCTAAAACTAATAAAATAAATATTAAATTGAAATGAAAACATCAAATACTTAAATATTTAAAATTAAATTACTAATATAAATAATATAACATAAAAGCATATTGCAATATTTATCAGCACTTCAACTTTAATCCTAAAAATACCAAAGCAAGCTCCAATACAATACTTTAAGTTTGATAACTACATGGTACCATAGTCTTCATTTCTAGTTCCATTCTTAATCAATCATAATGCAGGTTTCACGCCTACTGTCATAACCAACCAGATTTGTAACTTCCACCAAATTGCTGGTTAGTTGTTTTTGTCACCTGCAGAACTGTTACATCCAAAGATTGAGTCAGTTAATGCCTGGACATCGATAAAAAGGAGATATTAGGTTACCTCTTGCGCTTGCTTTTCTGAGAGGAGGAAGAAGAAGGATTGCTGTGCCAATTCCTTTTCCTCTGGTTGATAAACCAGTTATTAATCTATTTGAGCTGTAACCATGTTTCTTGCACTAGTCTTGCCTTATCTTCCTCCTAAGAAAACAGATTATAAAGCATTTAATACAAGGTATTGCTTCGTCTATCATGAAAATGGATAATGTTTTTGGAACTATTCACTTACTGTTGGATATGGCCACTTGGAATGTGACTGCTTTCAACAAGGATGTAGAATCACTAGGCAGTTTTCCTGCTCTTCGTTTTTGAAGTATTTCTTCTCTGATGTCGAAAATCTTCTCCTTATAACCCTATAAAGTAGACACAGTTATAAATTGATTATGGTAAAGCACCATAGTCGAGGCTGGTGATTCTTCACCTGTTTGAGCTCATGTTTGAGCTCTTGTTTCACACGTTCCATAAGGGATCTCTCGCTCTCTGTTGGGACAAGAGGGCCGAATCCCATACTATCTGGTCCATCAAGGCTTTCGTCGAACAAGTTAATCTCACTCTCTGCCTGGTCCTCATCATCATCAGACATGGTTGCTCCTGTACCTTCACCTGGTGCTACCCCTGCGAAGAAATTACTGAAAAGAATCAAGATAATGCATATGCAGAAAATCCAACAGGCCATGATTCAATGTTTACCAATGTAGGATACAAAATTAGACAAGTAACCAGATTTTATAACCTGTCAAGCTTTGCAATGACTGCTCAAGCTCCCAACAAGCCATGACTGCTTCCATTGCATGGACTCGAACATGTTGTTGAAGTTTTTCTTTAAAAAAAGATAGCAAGAGAACATAATGTGTCTACACCAAAGGAAAGAGAAAACAGAGGTGTGAGACAACATTGAAGATCAATGCTAAAAAGAATAGCAAAATTGATTAGCATACTTTTATAAAAGAAGCAATGCAAAATCACCAAGCAATGTTTGTGGCCATATATGTAATATATGCACTAGGACGATTTCTTTAATACGGTGAGCACTTCAATCGTTCAAATCAAATATTTGAAATATTTATCCAATAACCGACACAATTCTAATCCATTTTCAGCTGCTAAGTTCAGTAAAAGAAGTTTCTTAATGAATACCATTTTCAGAAGAGCACGGTTTGGTGTATGGGGGGGGGGGGGAATACACCAAATACAAACTTTTCAGTTTACTTGACTAATTAAGCAGAGAGACTTAAGCTTTTCTGGATTACAGATTGCTTAAAGTGACAGACCAGATTGACTAACTAATCAATCTTGTTCTGTCCAAACAGAAACTCTCAAGTGAGTGATACAAAGCAGAAAGTAAGAGTGATCTTATTTTCTAACAGTGTATTGTGTGCGGAATAATGGTGGATTTAGTTGATGCTCTTTGATTAGAAAAACTTTCAAATCTTAGTCGAGTATTTAGAGGATTGATTAATAATGCAGTTTGAATGAGAGTGACAGATAGTGAATAAAACAACTGGAATATAAATGCAGAAAGTAAATAACACAGTTATTTTAC
>JAPKLX010001581.1:0-19700 GCA_026898415.1 Leonotis leonurus | reverse complement strand
GGAAGAAGCCAGTCACTGAGAAGCAACATATGACAAAGAAACATGTTGCCACTGAAAGACATCAATCTGCTACTGAAAAACCAAAGCAGGTTTTCAGGAAGCAAACTGGCCCTAAGAACCATGCTTCTACTGAAGAGAAGGTTTTCAGAAAACCTAAGGCAACTGATAAGCCAAATGTTACTGAAAAACCAAAAGCAAAGACCACTGAAAGACCTAAGGCAACTGACAAGCTTAAGGTATCTAAAAAGCCTAAGACACAAAGGCAACCTCAGAGAAATTATTCCACTGAAAGGCATGAACATGGAAGAAACTTTCAGTCTCCTGAGACACGATTCCAAAGAACAAAGTGCTCACACTGCACTTGTTCATCAAATGGCTCAAGTCCCAGAAGCTATGACTCACAAAGACATAGATCTCAACGCTGGGAATCTTATTTCAACAATACCTATTACAGAAATGAACATAGGAATTCATCACCTAGTTCATACTCAAACAGTTCAAGAAGAACTAATGTTTACTATCAAAGACCACATGGGTCAGTAAACACGGAGAAAAGTTGGACTAAGAACCAACGACACACTAAAGCTAACTTTAAGGCTAACACTAAGCCTGAAGTAAGCAAAAAGTATGTTCCAAAAAGGAATTCTGAGAAATCTGAGTCTCAGAAAAGGAAAACCAAGATTGCATCTGCATCAACATTCATCAGGCAACATTGGGTGCCAAAGCATAGCATGCATACTGAAGCTGGATCTAGTGCCAAGTTGGATCCTAAGACTCAATAATTGCAGGACTCAGGACCAAGGAAAGGTGCACAAAAGGAGCAGTCCAGCTGGATCATAGACAGTGGATGCTCAAGGCACATGACATTTCAGAAAGAAGCTCTCTCCAACTATATAGAGAAAAATGGTCCTCAGGTAACCTTTGGTGATAACTCAAAAGGTTTCACTAAAGGGTATGGTACTCTCAGTATAGGGAATGTCTCAATTGATAATGTTTCCTATGTATCTGGCCTGAAGCACAACTTACTTTCAGTAAGTCAGTTGTGTGATAAAGGTTTTAATGTTGTTTTTAGTTCTGATGAGTGCAGGATTAATAAGCTCACTGATGAGACCACCGTTATGAAAGGCTTCAGGGTGGGAAATATTTATGCTGCTGACTGGAAAGAGTCCTCCCCTGAAACATGCCTGGTCTCCAAGAGCACTTCAGAACAAAGTTGGCTATGGCACAATAGACTTAGTCACCTGAACTTCAAAGTCATCAATAGACTTTCAAGACATAGTCTAGTGCGTGGATTGCCCAACTTGATTTTTGACAAAGATCACATATGCGGAGCCTGCCAAAGTGGAAAGCAAATCAAAGCTTCATTCAAGACAAAAGAAACTCCATCCACTGAGAAGATTCTTCAACTCCTTCATATGGATTTATTTGGACCAGTGACTCCACTGAGTGCCAATGGTAGGAGATATTATCTTGTTATTACTGATGACTTTTCTCGTTATACATGGACAGTGTTTCTACATCACAAGAATGAAACCATGGAGAGAATACCAGCCTTGCTCACCAAACTAAAGAATCAGAAGTCAACAAATGTCATCACCATACGCACTGATAGAGGAACTGAATTCCTCAACGCAAAAATTTCAGAATTCTGTGCAAACATGGGGATTGAACATCAGACTTCAGCAGCAAGGACTCCACAACAAAATGGCGTAGCAGAACGAAGAAACAGGTCACTGAAGGAAGCAGCAAGAACTATGCTTAACAGTTCAGGAGTTCCAAAGAAATTCTGGGCTGAAGCTATCAACACTACTTGCTACACTCAGAACAGATCCTTACTGACCACACGCCAAGGAAAGACTCCATATGAACTATGGAATGACAGGAAGCCTACTCTTAAATATTTTCGTGCTTTTGGTTGCAAGTGTTATATTCACAATAATGGTAAAACTCAGTTAAAGACATTTGATGGCAAAGCTGATCCAGGATTTTTCCTTAGATACTCAGAGGAGAGTGCTGCCTATAGAGTCTTTAACAAGAGAAGACTTATAGTGGAAATAACACCTTATGTTATTTTTGATGAGTCTATTTTTGAGTATAGGTTGAAAGAAACTGAAGATATCACTCAAAAACTTCAAAATCTGAACTTTCAACCTTCAGTTCAAAGTTCAAAGGAGATTCTCATCTGGAGTTTAGAAGAAGAAGATGAAGAAATCACCCCCACTGAAGAAACAGACATCAGATTGAATCAAGACATGGAGTCCACTAAAGTTAGAGAGTCAGAATCTGAAGATAGGACTCCAGCCCCTGAACCTGAAATTGAATATTCTTCTTCTACTGAACCTAAAAATCTCACCACTGAGATTCCACTTAGAGAAGAAGACATTCAATCTGAAGATCTCATTGACGTTCAGATTCTACCTGAAGTACAGACACATACTGACAATCTCACCACTGAGATTCCATCACCAACTTCAGGGAGTAACATTCCAAACTTAGTCAATATTCCTATAACTGTTGCTACTAACGATATTTTGGCCAGTTCAGATAAAGCTATTTTGCAGGATATTCAACAAACTGAATATGTAAGAGCCAACAAGCAAGGGGGAACAAACATAATCCCTCAGACTGAAGAAGAATTCAATCCATTTCAAAGAAGTCCTTCAGTAACAACACCTCCTCCTAGTCAGAGGATGGACTTAATAATCATAACTGAAGAGGACATGCGTAGAAGAAGAAGATGGATTGAAGATCACCCAGCAGAATCAGTGATTGGAAGTCTACAAAGAGGAGTTCAGACCAGAAATCAAATTCAGGCAGAAATGGTCCAGCCATTAGCCACCGTTGAAGCTCCTACTGACTCCACCACTGAAGAACAACTTCTGATAAAAGCTGATGTTGCACTGTTTTCAGATGAAAACTTCCTACACAGCTGTTATCTCTCCAACATTGAACCCAAGGACGCTCAGGAAGCCCTTCAGGATATGAACTGGGTCTTCGCGATGCAAGAGGAACTGAATGAATTCACCAGGAACCAAGTTTGGGAACTTGTGGATCGTCCTAGGCATCAAGGTGTCATTGGTGTGAAATGGGTCTTCACGAACAAGAAGGACGAGCTAGGAGAAGTTGTTCGCAACAAGGCTAGACTGGTTGCCAAGGGTTATTGCCAAGAAGATGGAATTGATTTTGATGAGACCTTTGCACCAGTGGCCAGATTGGAAGTTATCAGACTTTTTCTCGCCTATGCAGCTCACATGAAGTTCAAAGTCTACCAGATGGACGTGAAGAGTGCATTCCTGAACGGCGTACTGAAGGAAGAAGTCTACATGGAGAAACCACCAGGCTTTGAAACTGACTACACCAAAGTGTATAAACTACACAAGGCTATTTATGGGCTGAAACAAGCTCCTAGAGCTTGGTATGACACTTTGTCTTTTTTTCTTATTGAATCAGGTTTCAAGCGAGGATCAGTGGATAGAACTCTATTCACCATCAAGTATAATGGAGACATATTAATCGTTCAGATTTATGTTGATGATATTATATTTGGTTCGAAGTCTCAGAAGCTTTGTGACAAATTTGCCAAGTTGATGAAGACTCAGTATCAAATGTCAATGATGGGAGAGATGGGATTTTTCTTAGGATTCCAGATCAAGCAGTCCCCTGAAGGCATCTTCATCAACCAAGCCAAATACACAAAGGAACTGATCAACAAGTTTGGTGTTCAGAACAGCAAAGCAACCAAGATTCCAATGAACACCAACGGCAGAATTGAACCAGATTCTGAAGGAAAGCCAGTCAGTCAGACTGAGTATAGAGGAATCATTGGATCTCTTCTATATCTCACTGCCAGCAGGCCAGACATCACCTTCACAGTTGGAGTGTGTGCGCGCTATCAAGCCAACCCTAAAGAGTCACACATGGAGGCTGCAAAGAAGATTCTGCGCTACCTGAAGGGCACACCCAACCTTGGCTTATGGTATCCTTCAGATGATAACTTAGAACTAACTGGTTATTCTGATGCTGATTTTGCAGGTTTCAAGTTGGATAGGAAATCCACTTCAGGTACCTATCAGTTCTTGGGAAACAAGCTCGTAAGTTGGTTCTCCAAGAAGCAGACTTCAGTTGTCACATCAACCACTGAAGCTGAATACATGGCTGCTGGAAGTTGCTGCTCTCAGATCCTCTGGCTTAAGCAACAGCTTAGAGATTATGAAGTGCCTACCACTCAGGTTGCAATTTATTGTGACAGTTCAAGTGCCATTGCCATCACTCAGAACTCAGTTCTACATACAAGGTGCAAGCACGTGGACATCAGGCATCACTTCATAAGAGATCACGTTTAAAAGAAGGATGTCACCATTGAGAAAATCCATACTGACATCCAACGAGCAGACATTCTTACCAAGCCATTGGAGGAAGCAAGATTCAAAATGCTAAGTGGAAGACTTGGCTTACTGAATCCAGACCTCTCCTGACTGTGTTCACTGAAGGTATAACTCTGCACCCTATCCCACTGATGTCTTAATAACTCATTGACTCAGTCTTCTTAGTAAACTGAAGTCATGATGATAATAAGACTCAAAATAACGTGATGGTTACATTCTGGATAACTCTACATAGTTATCTCAGGTAACAAATCATCACACATTGCAAAATACTTGCTTAAACTAACCATGTAGGTTACTGAAGCACCATACTGAAAGACCTCAGAACAAGCGTAAAGATTTACCCAAAATCTGGCAATCATCTGAAGTCTACACACTAAAGAAATTCAAAAAGGGCGTGAATAAGAATCTGAAGTACACATGGTCAACCGAAGGACTTCAGAATCTGAAAGCAGAATCGCCACTGAAAGGAAGAAACTCAGTAGCTAGTATCAGCAACTGAAGCTCAACACTTGCACTTCTCTCATATTTATTGCTCTAAGCGTTTTGTTCTTCAAACTGAATTGAATGTTATAAGCGTAATTAAAGGCACATCGTACCTCGAACGATTCCACGTATCATATATGCTATCTTGCATTTAATACTTTCTGATATCTACAGTAGCTGTACAGTGCCTGTTATCATCACATTTTGACCTCGGGAACTCAAACGTCGCGCATATACTCCACGTGCTATACACTTTCCCGCCTTGTCAACCTCTTTGCAACGTGCTTTAACCCTAACCGTTGATCTCTTAAAACACGGAGCCAGATCTAACCGTCCATATTTCTTATCAACTTCTATAAAGATCACCTTCTCTGATCATCAAATCTTTTACACTTCATTTCTCTCAAAAACCTTACGCTATATTTTCTTTCTCTCGCGATCTTACTGCCTGCACTTTAGTGATCCAAGACTGCTTGTGTGTTGATTCTTAATCTTTTATTCTCAACCTTTTAACGTATGATATCTTACATCTTTGCATGTTCTGTTTCTCTACATAACTGCATCTTTGTAATTCTTGTTGATACTAGAGATATAATCTATATTTTCTTTTTACAGTAAATCAGCACCATGGGAAAGAAAGCTATTCTTGGACCAGCGATGAAGCTATCTCAAATTCGTGCTCGTTTGTACACCGAGCCTACTGCTGTCTTCTCAGAAACTGAAGTTGCTGTGGCGAAGACTATGTTTGAGATCATCAAAGCCAATGGTCTGGAGAGACTGACCACCCTTCGCCCGAAGAACACCTATCCTGAACAGGTGGTTCACTTCTACCTTAATCTGGGCTACGAAGCCTCAGACCTGAAGTCATCCCTTGATATCTCTACCAGGGAGCCTATTACTGGAGCCACTGAGGTTCAGAAGCTGCATCTGAACGTGACTGAGTTGCTGCAGTCTGTTTTCACTCTGAGGAACGTGGGTCACACCAAACCCATTCAGTTCCTGAAGGACAAGGAGGCCATTCAGGAATTCTTTTCGGCGATTCAGGTGGATGATCCCCCTCGCCAGTTCTCTACAGCAAACAACAACAAGGGCTTGATATGCCCTGAGTTCAAACTCTTGCTGGATGTGGTTCAGCACTGCATCCTTGGGAAGAAGTCTTCCCATGAACAGCTAAGTTGGCAGAAGTTTGCGTTGATGAAGAGTATATACGCCTGCGATGGTGCCAACTGGGTTGTTGTGATGGAGGAACTGGTGATGGCTGAGGCCAACAAGCTGAAGGAAGTGCCCGGAGGGGTCACGATGACTGGGAATGACACGCTGAACCTTGTCACCAAGGTTTCTATCTTGATCGAGGAGTCTTACAAGTTTGCTGACTCTGCCTTCCCTTCTGCCAAAGCCTATGATGAAAGGTGGATGTTTTCCACTGACTTGGATGTGCAAACTTGCATGCACGGGAAGGCTATGGCCCTTCAGATTGAACTGCCCAAGGTGAAGAGAAAGGGCAAGAAAGCTGCTACTGAAGAGGAAGACGTGGACCCCATCCATGCAGTGGAGGATTATGATGAAGAGGAGGCAACTGAAGACACTCCTGAAGTTCCACCTCCCTCTCCTCCCAGGGCCCCCAAGAGGAAGCGCAATCCGTCCAAGCGCCTTATTCTTCGTGCAGAGAAACCCTCATCTCCTCCTCCTACACAGCCTATCCTTCAGGAGGTTCTTGATTCCTCTACTGATGAGGACCTCCAGGACCAATACACCCTCTCCAAATGCCCTCGCCAATCTATCCCTAACCCTGAACCCATCTCCACTGTTAACCCTTCAGATTTCCTACCCCCTCCTACCATCATAGACCTATCCCCCTCTAAAACAACCTCCCTCACCAAAACCAAAACACCCACTAAACCCATCGCACCCACAGCCGCAGCATTTCCTCTTACTGAACCTTCTATTTCATCAAAAGAACCTGGAAATGCTGCACAACCAATTGTTCCTTCATTCTCTCCTGATCTGCAAGTTACTGAACCTTCTATTTCACCAAAACCAACTAATGCACCACTGCCTTCTGAACGTACTGGAACTAATTCTTCAGAGCCTTTGATAACCACTGGGGATTCATTGGACAAGTACCAGACTATTTCAGAGCCTAACCTTGCTGAAGTTCCCCGTTCAGAAACCAACCAACTTGCCTTCACCTCCAACCCTACTGAAACCCAAGCCTTAGTGCTTTCCTCCCCAGCCCAAATCTACCTCAATAACCTGGAGCTCCAATCTTTCAAATTTCTGAGTTCCACTTTCCCTGAACTTTTCAACCATCCATCCCTTGTACCTCTCTGCCAGCGCCTCTGGACTTGGCGCCAGTATCGTTTTATCGATACCCTTGCTCTCCAGTACAAGATTGAGTTGTCTGGATGGAGCGCAGTTTTGACTGAGGAAGCTGAACTTCAGAATCTGTTTCAGTTTTCTGATGCCAAGGATGCATTTCTTAATGCTGAGGCCTTTATTGAAAATGATATTTTTCAGGCTGAGGCTGATGCAGGGCGCACATACTTTCGTCGTACTTCCACTTCTCTCTCTGTCCCTGCCACTCAGGCCTCTAACTCTTTTTTTCCTGAAGCTCTGACTTCAGAAGGAGCACTCCTTGCTGCTCACCGCTCTATCTTTGAGGCCACCATCTCCAAGCTCAAGATGCATTCTGATGCTGAGAGCCAGCGCATTACAAACTCCAGTGCCTCCATGATCAACGCCCTCCAGGCCACTTATACAAAGAAGCTTGAAGGCCACGTCGCTGACCTTCAGAAGTCTATGGATGCCATAACTGAAGAAAATGCCTCTCTGAAGGCTGACCTGAAAGCTGCCACGTCTACTGAGGCCTTGGATGCCAAAATTGAAGATGCTATAAAGGCCCAGTACTCAGATTTGCAAGAATTTGTGAAGAAGGAGATGCAATGCACTTTTCCCAAACATCTGGAATTTTACAGAGTTCCTTCTCACAAGAAATTTTATGATCTCGTGCTCTCCTGCAACCACAATCGCACCAACACTCACTCTCTGCGCACTGAATTTGATGCTTCCATCAAAGATCTTTCAGAAATGCGCTCAACCATCTCTCAACTCTCCACTGACTGCTCTGCGCATGGCAAATCCATTGATCGTCAACGCTCGCGCATCAGTCTAACCTTCAAGAGGGTTGATTCCAGCTATATTCTCGCTGAGACAGCCAAGGCCACCGCTGATTCTGCCCTTTCACAGGCTATCAAGGCCCAAGAGTCTGTTGATGCTGCACGCTTGCATGCTATCACTGCCAAGTCTCGGGCTGAGTCTTCTTCTGGCCCTCCTTTTTCTACTCAAAATCCTGAACAGCAAACTCAGGTGGATCTCATCATCGCCGACTGTCGCCGCCGCCTTTCTCAGATTGAAGGTCTTTGCCAATCAATTACAGACTACAACAAACTTGACCTTCAATTCCCTCCGGTCAACACTCTTCCATGGCATGCTGACTCTATCCTAAAGGATGCCTTTAATGCTGCCAATAAGGGGGAAGAGACAGTGCCTGAAAACATCTCCCCTGCCCCTGAAGCTGTCACTGAAAAGGCCACTGAAGTGCCTACATCTGAAGCTGCAACTGAGGAGAAAGATGATGAAGATGATGAAGAAGATGAACGATCGCCAACGCCTGATATTGAACTCACTGATGCTGAAGGCGATGAGGATGATGATGATAATGACGAGGACGGACCTTCAGGTGCCGTGCCTTCAGGTGCTGCATCCAATACTGAAGAGCCAGCCCCTAATGCTGCTGTTGCTTCTGAACCACCACCTCCTCCACCAAAGTCCAAATCTCCACCTCCTAAGTCTTCAGGTACCAAGGATGATGAAGTGAGTATATATCTCAATACCACTGAGTCATTATCTCTATCTCTTAACAAATCTCTCATTCCTACCCCCTTCCTTTAAGGAATTCCAGGCTGCTGAAGGCTCTGAAAGCTTAGCCGTGCCAAAGGGTAAAGATGCTCAACTCTCTCCTGCTCATTCTGAAGTCAATGAAGAGGATATCTACGAAGGAGAGATGAGTCCTGATTCTGGAGAAGAAGATGACAGAATTCTGATCCAAGTAAACATACCTCCAGAAGCCAGAGAACAAATGCAGGAATTGAAAACTCTTTTTGATGCACGTCAGGCTGAACTGAGAGCCACTGACACTCAACGAGCATCAAGACTATATCAACTGAGACTGCAAGGAAAAGAGAAGAGAACCACTCAATCTGATCCTCCCACGCGCTTTCATGCTGACTCTTAGGTTAGACCCAATCTGAGTGATGAATGGGAAGATCTGAAGGACGATTTTGTAAAGATGCTCGATCACTGGATGATATATGGCGTTTGTGGAGAAACTGATCGAGACATCTTGTTTTAGAATTTTGTGAACGACTACCCAGATTCAGAATTTACAAGGATGATAAGAGAAGATGCTGCCAAGTCTGGAATCACAATCTCTGCTCCTGGTAGGAAACAATTTGATCGACCTAATCTGCCAGGTAGCTCATTTTTGGACAAGAAGCCAATTGAATCTGAAGCCTTAATTGCTGCTCAAGTACTTGGCTGGCAAGATTTGAATCTGAAGGGACCTTTCAGGAAGCTTAGAGATGATACCTATCTAATGTTCAATGTTGTATCTCATGAAGCTCAACTGGAAATGGTTCAGAAAGCAAGAGAAGAAAAGAAGAAAGCTATCCCTTAGCACTGTTTGTTGTATTTTATTCTTCCTGAAGTTCTTGTACTGAAAATCTATGTACTGAACATCTCTTGAATAAAATGCAACATTTTGTCTCTCTTGATCTCAACCTGATGACAATCCTCTAGTTGTCCAGGCTCTGATTTTTTTTGGTTTGATCTACCTAACTGTTTTACTAACTCATCTTTTCTTATAGATTAAGTGTTCTCCAGTTTAGGGGGAATTTCTTATCTTAGATAGATGTTTTCAGGTTAGGTATTGGCATCATCAAAAAAGGGGGAAATTGTTGGGAAATATTTATAAGTGTTTTGATTCAGATTCCAATACCTCCCCTGAAAGATGTTATAAGACCAGTACTGAATCTTAGTGTTTTGTCTAAGAGCTCATATGTTAGGGAGCTCTGTTTTTCAGGTACACTGAAGGACGCTTACACTAAAGATTCAAAGTATGCCAATACTGAAGGACCTCTCTACTGAAGTCTCCACTGAAGTATTGAAGTTGAAGTTAGAAGCCAAAAGTCTTCCAGCCACTGAAGTATCAAAGCTTAAGTCTGTGCTAAAGTCTACATTCTGAAGTTCTCACTGAGTAAACAGTCTACAACGTAGGACTTTCCTTTTAAGGCAAAGATCTCAGTAAGTGAACACAATCTTGTTGCAGACGCCAAAAATGGCAAAAAGGACGAAGACTCCAACGGGAACAATTCAAATGAAGCTCCATCTCGCAACGGTCAAATTCTATGAGAGCTCTATAAATACCCCGCTCCTTCAACACTTCAAGACACCGGTTACTCTGCTTCCAAATTCTCTATCGCTCTTTCTGCATTCGAAGCTTTCAAATCTTCAGATAGAACACTCTAAGCCTTCAGTATTCATCTCCTTAGTGTTCTAAAAGCGATAACTACTTGTAACCGAAGAGTGATTAGACTTCCTTAAAGTCATCTGTAAATCACTGTAAGATCTAATCCATTAAGTTGGAAACCCTCGACTAACATCGAGAACTCGTGGACGTAGGAGCTTTTATCTCCGAACCACGCAAACCAAACCTCTGTGTCTCTCTCTCTCTTAATTTCAGTATTGTTTATTCATTATATTTCATAACTTGAATACTGACTAAGTGTAAAGAGAAACATTGCATTAAGTTTTCTGAAACAAACGAGTAAGATTTAAAGCCACCACATTCCGCACACTTAAGATATTAGTCCATCAGTCAAACACTCAGTGTAAACTGAAGGATTCCTATCTCTAAGTCATCTCTCTCACTGAAGTACCTCCCTTCAGTTCAGGAGCACAAAAGTTTAATTTGATAAAAGAAAGAGACTGGTGTATTCCCCCCCCCCCCATACACTCAGTTTCACTCGTTTCGGGACCAACAAGTGGTATCAGAGCAGTGTGTTTAACTACCACTGTTTCTAAGACCCAAAGGTTTTTAAACTGATCTTTTCAGAAAACTCATCTGCATTTCTTCTAACATCTATCATGGAAACCTCTACTAGATTACCCATGTTCTCAATTGAAGATTATGAGTACTGGAAGTACAAGGTTTCATCATTCCTGAAGGCACATCACGTCATGATGTGGGAAGTAATAAAAACTGGACCAATTGTGATCCTTGTGAAGTACCCTCAGACTACAGCAGAAGGATCTACTGAAGGAGCTGTCAAAAAGCCCATGCACGAGTACAGCAGTGATGAAAAGAAGATTGCTGGACTGGATGATTATGCTAAGCATATCATTTCAGGAACTCTAGAACGTCCCATGCTAGTTCACATACAACATTGTGAAACTGCTCAGGAGATGTGGAACACATTAGAGCAAATGTGTGCAGGTTCGGAGGAAATCAAGGAAAACAAACTAACCCTTAAGTGCCAAAAGTTTGATTCTTTCTTGCAGATACCAGGAGAATAAATAAGTGAGCTTGAACTGAGGATTATGCAAATCCTTACTTTAGTAAAAGCTCTAAATCCAACCAAATACACACAACGTGAGATCAACCTGAAGATTATATGGTGCCTTCGACGTGAAGAGTGGTTGCCATACCAGATCCAGATCAACGGGCGTTCAGACTTCAACTCACTCTCAACCACAGCTATCTTCAGTATCCTTAAAAGCCATGATACAAGGCAAAGGATACTGGAAATCAAAAATCCATCCAAAGAAGTTACTCCCACACCCACTCAGGATATTGTTGCTTTCAAAGCAGACAAGAGTCCAGTAAAAGAGTCCAAATCTGAAGGACTCGACCTTGAAGGTATGACAAAATCTGAACTCATGGAACAGTATGTACTAATGGCCAAACGTTTCGAACGTGCAGATCTTAAGAATGGCCGTTACAGAAGAATGTATAGAGACAACAAAACAAGATGGCCCAAACCACCTTCCACTGAAGGGACAACCTCTATCTCTACGCCTGCATCCAACCAGGACACAACTGCCGCTCAGTCAAGGCCTGAAAGACCTCAGTATAGCAAAGGAGTTTGCTATGAGTGTGGGTCCCCTGATCACTTCAAACCTGACTGCCTAGACCTCAGTAAGAAGGAAAGGGAGGAACTCAGGCAAAGGAGAGATCAGAGGAATGCTGACAGGAAAGCCATGCTAGCTGAGGATGATATTGATCAACTCAACTCACCAGCTATGGTCGTGTATGAAAGACACTTCTCAGATTCTTCAGACGATGAAGATTTGGGATTGATGGCCATTGAGGATGAAGAAGAAGTGATTGAAGAATTTTGTTTGATGGGCAACCATTCTGACTCTTCACCTCAGGTAATATATGCTCATGTCATGCCAAATGGTGAAATTGATTCATCTTCTTTCAATTCCACATCCATCATGACATTGCATACTGAGTCTCACTCAATAACTGAAGTGACAAATACTGACGAGGTCACTGAAACTGAAGACAAAATTACTCAAGAGGAGTATGAAATCTTGGCTAAAGACTTTCATAATCTCCAAACCATATTTCTGATTACCAGAAATGAGAATGAGGAGCTAACATCCAAGTTGGCTCAGAAAACTGAAAATCAATTTCAGAACCTACCCAATGACATTCGAAAGGATGAACTCGTTGAAAGAGTTTGCCAGGAACTCAATGACTCTACTCTTAAGAATCAGGAACAAGAGATCTCTATCTCCAACCTGAATTCTGAACTTGCAACAAAGAATGATGAGATCATTTTTCAAAGATCTCAAATAAATGAGATGACTGAACGTATCGACCTTCTATCTGAAAGGATAGAGTACTACAAAGGAAAGGTTGAAACTTGGACCAAATCAGGCTATACTAATCATATGCTAAGCTCATCTCAACAGTCCCAACGAAAAGGACTTGGCTTTAATCAAGAAAAATCAACTATACCTTTCCTGAAGGTACCAGAGAAACCTCAAACAATCATATCCTTTGTCAAAGGACCCGATCGAAAAGAAAGTGACATGATTATCACTGAGACTGCTTCTAAGTCCCAAGGGAAGAAGCCAGTCACTGAGAAGCAACATATGACAAAGAAACATGTTGCCACTGAAAGACATCAATCTGCTACTGAAAAACCAAAGCAGGTTTTCAGGAAGCAAACTGGCCCTAAGAACCATGCTTCTACTGAAGAGAAGGTTTTCAGAAAACCTAAGGCAACTGATAAGCCAAATGTTACTGAAAAACCAAAAGCAAAGACCACTGAAAGACCTAAGGCAACTGACAAGCTTAAGGTATCTAAAAAGCCTAAGACACAAAGGCAACCTCAGAGAAATTATTCCACTGAAAGGCATGAACATGGAAGAAACTTTCAGTCTCCTGAGACACGATTCCAAAGAACAAAGTGCTCACACTGCACTTGTTCATCAAATGGCTCAAGTCCCAGAAGCTATGACTCACAAAGACATAGATCTCAACGCTGGGAATCTTATTTCAACAATACCTATTACAGAAATGAACATAGGAATTCATCACCTAGTTCATACTCAAACAGTTCAAGAAGAACTAATGTTTACTATCAAAGACCACATGGGTCAGTAAACACGGAGAAAAGTTGGACTAAGAACCAACGACACACTAAAGCTAACTTTAAGGCTAACACTAAGCCTGAAGTAAGCAAAAAGTATGTTCCAAAAAGGAATTCTGAGAAATCTGAGTCTCAGAAAAGGAAAACCAAGATTGCATCTGCATCAACATTCATCAGGCAACATTGGGTGCCAAAGCATAGCATGCATACTGAAGCTGGATCTAGTGCCAAGTTGGATCCTAAGACTCAATAATTGCAGGACTCAGGACCAAGGAAAGGTGCACAAAAGGAGCAGTCCAGCTGGATCATAGACAGTGGATGCTCAAGGCACATGACATTTCAGAAAGAAGCTCTCTCCAACTATATAGAGAAAAATGGTCCTCAGGTAACCTTTGGTGATAACTCAAAAGGTTTCACTAAAGGGTATGGTACTCTCAGTATAGGGAATGTCTCAATTGATAATGTTTCCTATGTATCTGGCCTGAAGCACAACTTACTTTCAGTAAGTCAGTTGTGTGATAAAGGTTTTAATGTTGTTTTTAGTTCTGATGAGTGCAGGATTAATAAGCTCACTGATGAGACCACCGTTATGAAAGGCTTCAGGGTGGGAAATATTTATGCTGCTGACTGGAAAGAGTCCTCCCCTGAAACATGCCTGGTCTCCAAGAGCACTTCAGAACAAAGTTGGCTATGGCACAATAGACTTAGTCACCTGAACTTCAAAGTCATCAATAGACTTTCAAGACATAGTCTAGTGCGTGGATTGCCCAACTTGATTTTTGACAAAGATCACATATGCGGAGCCTGCCAAAGTGGAAAGCAAATCAAAGCTTCATTCAAGACAAAAGAAACTCCATCCACTGAGAAGATTCTTCAACTCCTTCATATGGATTTATTTGGACCAGTGACTCCACTGAGTGCCAATGGTAGGAGATATTATCTTGTTATTACTGATGACTTTTCTCGTTATACATGGACAGTGTTTCTACATCACAAGAATGAAACCATGGAGAGAATACCAGCCTTGCTCACCAAACTAAAGAATCAGAAGTCAACAAATGTCATCACCATACGCACTGATAGAGGAACTGAATTCCTCAACGCAAAAATTTCAGAATTCTGTGCAAACATGGGGATTGAACATCAGACTTCAGCAGCAAGGACTCCACAACAAAATGGCGTAGCAGAACGAAGAAACAGGTCACTGAAGGAAGCAGCAAGAACTATGCTTAACAGTTCAGGAGTTCCAAAGAAATTCTGGGCTGAAGCTATCAACACTACTTGCTACACTCAGAACAGATCCTTACTGACCACACGCCAAGGAAAGACTCCATATGAACTATGGAATGACAGGAAGCCTACTCTTAAATATTTTCGTGCTTTTGGTTGCAAGTGTTATATTCACAATAATGGTAAAACTCAGTTAAAGACATTTGATGGCAAAGCTGATCCAGGATTTTTCCTTAGATACTCAGAGGAGAGTGCTGCCTATAGAGTCTTTAACAAGAGAAGACTTATAGTGGAAATAACACCTTATGTTATTTTTGATGAGTCTATTTTTGAGTATAGGTTGAAAGAAACTGAAGATATCACTCAAAAACTTCAAAATCTGAACTTTCAACCTTCAGTTCAAAGTTCAAAGGAGATTCTCATCTGGAGTTTAGAAGAAGAAGATGAAGAAATCACCCCCACTGAAGAAACAGACATCAGATTGAATCAAGACATGGAGTCCACTAAAGTTAGAGAGTCAGAATCTGAAGATAGGACTCCAGCCCCTGAACCTGAAATTGAATATTCTTCTTCTACTGAACCTAAAAATCTCACCACTGAGATTCCACTTAGAGAAGAAGACATTCAATCTGAAGATCTCATTGACGTTCAGATTCTACCTGAAGTACAGACACATACTGACAATCTCACCACTGAGATTCCATCACCAACTTCAGGGAGTAACATTCCAAACTTAGTCAATATTCCTATAACTGTTGCTACTAACGATATTTTGGCCAGTTCAGATAAAGCTATTTTGCAGGATATTCAACAAACTGAATATGTAAGAGCCAACAAGCAAGGGGGAACAAACATAATCCCTCAGACTGAAGAAGAATTCAATCCATTTCAAAGAAGTCCTTCAGTAACAACACCTCCTCCTAGTCAGAGGATGGACTTAATAATCATAACTGAAGAGGACATGCGTAGAAGAAGAAGATGGATTGAAGATCACCCAGCAGAATCAGTGATTGGAAGTCTACAAAGAGGAGTTCAGACCAGAAATCAAATTCAGGCAGAAATGGTCCAGCCATTAGCCACCGTTGAAGCTCCTACTGACTCCACCACTGAAGAACAACTTCTGATAAAAGCTGATGTTGCACTGTTTTCAGATGAAAACTTCCTACACAGCTGTTATCTCTCCAACATTGAACCCAAGGACGCTCAGGAAGCCCTTCAGGATATGAACTGGGTCTTCGCGATGCAAGAGGAACTGAATGAATTCACCAGGAACCAAGTTTGGGAACTTGTGGATCGTCCTAGGCATCAAGGTGTCATTGGTGTGAAATGGGTCTTCACGAACAAGAAGGACGAGCTAGGAGAAGTTGTTCGCAACAAGGCTAGACTGGTTGCCAAGGGTTATTGCCAAGAAGATGGAATTGATTTTGATGAGACCTTTGCACCAGTGGCCAGATTGGAAGTTATCAGACTTTTTCTCGCCTATGCAGCTCACATGAAGTTCAAAGTCTACCAGATGGACGTGAAGAGTGCATTCCTGAACGGCGTACTGAAGGAAGAAGTCTACATGGAGAAACCACCAGGCTTTGAAACTGACTACACCAAAGTGTATAAACTACACAAGGCTATTTATGGGCTGAAACAAGCTCCTAGAGCTTGGTATGACACTTTGTCTTTTTTTCTTATTGAATCAGGTTTCAAGCGAGGATCAGTGGATAGAACTCTATTCACCATCAAGTATAATGGAGACATATTAATCGTTCAGATTTATGTTGATGATATTATATTTGGTTCGAAGTCTCAGAAGCTTTGTGACAAATTTGCCAAGTTGATGAAGACTCAGTATCAAATGTCAATGATGGGAGAGATGGGATTTTTCTTAGGATTCCAGATCAAGCAGTCCCCTGAAGGCATCTTCATCAACCAAGCCAAATACACAAAGGAACTGATCAACAAGTTTGGTGTTCAGAACAGCAAAGCAACCAAGATTCCAATGAACACCAACGGCAGAATTGAACCAGATTCTGAAGGAAAGCCAGTCAGTCAGACTGAGTATAGAGGAATCATTGGATCTCTTCTATATCTCACTGCCAGCAGGCCAGACATCACCTTCACAGTTGGAGTGTGTGCGCGCTATCAAGCCAACCCTAAAGAGTCACACATGGAGGCTGCAAAGAAGATTCTGCGCTACCTGAAGGGCACACCCAACCTTGGCTTATGGTATCCTTCAGATGATAACTTAGAACTAACTGGTTATTCTGATGCTGATTTTGCAGGTTTCAAGTTGGATAGGAAATCCACTTCAGGTACCTATCAGTTCTTGGGAAACAAGCTCGTAAGTTGGTTCTCCAAGAAGCAGACTTCAGTTGTCACATCAACCACTGAAGCTGAATACATGGCTGCTGGAAGTTGCTGCTCTCAGATCCTCTGGCTTAAGCAACAGCTTAGAGATTATGAAGTGCCTACCACTCAGGTTGCAATTTATTGTGACAGTTCAAGTGCCATTGCCATCACTCAGAACTCAGTTCTACATACAAGGTGCAAGCACGTGGACATCAGGCATCACTTCATAAGAGATCACGTTTAAAAGAAGGATGTCACCATTGAGAAAATCCATACTGACATCCAACGAGCAGACATTCTTACCAAGCCATTGGAGGAAGCAAGATTCAAAATGCTAAGTGGAAGACTTGGCTTACTGAATCCAGACCTCTCCTGACTGTGTTCACTGAAGGTATAACTCTGCACCCTATCCCACTGATGTCTTAATAACTCATTGACTCAGTCTTCTTAGTAAACTGAAGTCATGATGATAATAAGACTCAAAATAACGTGATGGTTACATTCTGGATAACTCTACATAGTTATCTCAGGTAACAAATCATCACACATTGCAAAATACTTGCTTAAACTAACCATGTAGGTTACTGAAGCACCATACTGAAAGACCTCAGAACAAGCGTAAAGATTTACCCAAAATCTGGCAATCATCTGAAGTCTACACACTAAAGAAATTCAAAAAGGGCGTGAATAAGAATCTGAAGTACACATGGTCAACCGAAGGACTTCAGAATCTGAAAGCAGAATCGCCACTGAAAGGAAGAAACTCAGTAGCTAGTATCAGCAACTGAAGCTCAACACTTGCACTTCTCTCATATTTATTGCTCTAAGCGTTTTGTTCTTCAAACTGAATTGAATGTTATAAGCGTAATTAAAGGCACATCGTACCTCGAACGATTCCACGTATCATATATGCTATCTTGCATTTAATACTTTCTGATATCTACAGTAGCTGTACAGTGCCTGTTATCATCACATTTTGACCTCGGGAACTCAAACGTCGCGCATATACTCCACGTGCTATACACTTTCCCGCCTTGTCAACCTCTTTGCAACGTGCTTTAACCCTAACCGTTGATCTCTTAAAACACGGAGCCAGATCTAACCGTCCATATTTCTTATCAACTTCTATAAAGATCACCTTCTCTGATCATCAAATCTTTTACACTTCATTTCTCTCAAAAACCTTACGCTATATTTTCTTTCTCTCGCGATCTTACTGCCTGCACTTTAGTGATCCAAGACTGCTTGTGTGTTGATTCTTAATCTTTTATTCTCAACCTTTTAACGTATGATATCTTACATCTTTGCATGTTCTGTTTCTCTACATAACTGCATCTTTGTAATTCTTGTTGATACTAGAGATATAATCTATATTTTCTTTTTACAGTAAATCAGCACCATGGGAAAGAAAGCTATTCTTGGACCAGCGATGAAGCTATCTCAAATTCGTGCTCGTTTGTACACCGAGCCTACTGCTGTCTTCTCAGAAACTGAAGTTGCTGTGGCGAAGACTATGTTTGAGATCATCAAAGCCAATGGTCTGGAGAGACTGACCACCCTTCGCCCGAAGAACACCTATCCTGAACAGGTGGTTCACTTCTACCTTAATCTGGGCTACGAAGCCTCAGACCTGAAGTCATCCCTTGATATCTCTACCAGGGAGCCTATTACTGGAGCCACTGAGGTTCAGAAGCTGCATCTGAACGTGACTGAGTTGCTGCAGTCTGTTTTCACTCTGAGGAACGTGGGTCACACCAAACCCATTCAGTTCCTGAAGGACAAGGAGGCCATTCAGGAATTCTTTTCGGCGATTCAGGTGGATGATCCCCCTCGCCAGTTCTCTACAGCAAACAACAACAAGGGCTTGATATGCCCTGAGTTCAAACTCTTGCTGGATGTGGTTCAGCACTGCATCCTTGGGAAGAAGTCTTCCCATGAACAGCTAAGTTGGCAGAAGTTTGCGTTGATGAAGAGTATATACGCCTGCGATGGTGCCAACTGGGTTGTTGTGATGGAGGAACTGGTGATGGCTGAGGCCAACAAGCTGAAGGAAGTGCCCGGAGGGGTCACGATGACTGGGAATGACACGCTGAACCTTGTCACCAAGGTTTCTATCTTGATCGAGGAGTCTTACAAGTTTGCTGACTCTGCCTTCCCTTCTGCCAAAGCCTATGATGAAAGGTGGATGTTTTCCACTGACTTGGATGTGCAAACTTGCATGCACGGGAAGGCTATGGCCCTTCAGATTGAACTGCCCAAGGTGAAGAGAAAGGGCAAGAAAGCTGCTACTGAAGAGGAAGACGTGGACCCCATCCATGCAGTGGAGGATTATGATGAAGAGGAGGCAACTGAAGACACTCCTGAAGTTCCACCTCCCTCTCCTCCCAGGGCCCCCAAGAGGAAGCGCAATCCGTCCAAGCGCCTTATTCTTCGTGCAGAGAAACCCTCATCTCCTCCTCCTACACAGCCTATCCTTCAGGAGGTTCTTGATTCCTCTACTGATGAGGACCTCCAGGACCAATACACCCTCTCCAAA
>JAPKLX010000206.1:491515-516101 GCA_026898415.1 Leonotis leonurus | reverse complement strand
CTCACACCCGGTCTCTGTCGTGAGGACGGAGGTCGGGGCGTGACAGAAAGGCACCAAGACCAGAAAGAATATAATCAGAAGGTTTGAAGCAAAACAGAAAGAGCTGAATCAAGCCCGTAAATGATGCATTAAAATCCATCCATCTAGAATTGGAAAGAGAATCAATAATTGACACTAAGAAGGAAAGCAATCACAGACGATCTGCTTACCATTCATGGAAGATTCAATCAACAACTCTACAAGGAAAGAAGAGATATGATTGATTGGCAATCCACAAATCAAATCACGCCAATCAACTAACGGCTAGAATTTCAAGATTCAGAGCCTATATATGTTTGAAGTTTTTAAAGTCTGAAATATATACGCAAGTGATATACTGCAGAAATATTCTTAAGCAATTCTCACTCAGACAAAAGCTTCAAACCGTTCGTGATCGCAATCACACCTCGATTCAAGTCTGTCTTATCGAGAGAGGAAGGAGATCTTTGCTAGCTAGTAGTTTTCTAGTGGATTAACGTGAAGAAATCCTGTTTACAGTAGTTTTCTGTAAGTTGTAAAGGGACACGACCCTTATTCGTGCATAAGTTTCAATAAGGTTTGTAATTGGAACTTGTGGCTCGTTCTCAGCGAGTATAAATAAGAAGAGTATCCTAGTAGTGGATATCTAATCCAGTTTGGATTAGACCGTGGACGTAGGGGGTTTCCCGAACCACGTAAAAATAACTGTGCCATTTAAATTCTGCATTTTATATTCAGTTGTTTTTATTCTCTATCTATCATACTCATTCAAACCTGCATTCTTAATCTATCTTCTAAATACTCGATTAAGTTTTCAAAAGATTTTCTTAACAAGAGCACCAACTAAGTCCACCATTATTCCACACACAATACATTGCTGGAAATTAAGTTCACACTTACCTTCTGCCTTGTATATCTCACGTGAGAGATCTTACTTGGATAGAACTTAATTGGTTAGAAAATCATACTGTTCTATCATCTAGAGCAATCTGTAATTCAGAAAGCTCACATCTCTCATTTGGTGTATTCCCCCCCCCCCCATACACCAAACCTTGCTCTTTCGGGACCAACAGTGAAGAACCGTGAAAAGGTCTTGGTGAATGTAAGGTTTCAAAAAGCTAGCTTGCTCGAGAAAAATAGATGATTTAGGAGCCATTTTTGCTAGAAAATGAGAGATTTACGAAGGAAGAGAGAATTTTGGAAGGCAGAAAATTTTCTAAGTGTTTCGAGAAATATGGAAGTGTGAGTGATACACGAAACGCCTTATCAATCTATATACGCGAAAGAGAAGATAAGTAGAGTAATAAAATATTCAGAAATCCTTCCCTTTTTCAGCTTTCCCGCCTTTTCATGTACTAGGTTTCCAACCCATAGCCGCCTCTCTTTATCGTGTGATGCACGCGCTACAATCGAACGGTTGTGATATGGCGCGTTATCTTTGTTGCAGTCTTTTATCTCCCTTTTTCTTGATTTGGTAGATATTTTCTCGATCACGTCTCCCAATTACTCTATGTAATCATCAAAAAATAAAAGATTTTGATATCTAATGTCATAATATAGATAATTAGTCGTCGTATATAGTTGACCTTTCCCCCTTAACCAAGTAATGGAATAATTAATAGGAAATGTTAATTCAATATCCATGTGGCATTAAGTAATCTGATCAAGGTCAATCTCTTTTATGGTGAGAACTATCGATCTGGTTGACTTCTTCAATAATTCTCAGTTGGGATTTGCTCAATCTGTATTGACATATACTTAGTGATCTGGTATCAAGTCCCTGTTGGATTTTATCAATCTGGACCATGATGATCTGGTTTTGATTCCATGTTGGAATACCAAATTTGATTTGGTTTAGGTCAATCTGGTCCTATCTTCAAGATTTAAAAGTCTTAGTTTTCCACAAAGCATCTTAAATCTTTCTTCTGGTAAAGCCTTAGTGAGAATGTCTGCTCTCTGAATCTCAGTGTGTATTTTCTCAATCTGTACATGTTTTCTTTCAACATGGTCTCTTATAAAGTGATGTCTCACATCAACATGTTTGCATCTGGTATGCAACACTGGGTTCTGTGTGATTGCTATAGCACTTGAGCTATCACAGAAAATAGGTATTTCCTTGACATCAATCTCATAGTCTTTAAGTTGTTGTCTTAACCACAGTATTTGTGCACAACAACTTCCAGCTGCCATATATTCTGCTTCTGTAGTTGAAGTAGCAACCGATGTCTGTTTCTTTGAGAACCAAGAAATTAGTTTATTTCCCAGAAACTGACATGTACCAGATGTTGACTTTCTGTCCAGTTTGCATCCAGCGTAGTCTGAGTCAGTATATCCAGTTAGCTCAAAATTGTCTTCACATGGATACTATAATCCTATATGGGCTGTTCCCTTAAGATATCTTAGTATCCTTTTAGCTGCTTCCATGTGAGACTCTTTGGGGTTTGCTTGATATCTAGCACATACTCCTACTGCAAAGGTGATGTCAGGTCGACTGGCAGTTAAGTAGAGTAGTGATCCTATGATCCCTCTGTATTGTGTAATGTTAGCTGGTTTTCCCTCGGGATCTGGATCAATTTTCCCATTGGTCTGCATTGGAATTTTTACTGGATTACTATCTTTTAATCCAAACTTGATCAGCAGATCATTGATATATTTTGTCTGATTAATAAAGATACCATCTGGTAGCTGCTTGACCTGCAAACCTAAGAAGAAACTCATTTCTCCCATCATGAACATTTGATACTTATTTTTCATAAGTTCAGCAAATTTGTCACACAGATAGGTAGATTGAGATCCAAAGATTATATCATCTACATAGATTTGGACTAAGAGAATGTTTTCTTTGACTTTGATGATAAACAAAGTCTTGTCAACAGATCCTCTACTGAATCCAGATTGTAGTAGGAAAGTTGATAAGGTCTCATACCAAGCTCTAGGGGCTTGTTTTAGACCATAGACTGCCTTAGCCAGTCTGTATACTTTCTGATCTGGATTTGCCTCTTCAAATCCAGGTGGCTGTTCCATATATACTTCTTCTTCAAGAATACTATTGAGGAAAGCACTTTTGACATCCATCTGGTATACCTTGAACCGTTTGTGAGCAGCATATGCTAGAAATAGCCTTATAGCTTCTAATCTGGCTACTGGTGCGAATGTTTCATCAAAATCAATGCCTTCTTGTTGATTATAGCCTTTAGCTACCAATCTGGCTTTGTTTCTGACTACTTCACCATTCTCATCTCGTTTGTTTTTGAACACCCATTTTACACCTATTACTCCTTGGTGTTTGGGTCTGTCCACGAGATACCAGACTTCATTTCTTTTGAACTCATTGAGTTCTTCTTGCATTGCTGTTATCCAATCTGCATCTTGGAGTGCTTCATAAGCATCAGATGGCTCCATGCGAGAGAGGTAACAGCTCAACAATGCACTTTCTCCATGCATTCTTCTGGTCTTCACACGATCTGATGGGTTCCCAACAATCTGTTCTAGTGGATGATCTTGTATCCATCTCCTTCTCCTGGTCATTTCTTCATCTGATAACTCAGGATCAGGTTGATCTGTTGGTTCCTCAAATTCAGGGTGTGCTGTTGATGTAGCTTGAAATGGATTCTCATCTGGACTTTCTTCTGGATGTTGATCATTAATTGTAATGATTGTTTCATTGTTTTCTGTTGACGATCTGTTTTCATCCAGATTGTGTAGTGATATTCCCCCTTGCTGTATGATCTCTTCAACAACAGGTGGAGTGATAATTTCTTCATCCTCACTCTTTGAATTCCAGATAAGAATGTCTTCCAGTAGTAGTTCATTCATCCTTCTGGTAGTCACCTGATTTTCTGTCTGCTTTCCATCTAGTGATCTGTACTCAACAATGGATTCATCAAAAACAACATGAGGTGTTACTTCCACAATATGAGAATTCTTATTGTAAACTCGATAAGCTTTACTGACATCAGAATATCCTAAGAATATTCCTGGATCAGTCTTGCTATCAAAAGTTTTCAACTGTGATTTCCCATTATTGTGTATGTAACATAAACAGCCAAAAGTTCTAAAATAAGAAATCTTAGGCTTTCTGCTATTCCAAATCTCATATGGTGTTTTTCCATGTCTCATTGTGATGGATGATCTGTTTTGAGTATAACAGGCAGTGTATATAGCTTTTGCCCAGAATTTCTTCGGTAGATTGGTAGAATTAAGCATTGTGTGTGCTGCTTCTTTAAGTGATCTGTTTCTCCTTTCAACAACTCCATTCTGTTGAGGAGTTCGAGCAGCAGATGTTTGATGAGTGATTCCCATCTTGTTGCAGTATGCTTCAATCTTCTGGTTGAGAAATTCTGTTCCTCGATCTGTTCTGATAGAGGTTATACTCATCTCTTTCTGTTTAGTGATTTTGTGTAGAAAGACAGGGAGCTTGTCTAGGGTTTCTTTCTTCTTTAGCAGAAAGATGACCCAAGTGAATCTTGAGTAATCATCTATGATTACCAATGTGTACTTTCTCCCATTGATACTTAGTGGTTTGACTGGTCCAAACAGATCAAGGTGTAACAGCTCTAGTATCCTTGTTGTTGAGTGAGCTGTTTTGCTTGTAAAGGATGATCTGGTTTGCTTTCCAGCTTGACAAGCATCACATATATGATCTTTATCATACACTTGATCTGGTAGTCCTTCCACTAATCTCCCCTTGGCAATCCTGTTGATTGATTTGAAATTTAGATGGCTCAATCTCTTATGCCATAACCAGCTTGTTTCTGATACAGTCTTAGTGACTAGGCAAGTCTCGATCTGATTTGTCCACTGGACAATATATAATCTGTCCTGCAGTTTACCGGTAAGGAGTATTTCATCTCCTTCCTTGTTCTTCACCAGACAGTTGTTAGTATCAAAAACAATCTGATTACCATCAGCACAGAACTGACTTACAGAAAACAGATTGTGGCTAAGACCCTCAACATATGACACATTAGTGATAGTGGTCTTGCCAACTCTGATGTTTCCATACCCTCTGGTATATCCTTTTGAATTACATCCAAAAGTGACCTGTGGACCTGGTTTCTCTATATAATCTGATAGTAAGTTCTTGTCACATGTCATGTGTTTTGAACAACCACTATCTATAATCCAGATAGTTCCTCTTGCTATCTTACTCCTTCTTGCAGTTCTTTGGTCCTGCAATTAATCACACTTAGCTACCCTTTCAACGTTTGGGTGCTTGATTATTAGCAAACAATCCTTTTCGAATCCAGAACATTCTAGGGTTAGGAACAGCAATATAGCAGGTAATGATGTTTCCCTCATTATCTACTTTAGATACAGAGTGAATTTCAGATGAATGATATCTCTCTATTTCATCCTTCTTCAATCCTTTCTTAGTAGGTACTGTCCTGTTGACAATTTTTGTCCTGTTGACATTTGCTCTTTGAAGGTGTTCTGTTTCTGTGTAGTGAGCTGGTTGTCCCTTTGTTTGATGATACTGCCTGTTCTTTGCATCTTTTATTATCATCTTTTGAGGATAACCTTTCTTGTTCTTCAAGTCCTTCACTTGATCTGGTATTTTCTTTGTTTCTGGTACGAAGTTTACAGTTCCAGAAGATTTTTCTGAATAACCTGGATATCCTAATCCAGATGTGCCTTTTTGTTGCAGATTGATTAGCAACTTGGCACGCTCATCACTCTTGTAGATCATTTCTTTCCCTTTCTTGATCTTTTCTTCAGCAACATTATTTCTTGTAACCAGATCCTTAACTTTTGAGTTAAGTGTGTGGATCTCACTGTCTTTACTCTTGATCTGTTCTTCTAGATCGTTTATTTTAGTAACAAATTGTGTATTGGCTGTGCTTAATATCTGCTCAACTTTCTTCAATCTGTCATTCTCTTCGACTACTTCTTTAAACAGCCTCTTGATACTTGAGTAGCTTTTGAACATCTCATCTATTTCATTCCATGAGTATTCTGCTTGATCTTCACTTTCCTGTTCAAGATCATTATTATTATCTGAGGAATTTGAGTAGCAAGAATTTACCTCAACTTCATCTAGCCCGTTGTCCAATCCCACATAGCATTCATTCCAGCTTTCTTCATCATCAGCAATGAAAGCTTCATCATTTTCTGATGAACTATCAGAGAAATGACTCGAGCTGCTTGAGTTCTGTTCAGCTATCATTGCTTTGCGCTCATATTTAAGTTTTCGATCTCTTTTAGCTCTTAGTTCTTCCCTTTGATTTCTGGACAGATTAGGACACTCTGTTTTGAAGTGACCTGTTCTGCCACATTCAAAGCAAGTGTAATCTGTGGAACTAGAGGTTTTTGTTGTTTTAGAAAATTGCTTCTTGGACTCATCCTTGTCATCAGATCGATCATTGTCATACTTCTTATTGAAGTTTCTCTTGTTATCTTTGTAGAAGCGTCTGTATTTCTTCGATCTGGTCTCCATCTTGTCCATTCGTTTGGTGATCATTGCGAACTCTTTTAAGAGTTTGTCATAGCCTTTCTCTTCATCTGGAGTAACAGGCTCAGAAGGCTCATCTGGTTTGCTCTTCGCTTTGAAGGCTACCTCTTTATCCTTCTTCGAGCTGCTTTCTGCCTTTTTGGACAGATGGTCTGGTCCTCGAATTCTTTGGATGTCACACTCATGACCTTCGAGATGATCAAATAAGGCTTCAGTGGACAGATCATTTAAGTCTGCTCTTAGAGGTTGCATTGCTGCATAGATTTCCCAGCTTGGTGGGAGAGCTCTAAGAACTTTCATGTTCTTCTCCCTTTGAGTATATTTGTTCTTTTTAAATGCAGATATCTCAAGGAGTATTCCAGTGAATCTCATCTTCATTTGTTCTATTGTCTCGCCTGGTTTCATTTTGAATTCGTCGTATTTGTTGCAGGCTAGAGACAGCTTGTTCTCGATCATAACTTCAGATCCTAGGGCAAGGTCTCTTAAGGCTTCCCACATCTCTTTGGCAGTATCCAAATCTTGGATTTTGGCCAGATGTATGCCTTTGACTGTGCTGGAGATGATCCCTTTGGCAAAATCATCAAGATTTGCTTCTCTCCTTTCTTCAGAGGTATATTTTCTGGGATCCTTTAGTACAGATTCTTTAACCGCTCCTGTCTCAGTGATACGAGTAGTTTCTTCTGTAATTGCCAATGGCCCTTCTTCAATTACTTTCCACATCAAGCAATGATGGGCTTTAAAACACATCTTGATCCTGAAGCTCCATTCTCTATATCCTTGAATAGAGAATTCTTCGCAAGCCCTGATAACAGATGACTCCATAACAGATAGTGTGCACGTGAATGAAAAGGTTTTTCTAGATCTATTCAAGTAGACCACGCAGGTTTTAACCTTGTGAAAACAAAACAATGGTCAGTTTTAACCACTGCTCTGATACCACTTGTTGGTCCCGAAAGAGCAAGGTTTGGTGTATGGGGGGGGGGGAATACACCAAATACTAACTTTTCAGTTTTACTTGACAATTTATAAGAGAGTTCAAGCTATTCTATATGAGAAATTGCTCGGCAGTGACTAAACAGATCGATATGCAGATCAATAGCAGATTTAGTCCAAACAGATTACTCTCTTAGTGAAAACACTTAGTTGATAATAAGAGTGATCTTATTACTTTATGAGTGTAGAGTGAGTGCGGAATAATGGTGGATAAAAGATTGCTCTTGTTTAGAAAACCTTAAGTATTAGCCAGATTGATTAGGGAGATTGATTGAGATGCAGATGGATGATAGTGCAGAGAGTTAGAGTAATAAACAACTGAAATTTAAAAGCAGGAATATAAAAGCACACAGTCGTTTAACGTGGTTCGGGAAATCCCTACGTCCACGATCTGGTCAAAACTAGACCAGATTATCCACTACTAGGATACTCTGCTTCTTTATACTCGTGGAGAACGAGTCACAAGTAACAATCACAACTAGAATGATACTTATGCACGAATGAAGGGTCGTGTCCCTTTACAACAGATTACCTCTACGTTACCACTAGAAAACTACTAGCTAGCAGGGTGATCTCCTTTCTCTCGATAAGACAGACTTGAATCGAAGTGGTTGATGTGATGTTGAATCACAGAGTGTTGAAGCTCTCAGTCTGGAATACAGATTGCTTGAAAGAATAATAGCAGTATAGCTCGCGTGTGTGTTCCCTTTCTTCCAGATTTTTTTCTTCAACTATATAGGCATTTGAATTTGAAATTCTAGCCGTTGTTGATTGGTGTGAGATAGATGGTATATTGCCAATCAATGTTTTCCATCATATCTGTTCTTGCCATATAATAAAAGTTGACTCAATCTTTGATTTATGGAAATCAGATTGCTAACGATCTCTTTCCTTATAAATGTTTAGGCGAGGATCTTCTTTCCAATCCCTGTTGGATGGACTTTGATCTTGACGTGGCAAGTGTATATGATGTGTAGGATGATGTCAGCTTATGGATTAATGACTTAATCTTTCTGGTTCATCGTGGTAGACATCGATCTGGTCATCGATCTGGTTGCTGTCTGTTACAGCAGATCGATTCTTCTTTGGCATAAAGCTTTGAATTTCATCCTATTCTAGTTTGAGATTGACTTCTATAGGAACATCTCCTTTACATTATCAAGTCATCTCTTAATCTGTTCCATAACAGAAATCATCTTATCTATAGTGATCTGGTTTTTACACGAGAACAGTTTATGCTCTAAACTAACTAAGTGTGTTTCGAGATACCAACATCAACACTAAGACTTTAGGGTTCCCAACGGCTCCTGCTGAGAAGTCCAATAAGTCCAAAGTAACAAAAGAAAAACCCATCTAATGAACTCCTTCCAAGAGGGTAACGAGGAGAGCCAGCTCTGTGGATACAGATGTCTCCACAGCAGCTCAACATCCGAAGCCCAAGAGGAGGAGACTACAAAAGCTGTCTGAACCTTTGGAGGAAGTCCAGGTTGAAGAAGCTACCATTCCTCAACCGGAGGTAGAGGTTGTGGATGAGGAGATATTGGTAGGGGGACCACCAGAGGATGTTATCCCCATCTCCCCCTAGACCCAAGTCAAGCAAAAGACTTCTCACCCGCTCACACTGCCAGTCCATCATCTGCTGAACCTTTGGAGCAGATTGATGAGGATGATGAAGGAGAAGGTGAATCCTCCGATGAGGATATGGAGAAGAAAACAGCGGAGTCTGTGGTGAAATTGATAGAGGCTGAAGCAGCTCGAGCAGTACTTAAGTCATTCCCAGGCATCCAGCTCACACGAGAGAGCTATGATGCAGCCAAGAGAGTCAAACTACTGCTTCTCATCAAGGACAAGGAATTCTATGTCCTTGATTGACATACTAAAAATCAGAACCTCGATTCAAGTCTGTCTTATCGAGAGAAAGGAGATCACCCTGCTAGCTAGTAGTTTTGTAGTGGTAACGTAGAGGTAATCTGTTGTAAAGGGACACGACCCTTACTTCGTGCATAAGTAACCTTCTAGCCTTGATTGATACTTGTGACTCGTTCTCCACGAGTATAAAGAAGAAGAGTATCCTAGTATTGGATAATCTGGTCTAGTTTTGATCAGATCGTGGATGTAGGGATTTCCCGAACCACGTTAAACAACTGTGTCATTTATCTTTCTGCACTTTTACTTTCAGTTTTTTATCATTACTAACTCCATGCACTTCCATATAGTCTTCATCTCAAACAATCTGCTTTAAACGATCTGACTAATCCGTAAGGTTTTCTATATAAGAGCACTCACTAAATCCACCATATTTCCGCACACACAATACTTAGAAAGTAATAAGATCACTCTTATTATTGGATAAGCATTTACACTAGAGAGCAACCTGTTTGAACTGATCTGGTCTCGATCTGCTGATCAATCTGTTCAGTCACCTGCCGAGCAATTTCTTGTTTAAGAATAGCTTGAACTCTCTAATAAATAACCAAGTAAACTGAAAAGTCTGTTTTTAGCGTTTTCCCCCCCCCCCCCCCCCCCATACACCAAACCTTGCTCTTTCGGGACCAACATCAGTCCAAACAGATTACTCTCTAGTGAAGACACTTAGATAATAATAAGAGTGATCTTATTGTTTTCAAAGTATTGTGTGTGCGGAAATATGGTGGATTTAGTGAGTGCTCTTATATAGAAAACCTTAAAGATTAACCAGATTGATTAAAGCAAATTGATTAGAGATGCAGACTATATGGTAGTGCAAATAGTTAGAATAATAAGCAACTGAAAGTAAATATGCAGAAAGATAAATGACACAGTTGATTAACGTGGTTCGGAAAATCCCTACGTCCACGATCTGATCAAAACTAGACCAGATTATCCACTACTAGGATACTCTTCTTCTTTATATTCATGGAGAACGAGTCACAAGTATCAATCAAATCTAGAAGGATACTTATGCACGATGTAAGGGTCGTGTCCCTTTACAATAGATTACCTCTACGTTACCACTAGAAAACTACTAGCTAGCAGGGTGATCTCCTTTCTCTCGATAAGACAAACTTGAATCGAGGTTGGGTTGGTGTGATGTAGAATCACAGGTTGTTTGAAGCTCTTAGTCTGGTTCAGAGATTGATTGTAGATTGTGTGTTCTCAATGTAGCTCGCGTGTATTCTTCCAGATTTTGAACTTCAAATATATAGGCATTGAATTTAAAATTCTAGCCATTGTTGATTGGCGTGAGATTGATTGTAGATTGTCAATCAATGATATTCATCATATATGTTCTTGCCTTGTAGAAACGTTGACTCAGTCCTCTAAGTATGGAAAGCAGATCGCTAACAGTTACTTTCCTTCCTTGTGTCAATCGTGGATTCTCTTTCCAAACCCTATTGGATGGACTTCAATCTTGACGTGGCAAGGGGATATGATGTGTAGGATGATGTCATCTGGTGGTTTGATGACTCTATCGATCTGGTGATACGCTGTGATCATCGATCTGGTCGGTGATCTGGTTGCTGTCTGTTACAGCAGATCAATTTCTTCTTGGCAAAAAAATCTTGGCCTTCATCCTATGCTATTACAGAAATTACTTCTATAGGAATAACTCTTTTACATACTAAGTCATCTCCTAATCTGTTCTCTATCAGAACACACTTTAAGTGTAGTGAACTGTTATCACGTAGAACAGTTTAACTCTAAAATACGAACTAAGTGTGTTTCGAGAGATCATCATCAAAACCAAAATACATTAGGGTTCCCAACAATTTCCCCCTTTTTGATGATGTCGAAACCACACTTTTACAATTACATCATAATATCACATTAAGAGTGATCTGGTTTGATACCCAGATTTATTTTGTTTTCGTTATTAGGTTATAACGATTAATGCGGTTTGTATGTGTTCTGGACAATAAGATGTTGTCATCAGAAACTCAAAAGATCTTCATAGATTAGAGGCAAAATAAGTTTACAGTTTTTTCAAAACAGAAATTTCAGATAGTAAAGATGTGAAAAGTAAATAACTATCTGCTTTTCCTCCTTTCTTCCTGTTGCTTCTTCATTTTGGCTCTGGTTTCATCTGATATTAGTTGCACGCTCTCATACACTCCTTCCCTGACTCTTATGTAGTCTGGATCCTCAGCATCTATTTTGTAACCTCTATTTTCAGCGAGCTGGTTGATGAAGTTTAGCAGATAAGTTTTGTCTGGAAGTTTAGTGCCAGGTATTTCAGGACATTCTCTGAATTCCCTCTCTGGGGCAGTGATAGTAACCTGAGCTTCTGCAGCTGCTGCTCGTATAGCCTCCACCAGATCCTTGGCATCATTCATATCTAACTATAGATTGAATGCTTCATTTGGTGTGCCCTCGCAGTATGCAGGTTCTCTGATGAAGTAGCGACACATGATGAAGCCATATTTTAACCCCTCCCAACCATTCTTCAAATTATCTGGAACCCAGTTGGTCTCTCCTTCTTTTGTCTTGTTTGTCTTGATATGAGCAGATGAGAACCAACCAGATCTAGATCTTTTCTTCCTCTTTATCGGTTGAGAGTGACTTGATCTGCTTGATGATGATTTTGATGCCTTCTGAGCTTGAGCAGATGGTAGACTTGGTCGATCTGGTGCAGTCAGCTGCTCAGGTTGAGCTTCTTTCTTTTCTTCCATGGCACCAGATTGACCTTTTCCTTTGATTGCAGCCACTTTCTCCTTCCCTTTCTCCTTCCCTTTCTTAGATTCTTCCCCCTTTTCGACATCATCAATATACATCTTGATGAGTGCCTTAAGGGAGGTGATCTCCTCATTCATCTCCTTTGCTTCTTTCTCCGAATCCATTCTGTATGTGAGCAGTGAAGTGATGTTCATGTTGGAATCATCGATCTTCTTCTCCAATGATCTGCATTTTTATTTTCAGTTGTTTATTTATTCTAACTCCCTACACTTCCATATAGACTGCATCTCAATCAACCTGCTTTAACAATCTGATTAATCATTAAGGTTTTCTATATAAGAGCACCAACTAAGTCCACCATATTTCCGCACACACTATACTTTGAAAGTAATAAGATCACTCTTATTATTGTCTAAGTATTTACACTAGAGAGGAATCTATTTGGATTGACCTGCTATCGATCTGTCTATCGATCTGGTCAGTCATCTGCCAAGTAATTTCTTGTTTAAGAATAGCATGAACTCTCTAATAATCAACCAAGTAAACTGAAAAGTTCGTATTTCGTGTATTCCCCTCCCCCCATACACCAAACCTTACTCTTTCGGGACCAACAAGTGGTATCAGAGCAGTAGTTCATAAGACCATTGTTTTTGTTTCACAAGGTTAATACCTGTGTGGTCAACTTGAATAGATCTAGTAAAACCTACTTTCATTCACGTGCATACTATCTGCTATGGAATCTTCTATTGTTAGGGCTTGTGAGGAATTCTCCATCCAAGGATATAGAGAATGGAGTTTCAGAATCAAAACAGCACTCAAAGCCCATCACTATCTGATGTGGAAAGTAATAGAAGAAGGTCCACTACAGATCACTGAAGAAAAGATGGTAACTACTTCAACTGGAGTAACTACACAGATAGTTCCTAAAGATCCAAGAAAATACACCTCAGAGGAACGTCGCGAAGCCAATCTGGATGACTTTGCTAAAGGAATCATATCTAGCACAGTCAAAGGCGTACATCTGGCCAAAATCCAAGATCTGGATACTGCCAAAGAGATGTGGGAAGCCTTAAGAGACTTGTGTCTAGGATCTGAAGTCATGATTGAAAACAAGCGGTCACTTGACTGCAATAAATACTATGAATTCAAAATGAAACCAGGCGAGACCATTGAGAAAATGAAAATGAGATTCACTGGAATCTTACTTGAGATATCAGTGTTCAATAAGAACAAATATACTCAAAGAGAGAAAAAACATGAAAGTACTCAGAGCACTTCCACCTAGCTGGGAGATATACGCTGCAATGCAACCACTTCGTGTTGACTTCAATGAACTCTCTACAGAAGCTCTATTTGATCATCTTGAAGGTCATGAATGTGACATCCAAAGAATTCGTGGACCAGATCATCTATCCAAAAAGGTAGAAAACGGCCCAAAGAAGGACAAAGAAGTAGCCTTCAAAGCGAAGAGCAAAACTGATGAACCTTCTAAATCTACTGCACCAGATGAAGAGAAGGGCTATGACAAACTGCTAAAAGAATTTGCAATGATTGCTAAACGTATGGACAAAATGGAGGTCAGATCGAAGAAATTCAGACGTTTCTACAAAGATAATAAAAACAAATTCTACAAGAAACGCGACAATGATCGATCTGATAGAAAGGATGAGTCAAAACAACAGATAGGTAAATCCTCAAAAATATCTAACTCAACAGATTATACCTGCTTTGGTTGTGGTAGAACAGGTCACTTCAAAACAGATTGTCCTGATCTGTCCATAAGCCAAAGAGAAGAGTTAAGAGCAAAAAGAGATCGAAAACTCAAATATGAACGCAAGGCCATGCTAGCTGAAGAAGAATCAAGCAGCTCAAGCCATTTCTCAGATAGCACATCAGAGAATGATGAAGCATTCTATGCTAATGAAGAATAAAGCTGGGATGAATACTATATGGGACTAGACAACGGTCTGGATGAAGAAGAGGTAAATTCTTGCAATACCAACTCCTCAAATGATAATGATCTGGAACAGGAAATAGAAGATCAATCTGAATACTCATGGGAAGAAGTTAATGAGATGTTCAAGAGCTATTCGAGCATCAAGAGACTGTTTAGAGAAGTTGTGGAAGAAAATGATAGGCTGAAGAAATCTGAACAGATATTGAGCACAGCGAACACCCAATTCATTGCCAAACTAACTGATTCGGAAGAAAAAATCAATGGAAAAGATAGAGAGATTCACTCACTAAACTCAAAGGTCAAAGATCTCATCAACAGAAACAATGTAGCTGAAGAAAGAATAAAGAAAGGCAAAGAAATGATCTACAAAAGTGATGAACGTGCTAAACTGCTAATCAGTCTACAACAAAAAGGCACATCTGGATTAGGATATCCAGGTCACTCAGAAAAGCCTTCGGGAACTACAAGTTTCGTACCAGAGAGAAAGAAAATACCAGATCAAGTAATAGACCTGAAGAACAAGAAAGGTCGTCCACATAAGATGATGATAAAAGAAACAGGGTACAGACAATACCACCAAACAAAGGGTCAACCAGCTCAGTACACTGAAGCAGATTATGCGCAGAAAAAGAATGTCAACAGGACATTACCCAACAAAAATGTCAACAAGACAAAGAATGTCAACGGGACATTACCCATTAAGAAAGGATTGAAGAATGATGGAATAGAAAGATACCATCCATCTGAATTCCATTCCCTATCTAGAGTTGATAATGATGGAAACATTATTACTTGCTATACATCTGTTCCTAACCCAAAAATGTTCTGGATTCGAAAGGAAACTTTTTCCAATAACCAAGCACCCAAACGTTGAAGGGTAGCTAAGTTTAACTAATTGCAGGATCAGAAGACTGCAAGAAGAAACAAGGTAGCAAGAGGAACAATCTGGATAATTGATAGTGGATGTTCAAAACACATGACATGTGACAAGAACTTACTATCAGATTACGTTGAAAAGCCAGGACCACAGGTCACTTTTGGATGTAACTCAAAAGGATACACCAGAGGATATGGAAATAGAAAGGTTGGCAAGACCACTATCTCAAATGTATCGTATGTTGAGGGTCTTAGCCACAATCTATTTTCAGTAAGTCAATTCTGTGCAAATAGTAATCAGATCGTCTTTGATACTAACAATTGCTTTGTGAAGAAAAAGGAAGGAGATGAGATACTCCTTACCGGAAAATTGCAGGATAGGTTATATATTGTCCAGTGGACAAACCAGATCGAGACCTGCTTAGTTACTAAAACTATATCAGAAACAAGTTGGTTATGGCACAAGAGATTGAGTCATCTAAATTTCAAATCAATCAACAAGATTACAAAAGAGAAGTTAGTGGAAGGTCTACCAGATCAAGTGTATGACAAAGATCATATATGTAATGTTTGTCAAGCTGGAAAGTAGACCAGATCATCCTTTACAAGCAAAACAGCTCACTCAACATCAAGAATACTAGAGCTTTTGCATCTGGATCTGTTTGGACCAGTTAAACCACTAAGCATAAATGGGAGAAAATACACCTTAGTAATCATAGATGACTACTCAAGGTTCACCTGGGTCATCTTTCTGTTAAAGAAGAAAGAGACACTAGCCAAATTGCCCAATTTTCTACACAAGATCACCAAACAGAAGGAAGTGAGTATAGCCACTATCAGAACAGATCGAGGAACATAATTTCTCAACCAAAATATTGAAGCATACTGCAATAAGATGGGAATCACTCATCAAACTTCAGCTGCTAGAACACCTCAACAGAATGGAGTTGTTGAATGGCGAAACAGATCACTAAAAGAAGCAGCCCGTACTATGCTAAATACTACAAATCTACCCAAGAAATTCTGGGCAGAAGCTATTTACACAGCCTGCTACACACAGAACAGATCATCAATTACACTCAGACATGGAAAGACACCATATGAGATCTGGAACAATAGAAGGCCTAAGATCTCTTACTTTCGCACTTTCGGTTGTTTGTGTTACATACATAATAATGGGAAATCTCAATTGAAGACTTTTGATAGTAAAACTGATCCTGGAATATTTTTAGGATATTCTGATGTTAGTAAAGCCTATCGAGTCTACAATAAAAACTCTCATATTGTGGAGGTAACACCTCATGTTGTTTTTGATGAGTCTATTGTTGAGTACAGATCACCAGATGATAAACAGAGAGAAAACCAGATGACTACAAGAAAGATGAATGAGATGTTACTAGAAGATATTCTAATATGGAACTCAAAAAGTGATGATGAAGAGATCAACACTCCACCTATTGCTTATGAAATCATACAGCAAGGGGGAACAATCCAACATGAACTGGATAAAAACAGATCACCAAATGAAAGCAATGAAACAGTCATTGCAGATGATGATCAACCAGAAAATTTAAATCCAGAAACAGAAGCAGATGACAATCCATTCCAAGCTTCATCAACAACTCACACTGAATTTGAGGAACCAACAGATCAACCTGATCCTGAGATATCTGATGAAGAGATGACCAGGAGATGGATACAAGATCATCCACCAGAACAGATTGTTGGGAACCCAGCAGATCGTGTGAAGACAAGAAGAATGCATGGAGAAAGTGCCTTGCTGAGTTGTTATCTATCTCGCATTGAACCAGCTAATGCTCACGAAGCATTACAAGATGCAGATTGGATAACTGTAATGCAAGATGAACTTAATGAGTTCAAAAGAAATGAAGTCTGGTATCTCGTGGACAGACCCAAACACCAAAGAGTAATAGGTGTAAAATGGCTGTTCAAAAATAAACAAGATGAAAATGGTGAAGTAGTCAGAAACAAAGCCAGATTAGTAGCTAAAGGCTATAATCAACAAGAAGGCATTGATTTTGATGAAACATTTGCACCTGTGGCCAGATTAGAAGCAATAAGACTATTCCTAGCATATGCTGCACACAAAAGATTCAAGGTATACTAGATGGACGTCAAAAGCGCCTTTCTCAATGGTATCCTTGAAGAAGAAGTCTATGTGGAACAGCCACCTGGATTTGAAGAAGCAGATCCAAATCAGAAAGTATACAGACTGGCAAAAACAGTCTATGGTCTTAAACAAGCCCCTAGAGCTTGGTATGAGACATTATCAACATTTCTACTAGATTCTGGATTCAGAAGAGGATCAGTTGACAAGACTTTATTCATCATCAAAGTCAAAGAGAATATCCTTTTAGTACAAATATATGTAGATGATATCATATTTGGATCCCAATCTACTTATCTATGTGATAAATTTGTTGATCTTATGAAAAATAAGTATCAAATGTCCATGATGGGTGAGATGAGTTTCTTTCTAGGTTTGCAGGTCAAGCAGGAACCAGATGGTATCTTCATTAATCAAACAAAATACATCAACGATCTGCTAACTAAGTTTGGGCTTAAAGACAGCAAACCAGCTAAAATCCCAATGCAGACTAATGGGAAAATTGATCCTGATCCAGAGGGAAAACCAGCAAATATTACTTAATACAGAGGGATCATAGGATCACTACTCTACCTAACTGCCAGTCGACCTGACATTACATTTGCAGTAGGAGTATGTGCAAGATATCAAGCAAACCCCAAGGAGTCTCACATGGAAGCAGCCAAGAAGATATTTAGATATCTTATGGGAACAGCTCACATTGGATTATGGTATCCCTGTGAAGACAACTTTGAGCTAACTGGATACACAGACTCAGATTATGCTGGATGCAAGTTGGACAGAAAGTCAACATCTGGCACATGTCAGTTTTTAGGAAATAAACTGATCTCTTGGTTCTCAAAGAAGCAGACATCTGTTGCCACATCAACCACAGAAGCGGAATATATGGCAGCTGGGAGTTGTTGCGCTCAAATACTCTGGTTAAAGCAATAACTCAAGGACTATGAGATCGATGCCAAAGAGATACCCATTTTCTGTGATAGCTCTAGTGCTATAGCAATCACACAGAATCCTGTTTTGCATACCAGATGCAAACATGTAGATGTAAGACATCACTTTCTAAGAGATCATGTTGAAAGAAAACATGTACAGATCGAGAAAATACACACTGAAATACAGAGAGCAGACATTCTTACTAAAGCATTACCAGAAGAAAGATTCAAAATGCTTTGTGGCAAATTAGGGTTGTTAAATCTGGAAGAGAGGACCAGATTGATATAGTCCAGATTGATGAAGAACAGATCACGTAAAATTCCAATCGGGAATTGACACCAGATCATCAAAATGCAGATTAATGATCAACAGATCGATTAAAATTCAACAGGAATTAACAAACAGATCATAGTGGAATCGAAGTTCAACATATCAATCTAGAGCAGCTCATACACGAATAAAATTCCAACCGGGAATTATCAACGGATCATTTCACAAGATCAATGTCCAAGATCAAAAGTGACATAAACAGATCGATAGTAGTGACAACAGATCGTTAAGAAAGAGATTGACTACAACAGAAGACTAGAAGTCACGTGGAAACTAATTTCAAAATAAATTAATTATCTCGTTACTTAGTCAAGGGGGAATGTCAACAGAATAAATCTAATTACGGCGATTATATCAGTTTTAAATCATAGCCTATATGTTTAAATTCTGACATAATATATCAAATCTTTTATTTTTGTGATGATTAGTACTGGGTTTGGGAAGTGTGATAGCAAAGATATTTACCAAATCAACAAAAAGGAAGCAACGTGACGGCTCAAACCAACACGCGCTGCACTGCAACCCTAGGATCAAAAGCGCGTATATCTGACGCAGAGTAGAGGCGGTGATAGACTGCAAGTCTATAAGTCAGAAAAGCGGGAAAGCTAAAAAGGGAAGATTAAATCTAAACCCTTAATCTTATTTCTTTTAATCTACACCGTGCATCATTCAACTATATATATGTGTTAGACTGTCTATCTACAACCTTCACTTTTCTTCTTCGACAAGCACTTAGCAAATTTCTCGCCACTTCTAAACTCCCTCAAACCTTTCAAAATCTTGGTATCAACTCTGTTTCTCAAAAATGGCTCCCAAATCAACTCTGTTTTTCGAGCAAGTGAAATTTCTGAACCAATACATTACTCAAGACCAATATGCTATTCTTGACACCTATGGTTTCCACAAACTAGACAAGGCCTTCGCCCTTGTTAAGCGATACAAAGGTTTCTCCTTGTTATTCATGTTTAAAGACTCTAAATATTTATCTAACTGTCTCATGTGAACTGCTTTTATCTTAAGTGAACTGTCTTGAAAAACCAGTTTATCCATAAGCATGTATTCGTGAACAAAAACTGAACCGTGCAACTTGATATTCTGTATTGCGTAAACTGCTACTGAGCGCTCATACTTCATTGATGGAAGAATAGTGTTCATTTATATTGTAACTTTGTTGTAGGATTTCATAATATTATCACCACACATCCTCGCCAATTTCTGCCAAAGGAAGTGACAACCTTTTACCTCACATGGCAAGGTGAGAAAGGTGGAAACGAGGCCACCATCCGTGTGAGCAAGGGGAATACAACAAGCAACACAACCTACAATGTGTTGAACATTATAGACGAGGTCTATAAGTTGAAGGACGAAGGGATTAGTCTTGGAGAAATCACAGAGGACCAACTACAGGAAGCAATAGAGATGGTGATGGTTGTACCAATAACCTACACCAACCGAATGTTCAACAGGGGACTGCTCGCACCAGAATACAAGATTATCTTCGAGTTCGTGCAAAGGATATTCATGAACCACAACGGTTCATACGATCAAGTGACACCGGAAAAATTCAAGATACTCATAGCCGTGGTACTCAATTTACCAGTTAATTGGAGCAGAGTCATGTTCGATCTGCTGACCAAGGAAGCTAAGATGATAACTTTCATTAAAGGAGCGAGCACAGGCATTGAGGTGAGGAGAAGCAGCCTGAGGCATTCCACAAAGATCAGCTTCATGCTGGAAACTTTCTTTAAACAACACCAATGGGATGAAGTGATTGAGTTCAATGACAGACTGCGATTTCCCAAGAACCAACACCAGATCGAGATGTCCATGGGAATCACAGCCAACTTGATCGCCAAGGTGACAGATCCAGTACACGCAAATGCCTTGATAGAAATGGGGGAGCTCCAACCCAATCTCGATTCCACCATCTGCCCCCACAGAAAAATCAGTCAAAACTCGCGTCACAAAGGAGAAGCCAGTGGAAAGAACCCCATCAAAAAGAGTCACTCGAAGAGCAAGCTCAGTTGATACTGATGCTTCTACTGCTGCTCAACAGCCTAAACCCAAGAGGAGAAGACTACAAAAACTTGTTGAACCAGTGGAAGAGGTCCAGGTTCAGGAACCTGCTGTTATGGACACATCTATCCCTCAACAGGAGGTTGAGGATGAGGAGATTCTGGTTGGGGGTCCACCAGAGGAAGCTACCCCCATCTACTCTTTTGACCCAAGTCAGGTCAAGGATTTTTCCCCCGCTCACACCGCTAGTCCTTCATCTGCTGAACCATTAAAGCAGATTGTTGAGGAGGAAGAAGAAGATGACTCCTCAGATGAGGATGTGGAGAAGAAACAAGCTGAAACAGTGGTAAAACTGCTTGAAGCAGAAGCAGATCACTCTGTCCTTAAGTCATTTCCTGGCATCCAGTTAACTCCAGAGAGTTATGATGCTGCAAGGAGACTAAAGCTACTCCTTCTCATTAAGGACAAAGAATTCTATGTCCTCGATGCCTTACTCAAAACTAGATCGATCTCTACACTCAAGGCAGAAGAGGTTGTACTTCTAAATATCTTCGAAGTATCCTCTATTGCAGAGTTGAGAGATACTTATCTCCAGAGCATTCTTGCCATAGCCCAACATGAGGCTAAGAAATTACAGATCGATCTGAGATCGATATATGAGAAAGAAGGACTGCTACACTTCTTTGAAAGTGTAGTGGATGAAGAGGAAGAAGAAATGACTGAAGCTCACCAACAGGGTGCAGCAGTACCAGACACTGAACCAGATCAGCAACAGGCTGATGCTGAACAAATCATACCAGCTGCACAAGTTGAGGGGGAACCAGCCCAGAAAAGCAAAATCCAGATCGAGGTGGTTGATTATCCTCGAGAGGAAGCAGAACCTGCTGGACAGAGGGTGGGAGGAAAATAGACTGATAACATCTACACCCCCTTTGTAGCAGCCACCATGGAAGAATTTGTGGAGTCAACTGATCTGGAAGAGATATTGATGACTCAGCATCAATCTCTATCCAATGCTCAAGTCAATAACCTAATCTCCATTAAAGTGGACAAATACATGTACAACACCCTCTCCACTGTCCAAGACCAGGCCACCAGAATCCTCACTGATTTCAACAACAGCATCAAACTCATGTAGACAAGATGGATTCTGACCTGAGGAGGACCTGCAGAATGAAGCTCGAGGAGCTAAGCAAAAAGATGGATGATGACAGATCTGCTGCAGATCAAAGAAAAGAACAGATTGATCAGACTCTAGCATCCATGGAGCACAAGATTCAAGAGATGTATAAAATTGTCACAAACTTTGCCAAGAAAGAGAAAGCCATGGTTCATGCCATTGTCAAGGACCAGACTGATGGAGTTTCTGAGGAAGTGATCAACGCAGCCAAGATTGAAATCAGATCACAACTCAGAAAATTTGAAGATGATGGAGTGAATTTTGTTGAGAGGAAGCTGAGAGATCTGAGATACCCCACAAAGACCATGATTGACTCCTACTTCGACGAGATTGGGGCTATCAAAGAAGAACAAGAGAATTTCACTGCTCATCTCACCAGTGCCAAATCCTCCATGGACCAAAAGATTGATGAATCCAACGCAAACATCACGTCCCTACTCAACTACAAGATGGAATCAGAAAAAGAGAACAAGGAGATGAAGGAGGAGATCACCTCCCTTAAGGCACTCTTCAAAATCTATATTGATGATGTCGAAAAGGGGGAAGGATCTAGAATAAGGAAGGAAAAAGGAGCTGGAGGAAAGGGTAAAGGTCAATCTGGTGCTACAGAAGAAAGGAGAGAGGCTCAACCTGAGCAGTCAGCAGCACCAGATCGACCAAGACAACCATCTGCTCAACCCAAGAGGCCATCCAAGTCTGAAACAAGCAGATCAAGTCAATCTCAGCCACAGAAGAAAAAGAAGAAGTCTGGATCTGGTTGGTTCTCCTCTGCACCAATCAAGACCAAAAAGACAAAAGAAGGAGAAACCAGCTGGGTGCCAGACAATCTGAAGGAAGGCTGGGAGGGGCTAAAATATGAATTTATCATGTGTCGTTACTTCATCAAAGAACCAGCTTACTGCGAAGGCACTGCCAATGAAGCCTTCAATCACTACCTGGACATGAATGATGCTAAGGATCTGGTCCAGGCCATTAGAGCAGCTGCTGCAAAAGCTCAAATCACTATAACTGCACCAGAACGCGAATACAGAGAATGTACGGACATCCCTGGCACTAAACTCCCCAACAAGACCTACCTGCTGAACTTCATTAATCAGCTTGCAGAAAACAGGGGGTACAAGATCGATCTGCTATAACAATCACCGACCAGATCACCGACCAGATCGATGATCACAGCGAAGCACCAGATCGACAAAGTCATCAAACCACCAGATGATATCACTCTACACATCATATCCACCTACCACGTCAATATTGAAGTCCATCCAATAGGGTTTGGAAGAAGAATCCTTGATTGACACGAAGAAGGAAAGTAACCGTTAGCGATCTGCTTTCCATACTTAGAGGATTGAGTCAACGTTTCTACAAGGCAAGAACAGATATGATGGACATCATTGATTGGCAATCTAAAATCAATCCCATGCCAATCAACAATGGCTAGAATTTCAAATTCAAAGCCTATATATATTTGGAGTTCAAAGTCTGAAGGGGATAGATGCTACATCGATAAATCACTCTCAAGCAATCAATCCCAACATCAGACTCAAGACTTCAAACTGTTTGTGATCCTAAGTCACATCAACCCAACCTTGATTCAAGTCTGTTTTATCTAGAGAAAGGAGATCACCCTGCTAGCTAGTAGTTTTCTAGTGGTAACGTAGAGGTAATCTGTTGTAAAGGGACACGACCCTTATTCATGCATAAGTTTAACTCTAGTTATGATTGGAACTTGTTGGGAACCCTATAGTATTTTAGTTTTGATGATGATCTCTCGAAACACACTTAGTCTTTTAGAGTTAAACTGTTTTACGTATAAACAGATCACTACATATAAAGTAAATTCTGTTAGAGAATAGATTAGGAGATGACTTAACATGTAAAGGAATTATTCCTATAGAAGTCATTTCTATAAATAGTATAGGATGAAGGCCAAGATTTCATGCCAAAAAGAAATCGATCTGCTGTAAGAGACAGCGACTAGATCACTAACCAGATCGATGCTCACAACTGAAGACTAGATCGATAGAGTCATCAAAACACTAGATGACATCATTCTACACATCATATCATCTTGCCACGTCAAAATTGAAGCCCATCCAACAGGGATTGGGAAGAGAATATTCGATTGACACAAAGAAGGAAAGAAGCCGTTAGCAGTGTGTCTTCCATACTTAGAAGATTGAGTCAATGTTTTCTACAAGGCAAGAACAGATATGATGGATATCATTGATTGGCAATCTATAATTAATCTCACGCCAATCAACAACGGCTAGAATTTTCAATTCAATGCCTATATATATTTGAAGTTCAAAATCTGGAGATACAAAAGAATATACGTGCGCTACATCAACAATCTGATTCTCAAGCAATCAATCTGTGATCCAGACTAAGAGCTTCAAACAAATCTGTGATTCTACATCACACCAACCCAACCTCGATTCAAGTCTGTCTTATCGAGAGAAAAGAGATCACCCTGCTAGCTAGTAGTTTTCTAGTGGTAACGTAGAGGTAATCTGTTGTAAAGGGACACGACCCTTATTTCGTGCATAAGTATCTCTCTAGCTTTGATTGATACTTGTGACTCGTTCTCCACGAGTATAAAGAAGCAGAGTATCCTAGTATTGGATAATCTGGTCTAGTTTTGACCAGATCGTGGACGTAGGGATTTCCCGAACCACGTTAAACAACTGTGTTCTTTATATTTCAGCATATTTACTTTCAGTTGTTTATTATTCTAACCCTCTGCACTATCATATAATCTGCATCCCAATCAATCTGCTTAACGATCTGATTAACTCTTAAGGTTTTCTTAATAAGAGCACTCATTAAATCCACCATATTTCCGCACACACAATACTTAGAAAATAATCAAGATCACTCTTATTATTGTCTAAGTGTTTAAACTAAGAGAGCAATCTGTTTGGACTAATCTTACATCGATCTGTTGATCAATCTAGTTAGTCATCTGCCGAGCGATTTCTCATTTAAGAATAGCTTGAACTCTCTCATAAATAACCAAGTAAACTGAGAAAGTTTGTATTTGGTGTATTC
>JAPKLX010000206.1:375060-491505 GCA_026898415.1 Leonotis leonurus | reverse complement strand
CTCATAAATAACCAAGTAAACTGAGAAAGTTTGTATTTGGTGTATTCCACCCCCCCCCCCCCTACACCAAACCTTGCTCTTTCGGGACCAACAGAACTTGTGGCTCGTTCTCAGCAAGTATAAAGAAGAAGAGTATCCTAGTAGTGGATAATCTGGTCTAGTTTTGATTAGATCGTGGACGTAGGGATTTCCCGAACCACGTTAAACAACTGTGTCATTTACCTTTCTGCATTTTTATTTTCAGTTGTTTATTTATTCTAACTCCCTACACTTCCATATAGACTGCATCTCAATCAACCTGCTTTAACAATCTGATTAATCATTAAGGTTTTCTATATAAGAGCACCAACTAAGTCCACCATATTTCCGCACACACAATACTTTAAAAGTAATAAGATCACTCTTATTATTGTCTAAGTATTTACACTAGAGAGCAATCTGTTTGGATTGACCTGCTATCGATCTGTCTATCGATCTGGTCAGTCATCTGCCAAGTAATTTCTTGTTTAAGAATAGCTTGAACTCTCTAATAATCAACCAAGTAAACTGAAAAGTTTGTATTTGGTGTATTCCCCCCCCCCCCATACACCAAACCTTGCTCTTTCGGGACCAACACCAAAGATTAAGTGTTTTCATACTTTTGGTTGTACGTGTTACATTCATAACAATGGAAAATCTCAATTGAAAACTTTTGATAGCAAAGTTTTTTGGTCCTGAAAGAGCAGATTTGGTGTATGAGGAGGGGGAATACACCAAATACAAACTTTTCAATTTACTTGACTAATTGCTTAGAGAGGTTAAGCTTTCTCGAAAGGAGATTTCTTAAAAGTTACTGACCAGATCGATGTACGGTCTGTCCAGATTAACTCTCTTGTGAATACACTTAGCAGATAGCAAGAGTAATCTTGTTATCCAACAGAGTGTTGTGTGCGGAAAATGGTGGACTTAGTATGTGCTCTTTATTAGAAAATCTTTGCAAATCTTAACCGAATAGTTTAGAAGATTGATTAAGAATGTAGATTGTATGGACGTGTTGGTTAGTGAATAAACAACAATAAGTAAATATGCAGAATATAAATAACACAGTTGTTTTACGTGGTTCGAGAAACCCTCTACATCCACGGTCCAATCCAAACGGGATTAGATATCCACTACTAGGATACTCTCTTCTTTATACTCGATGAGAACGAGCCACAAGTTTCAAACACATTCTAGTTGAAACTTATGCACGAATAAGGGTCGTGTCCCTTTACAACTTACAGTATACAACTGCAATAAGATATCTTCACGTTAATCCACTAGAAAACTACTAGCTAGAAAAGCTATCTTCTTTCTCCTTCTCGATAAGACATACTTGAATCGAGTGGTGTGATTTCGATCACGAACGACTTAGACATGATCTGGTACGTTGAAATCTTCTCAAAGAATTCTTCATTGAGTGAGTTGATTTCTGAGCAGAGTAACAGCTTGATAATGATCTTGAAGTATCTGTACTCTTCCAGTCTTGGTTCCAAGCTTTTATAGGCGTAGAATTTAAAATTCTAACTGTTGGTCTTGATTGGCTTGTAGTAAATATTGATTTCCAATCAGGAATTCAAATCCCAGAATATCTCATCTTGCCTTGTATGAATGGTTGACCAATCCCTTGAAATATGGCAAGAAGATCGTGATTGATGCTTCTTTCCTTCTTCGCACAGTGATTGATTCTCCTTCCAAACTTGATCTCCAATAGATAAACTTCCATCTTCGTGAGATCTGTTGATGTGGCAAGGTGATTTGGAATTCTCCTCAGTCTATCTGGACAAACAAGCGAATATCAGATGACTGGGTTGATCTGGTCCAGGTTGGCTCACTTTATGGTAACAATCTGGTCATAATAGATTGACATCGATCTGGTCCAACATCAATCTGTTTCAACAAAATGCTCCAAAGCATGGTTGCAATCTCAGTGAAGAATTTCTCAGTAACCAGATCGAGTGGCCATTGATCATATCATCTGCTTGCTTGTAGTTTGTTGTTGATCTGGTCCTCGAACAAAAAAATGACTTCTATAGGATGTAATCATTTACATTTCAAGTCATTCTCTAATCAGACCACAAATCATGTTCTCTATCAGATTCACTTTATATGACAGTGATCTGGTACAAGTAGAACAGATTACAATCTAGCAAACATAATTAAATCTAAGTGTGTTTCGAGAGAACATCATCAAAACTAAATATTGTGGGGTTCCCAAAAATTTCCCCCTTTTTGATGATATCGAAACCACACTTTACAAATAACCCTAATAAAGCATTTAAAGCATGATCTGGTTTTAAATAACCAGAAAGGTTTAAGAGAACGTTATTAAATTATAACGAACTTAAGCTTTAATTTGATTCTGGACAATGAGATTTTATCATCAGATAACCCACATGAATATATATATCAGGAAAATATCATAGTGGATTACAAAGAGTGTTCCAAAACCAAATAAGAACAAAAACATCAGATGGAAAAGAGATAAAGAAACTAAGTAAACCATATGTCAGCTCCTCTTCTCTTCATCTTCTCACGTTGTGCGTCAGAAGTAAGCTGGACACTCTCATAAATACCATCCCTTACTCTGGCGTAGTTCGGGTCATGGTTATCAATCTTGTAGCCCTTGATCTTGGTCACTTGATTGATGTAGTTTAGAATGTATGTTTGGTATGGAATGCTGCTTCCAGGGATCATAGGACAGACCATGTACTCCTTCGCGGGTGCCTTAATCTGGAATTTGCATCCTTGGCTACCATCTTGATCATTTGTATCAGTTCTTTCTCTGCAAAGTTGTCCATGTAACGGTTGAAGTCATCATCTAGAGTGGATTCTGAGTAGGTAGGTTCCTTCAAGAAGTATCTGTTCAAGATGAACACTTGCTTTATCAGCTCTCAATCCTTCTGATCTGCTTCTGGTACCCAAATATCCTTGGGTGTCTTTTTCTGTAGTGAAAGATTCCATGCAGTGAAGGGCTTCTTCTTTTTCTTCCTTGATTGGATAGTGGACTGAGATGATTGTTGAGAACGTTCTATTGAAGATGGAGAGAAAGGTGCCTGGTATGATTTCTCTTTGGCCTCCTGTTCTGCCAGCTTTCTCTCTCGATCAGCTTATTCCTTGTAGAATTGTGCCCGAAAAATTGGGTCACATGCTTGTTCACTGCTTACTCCAAACAGTAGTAGCTCAGCAATCTGGTCCCCTTCATCAATGGTTTTCTTTCCCCTGTCTTGTGCTTCTTGCTGCTGTTGTTGTTGTTGTTATTGTGATGTCTCAATTGTTGGATCAGCTCGTGGTGGAGTGTAAGGCTTCTCCGTGACCTGTTGCACTGGTTCAACATTTTGAGCTCCTTCTCCATCTCCTCCTTGATCTGGTTTACCCTTATCAGCTCCATCTTTGCTTTTGCCTCCTTTATCAGACCTCCTTTCCCTCTTTTCGATATCATCAAATGTAGTTTTGATGAGTGTGCGGAGGGAGTCGATCTCTGCTTTCATTTCTTCTACCTTCTGTTCTGCATCAGCTTTAAAGTTCAGCAATAAATTGACGTTCTGATCAGTGGCATTAAGCTTATTTTCTAAGAGGTTGTTCATGGTGGAGAGAGAAGCATCATATGTTTCTTGGTTTTCTTCCACTTTTGTCAATCTAGTGTTCTGATTTGCATACTCAGTCGGGTTGGGATAGAGAATATCATCCAGAACTTTAACGTGATTGGCTTTCATGATGTCCACGAACTTCTTTTTCTCAGTATTTCCAGTGTGGTGGCCTCCTTGACCTCAGTAGTAATAGCAGCAGATTGAGTCTTGACTGTTGCATCAATTCTTTCCTTTTCCTTGGCCAGCATGTCTGTGACCAAAGCCTGGACGGTCTGGACCTGCTTGTCCACAGACTCCAGCTTCTGGTCTGACTTCACTCTCGCAGCTTCAGCAGCCGCCCTGTCATCGTCGATCTTCTTGTTTAGCTCTTTGTCTTTCTCTCGTAGCTTGCAGAGCAGATCGATGTCCATGTCGTTCAAGTAGTCCTTCTGATGCTGGTTGAAATCAGCAAGGACTTGTGTGGCTTTCTCTTGGATGACGTTGCATGTATCTGTCATCTGGTCTTGAACTCTTAAAGTAATCAAGTTATCAATCTGGAAGTTGTTGAAGGACTTGGTTTCTCGTTCCAGAAGTTCTTCCAGATCATAGAATCTGACATCCTTCTTCAATTTTTTAGCAACTCCACGAGTATAAATTTCATTAGTGGGCTCTCCCTCAATCGATTGTCCCACTGGTTCTTCATCAATGGGGTCCAGGTTGATGACGGGAGTCTTCTTATTCTTTTTCTTTGGCTTCTCTTCCTTTGTGGTTGGATGTTTTGGTGGTGGTTGATCTGCTTTCTCTTGTTGACTTGTTGTACCAGATGTGCTGGGCTGCTTAGTCTGGTCACCTCCTTGATGACCCATTTTCACATATGGGTCAGCCTCATCGTTTGATCCCTTCACACTTGTATAAAAATCCATTCTATCATAATAGAAGGATTTGAGATTAATTTTCAGCAATCTGGCCTCATGCTTCATGATTGCTAGTATCAGCTGGTGGTATTATGCTTGTACTTCTCCAACTGTATCATCTTGGAGTAGACTCAGTAGTGTAGCTTCTTCTTTCTTCAAATCCTCGATCGATCTGGTTTGTAGTAATGCATCAAAGATGAAATACTCGTTGTCGATCTTTAATCAGCAAGTAGAGCTTGACTTTCTTAGCTGCTCCATAGCTCTCAAGAAGCAAATTGATTCCTGGAAAATCATTGAGCACAGAGTGATCTGCCTCATTCTCCAGCAACTGAATCACCTCTGCAGCCTGCTTCTTCTTCTCTTCATCTTCATCCATCTCTTCTTCCTCTTACTCCTCCTCACTGATTCTTTACATACGATCTGGTGAGGGAGTAATCGTGCTGGCTGGGGAGAAGTCTTTACCTTGGTTGGGGTCATAGCTAGACTCTAGCTCGACAAACTGAGGGGTCTTAGTGGCCAGTTGGGTTTCCTCAGCTGGTTGAGGAATAGAAATTTCTGGGTGGAAAGTTTCCTCAGGTTGGTGAGTGGTTGACTCTGGGTGAGACTCTTCAGCTGGTGGTGGAGATTCATGAACTTTCCTCAACCTCCTTCTCTTCTATTTTGGTTGTTGAGTGGTTGTGGATGTGTCAGTATCAATTGAACTGGCCCTCTTGGCAGGTGGTTTTCTTTGGGCCTTCTCCTTCTGCACCGTCTCCTTGGGTGCTTTCTCCTTCTTCTCTATCCCTTTGGTGGGTGGCACCCAGATGGGATTTGAACTACCCATTTCCATTAGCGCTTGGAGATGGACTCCATCTGAAACTTTGTTGAAAAGTGCAGGAGTGATTCCCAGGGACATCTCGATCTGATGTTGATCCTTGGGAATGGTCAATCTGGAATTGAACTCCACTGCATTTTTCCATACCTGTTGCTTGAAGAATTTTTACATCATGAAACTGATTTTGGTGGAATGCCTCAAAATTCCTCCTTATATCCATAGACACAGCATTGCCCTTGGCATCTCTGTTCCACTTCAAAAATCTTGCTTCCTTCGCCAGCAAGTCAAAAAGTATCCTACTCCAATTAACTTTCAAGTTTAGAACCACTGCAGCAAGTTTAGCAGTTTATAGGCAGTAATCAATGAAAAACCTTTGCAGCGTTTAACAATGGCAAAGATTTCTTCCAAATTTTGGAAGCCATGGGTTTCGTAAACAGGGAATGGTTCAAGAGAAAGAAATTTCTGAAACTCAGCAACGTTTTGCAAAAACAGGGATGATTGTGGTGCCATTGTTCAAAAGAGTTTGAGATTTAAAAAACTTTTGAAAGCAGTTTTAGAAGAGTTTGAGTTTGATATTCTGGAAATGCCTAAGTGCTTAGAAGAGAAGTAGGCACAGTGAATTGAAAGTGAAGGTGAACAGTTAAGGTCACGTACAACACATATATATAAGAAATAATTCAACGGCTGAGATGAAAATGATAAGATGTTTAAGGTTAAGATGAAAGTCTCATGTTCCAACTTATTTTAAACCTTCAGTACGTGGCGTTGTTTAGACCAGACCCACTGTCTGATAAAGGGACTCAGTAACGGGTACGAGGAATATTTCCAGCCGATATACTTCCAATTTATTTTATTAAATTGCTCGCAAGAGAACGAGTTCGTTATAGATTAATAAGTTGACCCTAAGTCGTATTTTCAAGGAAAGCTAAGTAGGGCTTAATCTATGTTGCAGAACAAAAAGCAATTAAAAAGAAGGGGTTTTGATTTTTAACTAATCTAATTAATCAATCTAGGCAAATTATATTAAAGAATTTAAAATACGAATTACCTAGGCGAAAATTAATTAAGCAATTAAATCCTAAATCTAAGAACGAAGAATTAAAGAAACTGAATTTAAACATGCCTTGAATTGATTAATTAACATGATCGAAAGGTTTGGATTAACAAATTGTGATTAATCAAGAAAAGAATAAGAAGAAAAGGGATCATAAAGCAATAAAGAAAGCAGTAAAAGAACTCACGAATTGAAAAGGGAAATAATGCATTAAAGTACTCTGAGTTTGAATCATGAACGAATCTACAACGAATTTGAAAAAACGAACAGAATGAAAATCTAGACTAATAGTGTTTTCTCTCGTGGTCTAAACCCTAAAAATAAAAAGTGAAGTCAGCCCCTCTGGGATAGCGCGTGGAGGTTTAAATAGAGTAGAAAATCCTGCCTGGGTAGCGCCCGCTAAGGGGCTTGCGAGCGCTACCTAGGCTCGCTGCAAGAATAGCTGAAACAGGGGGCTAGCGAGCGCTGGGGGCTAGCGCTCGCTAGGCCCCCTCTCTATCTGTGACTTGACTGCAAAGGGGTAGCGCCCGCTAGGGGGTAGCGGTCGCTACCCCAATGCTCTGACCGCCTAGAATTTCCAGGGGCCAGCGGTCGCTAGCCCCTAGTTTTGTCTTGTTTCAGCGTCAAGGCCTAGCGCCCGCTAGGCCAACTCTCGGCTAGGATGCAATTTTCTTCATCTTTTCTTGGTCTTTTTCGTCTCATTTCTCTTGTCGAGCTTCGTTAATCATTTTTGTCGATTTTCACCTACAATGTAGTATAAAGAATACCAAAGCATCAACTTGAACGATAAAGATAAGCATTATAAGACCAAAAGCGCAATAGAAACGAGACCGAAAACGTATAAAACATCTCCCTTTTCAGATTTTCCCGCTTAAGCTTTTCTTTTGCTGTCTTTTGCCGCGTTTGATACACGCGCTGGATCCTGGGGTTGTAGGATGGAACGTGTAAATATTTCTAACCACTGCAACTTTCCTTTTCTTCTTTTGGCAGGGATATTCCTCGATCACTATTTCCAGCACCTCCCGGAGGGTGGGTCCTCCATGTATCGTACCAGAGAGAGCTTATGGGAGTGCGACCTACCTCAGTCGAAAAGGGTCTGCGCTACAATTGTTGACGAGAGGTTAAATGAATTGATTAGTACTACTCATACCAACATGATGCATCATCTTTTCAGGTGACCCCTTAGTAGAAACTCCAAGGTTAAGCGTGTTTGGCTTGGAGCAATACTATGATGGGTGAACTATTGGGAAGTGTCCTGGGTCAGTCTGTCAGTGAGGACAAAGCAGGCTGGGAAAGAAAGTGTTGGTGTGTGGGGCCAGTGCGTAAATTCTGATGGGTGCTCCTGATCCAACAATTGGTATCAGAGCCGGAGCTTCAGATGTGAAGAATCAAATCCGGCGGAGCCATCCCTAGGCAGGGAGTGCCTGAGGGGAGGGGTTGTTGGGCACAACAACTCTAGGGGTTATGAAGATTCACGGCCGTAATCCGAGGTGTGAGATTGACGGTCCTCTGGGTGTCATAGGTAGCCCCGTGGCCCGGGTTCGAAGGAGCGCCAGCATATGCTCTAAAGGTTCGATGCATCCTCCAGAGTACCGGGATGGTGCTGAGGGGGGGATGAGTTTACAATAGGAAGACTCATGTTGTGAAGGTACACCACATATTGTTTTTGATGAATCTATTCTTGAATACAGGGAAACAGGTGAAGAACAGGTACACAATCAGATCACTACTAGAAAATCAGGAGGCATATTAATTAATGATATTCTAATCTGGATTCCAACAAAAGATGAAGAGATTGATGTTCAACCTATAGTTGAAACCAGTACACAACAAGGGGGAACAGTTCACATTGAACCTGATCAAAACAGACATGTACCAGATAGTAGTGAACCTATTGAAGCAGAAGATAGTGAACCTGCTCAAAGTCAACCTAATGAATCCAGAGATATCAACAATAGCTCGAATGTCAACCAGGAGATAGAAGATGAAAATCCTTTCCAAGCAACCTCAATAACACACCCAGGATTTGAGGAACCAACAGAAGAACCTGCTTCCAGCGGCCATATACTTTGCTTCTGTTGTTGATGTAGCAATAGATGTCTGCTTCTTTGAGAACCATGAGATCGGTTTGTTTCCAAGAAACTAACAGGTTTCAGAAGTTGATTTTCTGTCTAGCTTACATCCTGCATAATCTGAATCAGAGTAACTGGTTAACTCAAAATTATCATCACATGGATACCATAATCCTATATGTGTTGTTCCTTTGAGATATCTAAGTATCTTCTTGGCTGCTTCCATATGTGACTCTTTAGGGTTGGCCTGGTATCTTACACATACTCCAACTGTAAAAGTAAGGTCAGGTCAGGTCGACTAGCAGTTAAGTATAATAATGAACCAATGATATCCATGTATTGAGTTATGTTTGTTGGTTTGCCCTCTGGATCTAGATCGATCTTCCTATTGGTCGGCATTGGAATTTTGACAGGTTTACTATCTTTAACTCTAAATTTGGTGATCAAATCTTGTATGTACTTCGCTTGATTAACGAATAGTTGTTTCACCTAAAAACCAAGAAAGAAATTCATTTCGCCCATCATGGACATTTGATACTTATTCTTCATAAGCTATGCAAACTTTTCACATAGATAACTAGATTGAGATTCAAAAATGATATCATCAACTTATATCTGTACTAAAATGATATGTTCTTTGACTTTGATTTTGAACAATTTCTTGTCAACAGATCCTCGTCTGAGTGTTGATTCTAGCATAAAGGTTGAAAACGTCTCATACCAAGCTTTGGGAGCTTGCTTCAATCCATATACTGCTTTAGCTAATCAGTATACTTTTTGGTCTGGATTTCTTTCTTCAAAACCAGGCGGTTTCTCCACATAAACTTCCTCTTCCAAAACACCATTCAAGAAAGCACTCTTAACATCCATCTGGTAAACTTTCAATCTCTTGTACGCTGCATATGCCAAGAACAATTAGATTGCTTCCAATCTGGCTACTGGTGCAAATGTCTCATCGAAGTCTATGCCTTCTTGTTGACTGTATCCTTTAGCAACTAATCTGGCTTTGTTTCTGACAACTTCTCTATTCTCATCTCGTTTGTTCTTAAATACCCATTTAACACCTATTACTCATTGGTGTCTAGGACGATCTACAAGATACCAAACTTGATTTCTCTTAAATTCATCGAGCTCTTCTTGCATAGCAATGATTCAACCTGCATCTTGTAGAGCTTCATATGCATCAGTTGGTTCAACATGAGACAAATAGAAACTTAGAAGTGCGCTCTCTCCATGCATCCTTCTAATCTTCACACGATCTGATGGGTTCCCAACAATCCGTTCTGGTGGATGATGGTCTTGTATCCATTTTCTACGTCTAGACATCTCTTCTTTTGATATCTCTGGTTCAGGTTCTTCTGTTGGTTCCTCAAACTTAGGGTGTGCTGTTGAAGTTGCTTGGAAAGGATTTTCATCTTCTAGTCTTTCAACTTCTATCTCCTGGTTGTTATTTCAGTTGCTGGTGTCTCTGGATTCATCAGGTTGACTTTGAGCAGGTTCTCTTTTATCTACTTCCATAGGTTCACTACTCTCTGGGATTGATCTGTTCTGATCAAGTTCAATGTGAGTTGTTCCCCCGTGCTGTATGCAGTTTTCAGCTACTGTATGAACATCAAACTCTTCATCTTCTGTTGAATTCTAGATCAGAACATCTTCAAGTAATATCCCTCCTGATCTCCTAGCGATGATCTGATTGTGAGCCTGTTCTTCACCTGTTTTCATGTATTCAAGAATAGATTCATCAAACACAATATGAGGTGTTACCTCCACAACATGAGTCTTCATATTGTAAACCCTATAAAATTTACTAACATCAGAATATCTTACAAATATTCCAAGGTCACCTTTGCTATCAAAAGTTTTCAATTGAGATTTCTCATTGTTATGAATGTAACACGTACAATCAAAGGTACGAAAATATTGTATCATGGGTTTTCTATTGTTCCAGATCTCGTATGGTGTCTTTTCATGTCTGATTGTGATCATTGATATGTTCTATGTGTAACACGCTGTGTAGATGGCTTATGCCCAAAACTTCTTTGGCAGATTGGTTGCATTAAGCATGGTGCGTGCTGCTTCTTTTAGTGATCTATTCCGCCTTTCAACTACTCCATTATGCTGAGGTGTTCTTGCAGCAGATGTTTGGCGAGTAATTCCATCTGGTTGCCATACGCTTCAATCTTCTGGTTTAGAAACTCTGTTCCATGATCTGTTCTGATCGTCATGATGGTGGTCTACTTTTGTTTAGTGATCTTGTTGAAGAAATCACGCAGTTTCTCCAACGTCTCCTTTTTCTTGAACAGAAAGATGACCCAATTGAATCTTGAATAATCATCAATAATGACCAGTGTGTACTTTCTACCATTGATACTTAATGGTTTAACAGGTCCAAATAAGTCTAGATTTAATAACTCCAATATTCTGGTAGATGAGTGAGCTACTTTGCTGGTAAATGATGACTTGGTCTACTTCCCAATTTGGCATGCTTCACAGATATGATCTTTATCATATACTTGATCTGGTAATCCTTCGACTAGCTTCTCTCTTGCAATCTTGTTGATAGATTTGAAATTGAGATGGCTAAGTCGTTTGTGCCATAACCAGCTCGTCTCTGAGATTGTCTTGGTAACTAGATATGTCTTGATCTGGTTTGTCCATTGCACAATGTACAATCATCTTGCAATTTCCTGGTTAGAAGAGTTTCATCTCCTTCCTTATTCTGCACAAGACAATTGTTAGCATAAAAAACAATCTGATTACCATTAGAACAGAACTGACTGACAGAAAACAGATTATGACTAAGACCTTCTACATACGAAACATTGGAAATAGTGGTCTTATCAATCTTAACATTACCATACCCTCTGGTATAACCTTTTGAGTTACAACCAAAGGTTATCTATTGACATTGTCTCTCCACATAATCAGATAGCAGATTTTTATCAAACGTCATATGCTTTGAACAACAGCTATCAATGATCCAGATTGTTCCTTTTGCTATTTGACTCCTTCTTATAGTTCTTCGATCCTGCAATTACATGGACTTGACTACCCTTTCAACGAGTGGGTGCTTGGTTAGTAGCAAATGTTCCCTTAGGAACCCAGATCAATTTAGTGTTAGGAACACAATGTAACAGGTGATCTGTCTCCCTGCATCATCTGTTCTTGAGATGGCTTTGTAGACAGATGGATGATTCCTTTCAACATTGTTCCAGTTAATCTTTTCTTCTTTGTTGATGGCTTTCTGGTTGAATCCTTATGTTTCTAGTTCTCATCTGTTTTGACATACTGAGCAGGTTTGCCTATGATCTAGTAATACCTTTTATCTCCTGCTTTTTTCACCATTATCTTTTGGGGTTGATTCTTCCCATTCTTCAGATTGATCACTTGGTCTTGTATATTATTCCTTTCGGCTACAAACTTTGATGCATTTGCACTTGATTGTCCAGTATAGCCTAATCCAGTTCTGCCTTTGTTCTGCATCTCATAGATCATGTTGACTCTTTCACTGCTTTTGTTGATCTTGCTCATGTTCTCCATGGTCTTCTTCAACTTTTCTTCTACTACTTCCTTTCTGGTAATCAAGTCTTTGACCTTTGATTTGAATGAGTAAATCTCTTCATTTTTTGTCTTGATCTGTCCTTCCAGGTCGTTTATTTTAGCAGAAAACTTGATGTTGGCTTCACTGAGTATCTTTATTGATTCGTTCAGCTTATCATTCTCCTAGATGACTTCTGAGAACAACTTCTTTATGCTTGAATAGATTTTGAACATCTCATTGACTTCTTCCCATGAGACTTCAGCTTAATTTTCATTACCAGAATCATATACAGGTTTGTTAGAGGACATAGAAACATGAGAGTTTACCTCGTTCTGGTCAAGACCATTGTCAATTCCCATATAGCATTCATCTCAATCTTCTTCTTCATCATATGCATAGAATGCTTCATCATTCTCTGATGAACTATCTGAAAAATGACTCGCACTGCTTGAATCTTCTTCTGCTAGCATGGCTTTGCGTTGAGCTTTGAGTTTTCGATCTCTTTTTGCTCTTAACTCTTCTCTTTGACTCTTGGTCAGATCAGGGCAGTCTGTTTTGAAATGATATGTTCTACCACAACCATAGCAAGTATAACCAGTAGAATTAGTAATCTTACTAGTATTCTTTACCTCATTCTTGTTATCAGATCGATCTTGATCTCTACTCTTCTGGAATTTGTTCTTGTTATCCTTGTAGAATATACGATATTTCCTCGATCTGACTTCCATCTTGTCCATTCTCTTCGCGATCATAGAAAATTCTTTGAGCAACTTGTCATAACCTCCTTATTCTGGTACAACAGGTACTACAGGTTCATCTGCTACACATTTTGCTTTGAAGGCTACTTCCTTATCTTTCTTAGAGCTACTCTCACTCTTCTTGCTAGATGAGTGATTTGGTCCATGGATTCTTCTTATGTCGCATTCATGAACAGCTAGATGATCAAACAGTGCTTCGGTTGAGAGATCGTTGAAATCAGAACGTAGTGGTTGCATAGCTGCATATATCTCCCAGCTTGGTGGTAGTGCTCTAAGAATTTTGAGATTCTTCCCTCTGTGTGTACTTATCCTTCTTGAAGGCGGATACTTCCAGCAGTACTTCAATAAACCTATTCTTCATCTTTTCAATGGTTTCTCCAGGTCTCATCTTGAAATCATCGAACTTGTTGCAGGCTAATGAGAGTTTGTTCTCGATCATGGCTTTTGATCCTATGTTGAGTTCACGTAGTGCTTCCCACGTCTCCTTAGCTGTGTCCAGATCTTAAATCTTGGCCAGATGGTATCCTTTGACAGTGCTGGAGATGATTCCTTTAGCAAAATCATCCAGATTTGCTTTGCGGCGTTCTTCTGAGGTATACGTTCAGGGATCTTTCAGAACTTGGTCTGTTACTACTCCAGTATCAGTAGTACGTGTCTTATCTTCATAGATCTTCAATTAGAACTGTCAATTTTTGACACGGCACGATAACCCGACACGAACACGCACGAAATTAATGGGTTAGTGTCAAGCCTTATCGGGTTCGGATTATTATCAGGTTGACCCGATAAGAACACGAAATTATCAGGTTGGGTTCGGGTCGAGTTCATGTTACCCGATAACAATATTTATAATATATTAATAATTTTAATTTTGAAGAAAATGTAATTTTTTTAAATATTTTTTCAAAATAATTTGTATTTTCTTTAAATATAAAATAATTATATTTTATAAATTTAAAATTAATGCACTTTTATTAATTTTTTATTATAATTTTATAATTTTTATATCGTTTTTTAATATAAATTTAGATTTTTATCGTGTCGATAATGTGTCGTGTCATTATCGTGTCGTTATCGTGTCGTGTCAACACGAAAGTTATCGTGTTCGTGTCGTGTTCGGGTTTGAGCTTAATAGGTCGGGTTTGTGTTCGGGTTTAGCATAACCTTAATAGGTAGGCTTCGGGTTTGACCTTAACAGGTCGGGTTGTTATCGTGTCCAGTATCAGTAGTACGAGTCTTATCTTAAAAGATCTTCAATTAGGACTGTCAATTTTTAGCACGGCATGATAACCCGACACGAACACGCACGAAATTAATGGGTTAGTGTCAAGCCTTATTGGGTCGACCCGATAAGAACACGAAATTAATTGGTTGGGTTCGGGTCGAGTTCATGTTACCCGATAACAACATTTATAATATATTAATAATTTTAATTTTGAAGAAAATGTAATTTTTTTAAATATTTTTTCAAAATAATTTGTATTTTCTTTAAATATAAAAATAATTATATTTTATAAATTTAAAATTAATGCACTTTTATTAATTTTTTATTATAATTTTATAATTTTTATATCATTTTTTAATATAAATTTAGATTTTTATCGTGTCGATAATGTGTCGTGTCATTATCGTGTCGTTATCGTGTCGTGTCAACACGAAAGTTATCATGTTCGGGTTTGAGCTTAATAGGTCGGGTTTGTGTTCGGGTTTAGCATAACCTTAATAGGTCGGCTTTGGGTTTGACCTTAACAGGTCAGGTTGTTATCAGGTCGACACGATAACAACCCGATCCACACGATTTGACAGCCCTATCTCCAATGGACCTTCTTCTATCACCTTCTACATCAGGCAGTGATGAGCTTTCAGTCATATCTTGATTCTGAAACTCCATTCTCTGTATCCTTGGATAGAGAATTCCTTGCATGCTCTAATGACAGAAGATTCCATAACAGCAGATAGTATGCACGTGAATGAAAATAGATTTTCCTAGATCTATTCAAGTTGACCACACAAGTTTCAACCTTGTGAAACAGAAACAATGGTTCTTTGAACCACTGCTCTGATACCACTTGTTGGTCCCGAAAGAGCAAGGTTTGGTGTATAAGGGGGGGAATACACCAAATACAAACTTTTCAATTTACTTGACTAATTAGCTTAGAGAGATTAAGCTTTCTCGAAGGGAGATCGCTTGGTTTGGCAGACTAGATCGACTAGTGATCTGTCCAGACAAGTTCTTTCTCGTGAGTTACATTAAGCAGATAGAAAGAGTGATCTTGTTATCTAACAGAGCGTAGTGTGCGGAATATGGTGGAATTAATCGATTGCTCTTATTAGAAAACCTTTTAAAGACTTAATCAGATCGTTTAACAGATTGATTAAAACAATGCAAGTTTGAATGATTATGTTGGGTTAGTGAATAAACAACTGGAAAGTAAAATGCGTAAAGTAAAGCACACAGTTGTTTTTACGTGGTTCTGGAAACCCCCTACGTCCACGGTCCAATCCAAACTAGATTGGATATCCACTACAAGGATACTCTCTTCTTTATACTCGCTGAGAACGAGCCACAAGTTCCAATCACAACTAGAGTGAAACTTGTGCACGAATCGGGTCGTGTCCCTTACAACTTGCAGATAAATTTGCTACAAGATACCTCCACGTTAATCCACTAGAAAACTACTAGCAGCGCAGATATCTTCCTCCTTCCTTTCGATAAGATAGACTTAAATCAAGTTTGGTGTGATTTAGATCACGAACGGCTCGAACAGATTCTGGATAGCAAAATATCCTCGTTGAATGTTTCAATGGTTGAGTTGATTTATTGGCAGAGTATCAGCTTTGTAAGTTTACGCTTAGAATCGTCAGTACTCCTCCAGGTCTTGTTTGAAGCTTTTATATATATAGAATTTGAATTCTAACCGTTGGGCTTGATTGGCGTGTAATAAATGTTGATTGTCAATCAAGAATATGAATCCCAGAATATCTACTCTTGCCTTGTAGGAAAGGTTGACTGAATCCTTGATTATGGAAAGTAGATAGATTGATTGATCTTTTTCCTTCTTCACGCTCCAATTTATTCTCCTTCTATTCTTGATCTCTAATTGATAGACTTTCCTTCCTTCGTGAGATCTGATGACTTGGAAAGTGAGATGGGATTCTCTCTAAGTACATCTAGTGACAGATCGTGTACCAGATGACTTAGGTGATCTGCTCCAGGATAGGTCCACTCTTCAAGGATGATCTAGTCGACTAGATTTAGTCTGATCTGGTCCAGGTGGTCTGGTTCAAAACTTGCTCCAATGAATGTTGATAATAACTAGTTCAATCTGTTTTTGATCAGATTGAGTGTCCTCCGACAGATCATCTATTTGTTGCAGTGGTGTTGATCTCCTTCTTCGAACAATGGTTATCTGACCAGATGACTTCTATAGGATAGAATCATTTACAAATTAAGTCATCAGCTATCTGGTCTAAGACTTGTTCTCTATCAAGATCATTTTATAGTCATAGTGATCTGTTACATGTAGAACAAGCTAGATCTAGCAAACAAGATATAAATCTAAGTGTGTTTCGAGTGAACATCATCAAAACTAAATTTTGTGAATGGTTCCCAACATCTGGTCAATCAGATCAGGTCCATTGCCAGCAAGGAGATCTGGTCTGGTCCATGTTGCTCCAAAAGTTGGTGTCAATAACTGGGTGAAATCTTCTTTTGACCAAATTGAGTGACCTTCATTAGGTGATTTGCTTTGCAACAGGTGAGCTGATCTGCTTTCTCGAACAGAAGTCTATATAACCAGATGACTTCCTATAGGACATAATAATTAATGTATTTGAGTCCTTTACATTTTTAAGTCATCAGTTAACCTGGTCTAAACAATGCAGGTTTGCGCTCTATCAGATTCATAGTGATCTGTTACGTGTTGAGCAGGCTACGTCTAACAAACATAACACAAAAATAAAATCTAAGTGTGTTTCGAGAGAACATCATCAAAACTAAGTTTTTTGAATTCCCAACAATAATTATTCTATATATAATAATTAAAGTATGAACCGAATCACTCACGAATAACTACACTAATTAATTTTGAGTTGTTAGCGAACTCAATTAATTGATGAATTTAAGATTCTTAAACAAGAGAAATAATTAATAATAAAAGGAAGGTTTCTTCTGTAAGTTGAGTGGGCACCAGATAGTTCAATATTTATCATATAGTGGAGTCAATTAAATATTAATATAAGATCTATATCTTATTAAATTTCCTAGAATAATTAATTGAGTCAAATTGATTTGATAATTAATTAATTAATGAAAGTCAAAGTTTGACTGAGTCAAATTAATTGGATAAGGAAATATTAGTGATAAAATTGGACTTGGCCTTATGTTGGAAGGTCCAGACTGATTCCCCTTTTAAACCCTAACCTAACCCTAAAAACATCTATATATATATAAAAAGGAAGAGAAGGGGTGACATGTATTTTAATACCGTATTTTCGAAAATAGTGCAATATTCTACACTGCAATTTTCGATCCCTCCTCTCTTGATAAATCCTGAAGGATTATCGCCCACACGATAGTCGGACTGTATGTGAGAAAAATAGGCAGAAGTTTTATAGGTCAGATCTGTGCGACTACCCAGAGTGGAATGTTGTTATTACTAACGATTCAAATCATCTCTCCTCAAGCGGCGGACTAGCGAAGGAGAATGAATTAAATTAATTCCGCTATTTTAATTTTACCTATGTTTAGATTTGCATGTTTTATTTAAAATATTAGACTTGTGGATCATGCAAATCGCGAGCCCCTTATACAGGTTCCTTCACCTCTAACTCTCAATAGCACGATTAGAAATATCATCTTATGGTGTGAACTCTATTGTTCGGTCTCAAGAGGAGGGACAATATTATGCTGCAAGATTTCAGTTCTAAGGCGTCTCCTAACTGATATCATCCAAACAGCTAGCATGCATCAAATGGTGATCGCATTGACACATGAGAATTAAACCCAAGAGCATAAATACGCACTACTACAAATTATATCATACACTATGGTTTTTTCATCAACCGTAGTGTATGTGTGTTTTTTTGTTAAAGACTACGGTTATAAAAATAAATTGTAGTGTATATGTGAGTCATAGACTACAGTACACTATGGTTTTTTAAAAACTGTAGTCTATTGTTCCTGTATTTTTAACACATACACTACGGTTTTTTAAAAATAGTATTCTATGTGCGTGTGTTTTTACCACAGACACTACGATTTTTTAAAAACCATAGTCTATGTGCATGTGTTTTTACCACATACACTATGATTATTAAAACTGTAGTCTATGTGCGTGTTTTTTACCACATACACTACTGTTTTTAAAAATCGTGTGTTTTTACCACATACATTACGGTTTTTAAAAACCGTAGTCTATGTGCGTGTTTTTTTACCACATACACTACGGTTTTTAAAAACCGTAATCTATGTGCCTGTGTTTTACCTCATACACTACGGTTTTTAAAAACCGTAGTATATGTGCGTATGGTTTTACCACATACACTAAGGTTTTTAGAAACCGTAGTCTATGTACGTGTATTTTTAACACATACATTATAGTTTTTAAAAACAATAATCAATGTGCCTAAATTTTAAAAAATATATATATTTATATTATGGTTTTGAAAAGTGTAGTGTTATTTAAAATTTGAAGATGTCCTAATAAAGATTCAAACCCAGTTTCAATATTCTACCTTGGACTTCAAAACCAACTCAGTCAACAAGCAGAATTGTTAAATTTTTTAATATAATAAATAATATATTAAAACTTAATACATTTTACTAAAACATTTTCTTCTGTACGCGATTTAAACAACTTTCCTTTTCATTTAAGTAATGTGCAACCCTAACTCTACTACGCCAGTCTCCACGACTCCACTCCCCTTTCTCCATCTTCGTTGGTTTCCGAGTCGCCACCATCTCCGACGGTCTCCCTGCCGATACTTTGTGCATCTATCCCGAGACGTTCCAAAAGCAGCGAGGTTCTATTAAATTCTTCTCTCCATTTAGATAAGTTTCCTTTTCATTTCGAGGAGTTCGCGGCGCAGCTCCTCAAAACCCTAATCGTCTCAGACGGACCTTCGCTACGCCAACCTCCATTTCCGTTAATGCTGAGTGAGTTTTGTGTGACATCTAAGGAACATTTGAGTTTTTTATTTTTGTTTTTGTTTTTGTTTCAACTATTTAACAATTTCTTTCAATGAATTTTGTGGGGAATTTACTAATTAGCATACATCTGATAGTAGTATGTTTCTTTTGTGGGAGAAATGATTGCAGATACATATGAGCATGGACTTCTTCATTGGTTGGGTTTGAAGCCTCAATTTTAGACTATCGGTATTTTTTATCTCTCATGTTTAGTTGTTGTTACTCCTTAATCCTTATTACTCCTTGGTTACCAGATGTAACAAAATAGCTTACAAAACTTCTATTGAAACTTTTAACGGAATTGTTAATATAATATTTAGAAGAAAGTCAAATACCTAGTCGTCCCTTCGAGTGCATCTTGGCTGAAGCATCAAAGACCTTTTTTTGTAAAGTCGGAAGCCTAGTTCAGAAACAATTTCTAATGTTTTGAATGGCTAAATAATGCTAAGTTCACCAGAAAAAGGTTATTTTATGTATGATATTGAAGTAAACTGTACGTCCTAACTAGTAAATCATAGAAAGGAGAAGATAGATGGTGAATGAAGAATAGTGCAATTTAGATGTAGAGGATGAAAGTTGATTTTATCTTTCTATGTATTGCATGTCTTAAAGGGACATCACATCATATCATGATAGTAGGGTGATAATTAATTTGAACTCACCATTAAAAAAATGATGTATTTGATTTATGAAAGTATACACTAGCTATAAGCATAAAAAGTGGATAGTAATATTGGAGAGCATGTCTTTACAATTGAAAATTCTTATTTTGCATCATCATACTCATAAGCCTACACATGTCATGCTTAGCCTTCAGTCCACTCATCATGTCCTTTTCAAACACTTTCTCCATTACATATTGTTAGAATATATATATATATATACATATATATATATTGTACGCACGAGCAGTTCTATTATACCCTTATATAAATAAATGAATCATTGATTCTTAATAAGTATATATGCATGTTCATATTTGGGGTTAATTACAATTTGATTAAGTAAAAGTAAATAAAATGAAATGAAACTAGTGCAACATAAAAGGTAGATGTTTAGAAATGTTATTAATAGCTGTTTGCTTATGTTTTGCTCAAGAGATTAGTAGCTAGTTTGTTTAGTAAATGCTAGTAATTTTTGAAATAAATGTTCAAACAAGTGAGTCGTTCTGAATCTTGCGTTATTGGAAGAAACATCTATTAAGTTTTCATTTCCAAAACGAAAGCTTGTAGTGAATCTCTTCATACAAAATAATCTGTGCGAAGTATTTTGTTTCGGATATAGTTAAAGCTCTAAATATTGTAGAACAGTTGCAACATTGGTGCATAAGGAGGCATAATTAAATTAAGGGGGCTGCTCTTTGCTTTCTTTTTCAGTATACATGCTTGTCTATATATTATGCATCTATCTATAATCTATTGTATTTTAATTTGTCTCACTCTCACATGTTTATGTACATACAAAAGTCTCACTCCAATGCCAAGATTGCTTCAGATGCTGGAAATTTCAAGCTTCGTGTTGTTAGTGTGTTAAAATTTTGCATTCCTTTTGTATGATATCTCTAACGTATATAGCTATTGTTTGTGTTTGTGTAAAGTTCCGGGAATGGATGAAGTCAAGAAGGACTTACTCACGTGGTATCAGCTGCGGCTTTTGTAGAGGGAGGGATTCAGGAGTCTTGAGGCGATGCTTGTAGCATATGCCTTGAGGGGTTTAATGATAATGATCCTATGTGGGTAAACTGTACATGTAGTAATTCTCATTTGCACATCTGTTGTTGGTGTATATTTTGTGTTGTCACGTGCAATCAGTCAATCTATTTAACTATGTTCTTCACTTTCTTCATTTTTTTTTACTTTCTCTTTTCTGTTTGTTATTTCGATTTGGGTTCTGTTTAATTTTTGTAAGTGTAGGTCTGAATCTGAGACTTTTAAGGATGGTGATTTGTTGGTTAACAAAGATGGAGTTGAAACTGAGACTTTTAATTTTTGTAATTGTAGGTCTGAATCTGAGAATGAAGTTGAAACTGTATGTAGGTTCTTCTTCCCCATTTATTCAAGTTGTTTATTGATATATATTCTTTCATAATTGAAACTAAATGTTAGAATTATTTTTTCATATATGAGTGTCATTTTTGATCGAACTCTCTTTTCCTTTCAGGATGTGCTGCTGCAATATATGTATTAAATAAACGTGTTTAATAGAAAGTGGACAAGACAAAATCCTTTATTTTTGTGTATGATTTGATTTTATATAGAATCCAATATAAAGTAGTTTTGAACATTTTTAGTGCTTTGCAATGAAATTAATGCACTCGCTAACTCTCAAAAGTAATTTACACTTTGTCTTTTCAAGATTTATGTTTTAAAGGAGAAACCTATTACTATAACATCATGATCCTCTCATGTTGGTGATCTGTTTCAGTCAACATTGATTCAACCTTTAGATAATCAAATGTGCTTAGCAGACTTTGATGTTGTTCGAGTCATCTGGAAAGGGAATGGTGACATAGTGCACATTGTTTCAACGTTGATTTTGGATGTTTCTAATTCTAATTTTAGTTGGTCTATGATTATTCTTTTGCTCAGTTGGTGAAATTGATGTGTTGTTTAATATAACTGAAAGAAAAGAATTATGCAATACTGCTATGATGGAATTCGAGATCAATTTGTCTGAAATACCTTTAGGGAAACTAAGTAAATATAATATGAAGAAGGTGCATCCTTCAAGCTTTATAACTTACAACATAATACCTTTGTGTGACTCTTCAAGCTGACATGTAGATATTAGAGACTCATTTCTAATTGGAGATGTCGAAGATTGATATGTTTAGTGAGTGTTGAGGATAATGATACTTTTTGTTAATGTATTTGATTAGTTACATTTTGGACGAAACGATTGTTTGTTCTTTGGATGTTGTTACATTATGAATATACTATAATTTGATATAATGAATTGTGGATGTTTTTTATTATGAATTTGATATTTAATTATAAATTATATATAAAATTTCTTTGTATATAATAAATTATATAAAAAGTGTAGTAAATGTAGTATAGACTATAGTTTTTTTCAAATACAAATTGTAGTTTATATCGTAGTATAGACTATGGTTTTAGACATACATTGTAGTATATATCTTAGTGTATAGACTACGGTTTTGTACATAAACTGTAGTCTATATCATATTATAGACTTTACAAAATCGTAGTCTATAATATATAATACACTACGGTTTTATGCAAAAGCCGTAGTATATGAGATGAATAGACTACAGTTAAATGGACATACACTACAATTTCACAAAATCGTAGTTTATAATATATAATACACTACGGTTTTATGCAAAAACCGTAATCTATGCGATAAATAGACTCCACATATAAATGGACATACACTACGGTTTTACAAAACCGTAGTCTATATTATATAATGCACTACGGTTTTATACAAAAAATGTAGTATATGCGATAAATAGACTACAGATAATTGGACATACACTACGGTTTAAAATTGTATCTATACATATCATAGACTACAATTTTAAAACCGTAGTTTATGAGGTATACACTACGCTACTATAGACTATGGTTGTTTTGACACAAAGACTACGGTTTAAAACCGTAGTGTATGACCTTTTTTTTAGTTGTGACGAATGGGAAGACAAAATAATATAGCTAGGAAAGATACAACCAAGAGTTGAAATTTAATACCATGTGTATTCCAAGAAATCCAATTCATGATCAAAAATACCTGTAAAATCGCAACGAAACAAGACCAAGAGTAGTATTGCTCGACTTTGAATAAAACAACTAAATCATGAAAAAAAAAAAACAATGCAAATCATAATAGAATGAACATCAAATGAGCTCGAAATATCGTGTAAAAATTGTAGTTATCACGCACTGAGGTGTTGTTGAGGTCTACCGAGCACTGGGTGTCATTGGCAACTCGTCGTGCTAAACTAAATCATAAACCCTAAAGTAAACCCTAAACTAAAACACAACTAAAACTTCCTAAACTAAACCATAAACCCTAAAGTAAACCTTAAACTCTAAATTAAACCTTAAAACCTAATCATCTTGGTTGTGCAATTAACATCAAAAACTCATTGTGTTAAACTAAACCCTACACTAAAACACAACAAAAACATCATAAACTAAACCTTAAACCCTAAACTAACCCCTAATCATAAAAAATAAAAAAAAAATAAAAAACTAACCCCTAATCATCTTGGTTTTGTGATTACACGAACACAACCAAAACTTATGATGCTCATGTAATTTATTTTATATGTTATCATCTTGGTTGTGTGATTACATGAATATAACCAAATCTCTTTGTGCTCGTGTAATTCGTGCATTTATGAACAACATTAGCCATGTAAGTGTTCAATTTCGTGAAATTATGAACAATATGTGATGATATATATACATATCATCTCAAATTCCTTCAAATGTAACAATAAATTGAAATAATGACATTAAGAACAATATATGAATCATTGCAAATTCCCTCTGCTCAGATTTTGATGACAAGACGATTTACACAGACATACAACGATTTCGATAGAAGCGGGATAAACGATGACAATGATTTTGACAGAACTGAGATTAACGATGATTTTGACATTAACGAGATGCACAATGATGTGAAATTGTTGAGCTTCGCTTGAATGACAACAATGGCGGAGATTGATAAGAATTTGATGTAAATTTGTTGCAGAGATGGATACTTTTGTCGTATAAATAAGAATGTTTGTTAAAAGATGATAAACTATAAAGAGAAATTAGTTCATCTAATTATGATCATTAAGAGTAATAGAGTAAATCGACAGAAATTTTTTATGGCTATAATTGACCTAATTTTATTTTAGTACGCTATTATTTACTATTTTATTTGAAGAAGTGCTATTATGATATATTAAGACTTAAAAAGAGAACTAGTATTATAGAAATTCATGACATGTAAGCGGTAACTAGAGATGTCAATCGAGTCAACTCACTTGGTTTCGGGTCAGCCCATTCGGTTTTGGGCTATTCTTGATTCGGGTCAGTCGGATTTTTTTTTTATTTCTAGCTAAAATATTTCAACCCTAACCTTAATTCACTCGGTTTCGGGCTAGCCCGTCGGGCCAAATATTTGTTGGAAAAAATTATTATATATAATTTTTTTAATAATTTTTTTATAACAAAAAATATGCCATCTTTTCTCAATAGAAATATTTAACTTGATATTAGATATAAAAATAATTATTATTTCACTATAAACTTACATAATAACTAATAAATTACTAACAATTTGACACAATTTTAACATAAATGATTTTTTTTTATTTTTAAGTTATAATTAGTTTTTATCAGTTAATCGGGCCAACCTGTTTAGTTTTCGAACAAGCCCTATCGAACTCGAGCTATTTTCAGTTCGTTTCAATCAAACATTTTTTTTTTCGGGTTAAGATATTTAGTCACTTACCCGCTTTTCTTTGGTGTATTTGGAACGGCTTGTCAGTTTCAGCCTAAATTTACATTCTAGCTTACCCGCCTATTAGGGGTGTCAATCGGTAACCGGTTCTCGGGAAGAACCGGTACCGAACCGGTACCGGACCGGGAACCGGTTACCGAGTACCGATTATTCGGGAAAAATCCCGGTTCCCAGTTCTTACATTTTAAAGAATAACGGTACCCGGTTAACCGGTACCAGTTTATTAAATTAAATATCTAAAAAAATATATTTTATATTTTATATTTATTTAAAAAATATTTTATATATTATAAAATGTTAACAAAATTAAATTTAATTATATTTATATTAAATTATTATTAGTTTAAATTAATATTTTTAAAATAAAATAAAAAAAAATAAAAAAAAAATTGAAAATCGGTACCTTAACCGGTAAACCGGTTAACCGGTACCGAACCGACCGGTAACCGGTTAACCAGTTAAATTTCCGGTTCCGATACCGGTTCTTGAAATCCTCACTTTTTCGATTCCGGTTAACCGAAACCGTACCGATTGACACCCCTACCCCCTATGCTAAAAACCAGCGTTTCTCGCTCTTTCTTCATCGCTTTTGGAGCGAGGGAAAATCGAAAGTCACCCCGCGCATTAAAATATCTCAATCGTATATTTTACTATGTAAAAACAAATTAAGAAAAGAGAAAATCAATTACAGAAGAAAAAGAGAAAAGGAAAAAAGTCTACTTCCAAAACCTCTACAAACCGATTCTTCGTCTCCCGATAGCGTTCCTCTTCCTTTAATTGTCGTGGGTCGTGTCTGATCGGTGAATGTCAAGTTGTTTGAGTTTTCGGGGATTTCCGTTTCTCATTTTTAAGTGAATATATTTACTGTGAGAAGAAATAGTTCGAAGATGAAGAATCATCGACCAACAACTAGGAGTAAAAATAAGAGGAGCAGAACTGACGACAATGCGGAGGCCACCTCTGAAATTTTCAGGTATTATTTTGGTTTTTGTTGTTTAATCCTAAAATTTTCTGATAATCATTAAATACGTGTTTATTGATTAGCTTCACGTGCAATTATAAATTGCTGTTGTTTTTAGTTGAAAGGTAGGGTTTGCTTCAATGGTTAAGAATTTTTTATAACTATTATGATGATATTAATGTGAAATTTGTTTTTGTTTGATTTAACAATTGAACATTTTAAGTTCATGTAGTTGAGCTGCTTGTGTTCTAACCTTAATATACTGCACTTGTTTAATAAAGAACTTAAATTTTGCTGGTAATGTAATATTTGAGAATGAATTAGTTGGTAACGGAAGAAATAATTTGCTACTCTATCAAGCAAGAACGTGGATCAATTGACTTCAATGCTTAAACATGATTAGTATGAAGTTTTTTTCTTGGATCTTTTGGATGCAGGAAGATTCTTTCAACTGGGGAAGTGACGGAAGATGATGTTACCCAGATATACATGCTATGGAAGCCTGTTTGTCATGGATGCCGAGTTAACACCAAGGACAACCCCAATTGTTTCTGTGGCCTGATTCCTCCTCCCAATGGCAGCCGAAAATCTGGACTGTGGCAGAAAACATCAGAACTTGTCCATTCCCTTGGCCCTGACCCATCGATTGACCTTCGTGCATCCCCCAGCACGCCAGCGGGGCTCACAAATCTTGGTGCCACTTGCTATGCCAATAGCATCCTGCAGTGCCTTTACATGAATAAATCATTTAGAGAAGGTGTTTTCTCTCTGGGTCCTGAAATTTTGGAGCGGGAGCCTGTCCTCAATAACCTTGCAAGACTTTTTGCTCAGCTGCATTCTAGTAAAATGGCCTTCGTGGATTCAGCACCATTTATCCAGACACTGGAACTAGACAATGATGTGCAGCAAGATAGCCATGAGTTCCTGACGTTGCTATTTTCTTTACTTGAGTGCTGCTTGAGCCGGTCCAAGGCTACCAATGCCAGAACAATTGTACAAGATCTCTTTCGTGGAGGTGTCTCACACGTGACTAGGTAAGAAGTTATTTTGCATAATCCTTTCCATATCTCTGCTCTAATTATGTATAATTCCTATCCTTCTCCTGCGTGTATCACTAGAATTTTGCTTTAAATTAACAAAGATAGTTTAATGCTTCTCTGGCCTGAGACACTGAAGTTCTCATGGCTAAACCTGAAAAAAAAATGAAATTTTGTAGCCCGAAATCTTGTGCCAAGGGTTTGTACAGTTCTTATTTGGATGCACCACTGACTTGGATAAAATATTTATAATGAAAAAAAGCATAACCATAAATAATAGGTAAAATTAATTATTGCTGAGTTATAGTTCTTTGGGGTGCAAATTGGAGTGAACAGTAAGTATTGTTATGGTAAGCTCAAGTGCATGCAAGAATAATCTTCTTGTTGAACTGTACCATGTTATCTCCCACTCCTTTTCTTTACCAAGGTATATGCTTCGGTTTCTAGTATGAATTTCTTCCTTAGACCATTGTTTCTCAATTATTTATTATCCGTGATATGTTAATTTATAATTTCTTAATTAGTTGTGAAATTGCCAATGAGTACTGACTTTTTTTGTAGCCTATTGGCTTCTATCCTTTTTTGCATATCATCATAAGTTTGTTTTATGAGTTAATTATAGCCATGCTTATTATATCAATTTAGAATTTTTATTACATAAAATGAATAGAATGATCATGATTTTCTATTTTGTTTGAAGTAGGTGCTCAAAATGTGGGAAGGAGTCGGAGGCTTCATCAAAAATTGAAGACTTCTATGAACTGGAGTTAAATGTTAAAGGTTTGAATAATCTACATGAAAGTTTGAATGACTACCTTAGCATAGAGGAGCTTCGAGGAGACAATCAGTATTTCTGTGCAGCATGTGCTACGCGAGCTGATGCTACCCGTTGCATTAAGTTGCGGTCACTGCCTCCTGTCCTTAATTTTCAGCTCAAGCGATGTGTTTTTCTCCCGAATGTAATTTAGATACTTTTCCTGAAGTCATATAACTTTATTATTAGCATTATTTCCTTTACCTTTAGCCATTCATTTCTTTCCTCTTATATTATTCTGCCTTTTGCTCATTTCTTCTGCTACCTATATATCTCTCTGTTTGTGGAGCTCCATGAAATTCTGAAAATGCTGCCGTGTAACTTTTGTGGTTCTATTTTTGTCTATAACTCGTTCTCAGTGTTACTTTGTCTGTATCTCCAAGTATATTCTCTTCATCTTGCTATAACTACTTCATGTTTCTTCATCGTCCATGAAGTTGCTGCGCCACATATCATTTGAGTTTGTTATACAAATATAACATTTACATGTCCCATTTCACACACCAAAGAGGTTTCCTTGCTCTAATATTGAACCGAATATTAGAACCTGACACTGCAGCTCGAGTCCTCCATTTTTTTTCTTACAACCTGTCACAAGGTGTTGTTATATGTATAATTTTCATTGGTATTTTATGCTTTATGGTATCACAGTAAGTCGTGCCTGACAACATTTAATGCTGAAGTTTCTACAGCTAATTGCCTTACACTGACTTGACTCCTTCAGTTAACTGTACTTACAAGTTATTGTGGTTATATTTGCAGACAACCACAAAGAAAAAGATAACATCGACATTTTGTTTCCCTCAAGAACTTAACATGGCACAAAGGTTGACTGGATGTCCTCAGAGTGATTTGATGTATGATTTGGCTGCTGTCTTGATACACAAGGGCTCTGCTGTTAATAGTGGCCATTATACAGCACACATAAAGGATGATAACACCGGTTTGTGGTGGGAATTTGATGATGAACATGTGTCTAACCTGGGAAGACAGCCATTTGGATCCTATACATCAACTTCTGGAGTTAAACCTGGGCAAAATGGTGCAGCTGACAGATTGCTATTGGCAGAAGAGATGGATGTTCATGTGAAGGGAAATCATATTGGTGCTAGTGAGATGCAATCATCAGATTCAAATGGTGCCAATCACTTGCAAACATTTTCTTCAAAGGATGCTTATATGCTGATGTACGTCCTTAGGGACTTGACTGTTGATGATGAGAAATCTAAATCTTATAAGTACAATACAGTAAAACAGGGTTCTATAATTTCACAAGCAGTTGATTGTTCTCTTCCATCCCATCTTTCTAAAGAGGTAGAAATATCAAATTCAGTATATCTTGCTTCTTGTGAAGAATACAAGTCAAAGAAGGAAGCTGGTGTGACTTGTATTATGAAGCGGAGACAGGAGGTTCGCTCACTCCTTTCTGAGGCACCTGTCCTATCTATTGAGAAGCACTACTATTGGATATCAACCGAGTGGCTTCGTCAATGGGCAGATAGCGTCACTCCACCGTAAGTGAAAATAATCTTTTATTGCCCTTTCTGCAAAACATTTACTTTTCTTTCAGTGAAACTCTTTTTTTTATGATTATATCCCCGTTGCTGACCTTTTCCATTGATTTCCGTTAACATGGATACATCTTGAATTCTGCTTCTGTTATCCTTAAATGGCTAGTATCTTGTTGTAAATTGTTACACTGGCGCAATATTTACAGTATGCTGATGTAGGGCTGACATTTTAAAGTCACAGTGATAGTTTAATTCATGGAATATTAAGAGTTGGTCTTTTAGGGGAAGATTGGAATTACTTGCTTCTCTAGTTCTCTTTTTCTCCTTTTTTTTTTTTTTTAAATCTGTAATCCTCACGCTATACCAAGGAATTATATGAGTCAGTTATTTTTTACAGGGCTATTGACAACACGTCAATACAGTGCGTGCATGCAAAAGTGCCAGTTTCAAGGATTAATTATATGAAGCGTTTGTCAGCTGAAGCCTGGACTGCTTTATCCTCCGAGGTATGATTCTATGCTTCTTCTTATGTGAGATCTGATTACGTGCGAGATGCATAACTAAAGTCATCGTTTTCCATAAATATTTAAATCCTACCAGCAGAGTTGCATTAATCTTCGGAAGTATTGCTCCATATTGAGGGTTTCTTGGGTTTATCTTCCTTCACATGTGAAGTTTTTATCTATTGCAAGTTGAAAAATCATCACTTTGGGTTGTTTTGTATGGAAATTCGGGATTTTATTCATTTAGGTATAGATGTTCAAATTCCAAATGAAGCGGAACCGGTGGAACCAAACCGTAATTGAACCATAACCAGGAACCATAACCGCGATTCGGGATTTTATTCTTTAGAGGGTATGATTCAAACCGAATTTAAAATCATGAACCCGCGGTTCGGAACCGTAACCGGCGATTAGAAACCATAACTTCAATTATTTTTTACCTAATTCAGTTTATTTCGTATATTAGAAAGAGTCATTTTTTTTTATAATTCTTAAGAATACATTAAAACTTATCAAAACATTAATAATGAAATAAATTAATAATTAAATCGAATTTTAAAGTTGGAAACTAATGACACTTTGTGGTTGCATAAAATTATAGAACAACATAAGCCAATTTTTAAAAATAAAATTAAAGAATTAATTGATTTGATCACCATCAAGTACCAACAATACGTCGCACTAATCAGTTATATGGAAGGTTCAAGTATTATTTTCTAGTCGTATTTTGTTTTTATTTTGTAACCAATATAGTTTAACAAATGAAAGTTTATTGAAAATCTCAAAAGTGAAATGATAATATGCATTAATACGTAAACACAATAATTATAATTTAATTTTTGTAAATATATTAAGAATGATTTTTTGGACAGTTCATAACCATAATCGGTGGCTAGGAATCGTTAATGGAACTAACTGTCCTACACGGTTCAGTCTCAAACAGTGAACCTCCATTACAATGATTTGGTTTTGGTTTCGAATTACCTTGAACATCTCTACATTTAGGGAGTAGCCTATAGATATTTTGAAATTTTATTTTTAGATCATCATATCTTCCCTAGAATAGTGGCCATTCTAAAATTCAAACCAGCTCTTACAGGTAAAATTCATCTTGCTATCCACATGAAACATCTTGTAGATTATAGTCCTTAGAGTTGCTTTATTTCCGTCGTTTTGAAACAAGAAAAATCATGAAAGTTATCTAAAATTTTCATGGATATTACTACAAATTTTTGTATTAAAGCCTCTTAAACAAAATATAATTTGATGGAAGAAAAATATTACACACAAATACAGCACTACATTCATCCTCTCAATCATAAGAAGCATCGGCACGAATGCGAATGCGAATACTATATGGGGAAGAAAATATGTCCATTTCCAAAAATATAAAATATGATTACGATCAAAATCTTTCACATATTAATAATATTTTAATAGTATCTAATATAAAACATAGATAAAATATCAAACCCACACAATATAATAATCAAACCCAACTAAAATAACACTAGAGCCCATATATTTTTAAAACCAGCCCATCAATATTTTAACACGACCCATGGATCTGGTCCAATGCTTCGTCCCATCCTACTAAAATAACCCTAGAGTATAAAACACTACAAAATCCTACCCTAACTCATCTGCTGCTTGCCTCTCGCCTCTACCTCTTGCGTCCACAATCACATTTGTCATTGCCGGCTCGAAGATGCAGTGGAGGCGCAAAGGTGCAGCGCGGAGCAGAGGTAAAGTATGTGTGGAGGAGCAGCGGAAGAAGGTACGGTGAGGCGCATGTGCGAGAAATTAGGGTTTGAAATATTGAGTATTGAATGGTGATTTAAATTTAGGGATAATAGGTAAAATTACCCAATTTCAAAAAGTAAAGATAAAAAATACTCACTTAAAAATAAAAGATAAAAACTACCCACTTTTCACGATAACATGAGGAATTTCCTCATGTGCTCATGTTATTTTCGCGATAACATGAGGAATTTCCTCATGTGCTCATGTAAAATGGTAATTTTTTTCTTTTATTTTTAGGTGGGTATTTTTTAACTTTTACTTGTTAAAATGAGTATTTTAACTTTTGCCCCTTAAATTTAAAGAATAGACGTATTTTTCATTAAAAAAGCGTATTAAAAAGCTAAATACATATTTTGCACGTATTTTATTATTTATAATTTTTTAATTAAAAAATACTCCCCTCGTCCCATTAATAATGACTTATTTACTTTTTACACGAAAATCAAGAAACACACAATAAATGCCTATTACACAAAAACCAAGAAATACCCCATGTGAAAATTTTTACCCATTAAGGAAATGGTTCATTATTAGTGGGACGTCCCAAAAATAGAAAATGGGTTGTTATTAACGGGACGGAGGGAGTACCTATTTTTGACGTTTATGCACATATTCGTATCGTATTAAATTAGTCTCCCTACGTTCTCCTCTGCTGATTTTGGCGTACTCGTACTTCATAGTCTCCCTCTATTTCTCCACTACGTTCTCCTCTGCCGCTCACCACAACTCCTAGACACAGGCAGAACCACCTATTCTGGTCAGCTAAGGTGGAGGTTGATGGAGGCTCTAATGAGTTGATGATTTTACTTAATTAAGCATTTATGTAGGCCACTGTGCTTGATTTTAAACACCTAATGACTTATTTGATGGATTTTAGATATTTAAGATTTTAACTTAATGACTGATTTGTTATTATATTTTTTATGCCTATATTTTCTTAAGTTAAAGGCTTACGCCTCGGACCGCCTTGAGGCTTACGCCTCACCTCACCGAGATAACACCTCAAGTATGCCTTACCTTGTACAGCATTGCTGCAAATTCTAACAATTATGTGCTTTCTTTATTATTATTGTTTAAGCTATATTGCTCAAAGAAGGTAGCGAACAATTTTGTTGCAAACTTGTAATAATTGACAAATTGGTCATTTTTTGTATTTGTAGGTGAGATATATTATCATTTTATTTAGACTTTCTGTTATATGTTGGAACATGTTTGTTCTGATATAGTTTATCTGATTCATTTGGAAAGTTTGGTGGGGGTCCAACATTATCTAAGGGTGACCACTGCAATGACTGTATCTTGGAGATGGGTGGCAATGTGAGGCGTGCAAATATTTACAGGGATCAGAGGTTAATAATGAGAGAACTAGCAGAGGCAGCACTTTCTGGGGAGCCTTTAGATGGCAAGATGTTCTTTATATCTAAGTCATGGTATTATATGTTTACCGAAATTTTGTTCATCTCATCATCTTAAACCTAATTTTTTCTTCTCTGCGTTTTACTATTTAATATGCATTTAACTTAATAAGACTTCTGTTGTATCTATTGACTTGTTTTTTCAATGATCTTTTTCAAAATAAAGAATTGTATTGTAAGAGTTGCCTGGTTTAGCAACAAAACTTAGTGTTGTCTTAGTAAAATAAATTCACATTTGAATGGTTATGAATTAAAACATAAAGTGCAAGAAAGATGATATGTTTGAATTTATGGTGGTGCTGATGTAAGTTTTCTTAAATATGCAAGTTATAATACCATAATTACTTCAAATGCTCGTCTGATTCTTGAAAGATTTAATAATCTTAGATGGTATTACCAAATACTCGTGGCAATTCGCCAGAAGTAGTACCAACTTCTTGATTATACCATGTCACATTTTTAGAAGAAACTTATACCAATTTTCTTGGTAGGCTGCAGCAGTGGATACGCAGGAAAAATATAGACCTGCCTAGTCATGCTGATTCTGGACCCACTGCTGCTATTAGGTGTACTCATGGTGAACTTATGCCTGATCTAGCACATGGTGCTAAACGTTTACTAGTGCCCGGGACCCTCTGGGATTTTATACATCAAACTGCAATGACAATGAAGCCCGATGACCCTGTAGGTTGCTCAACTTTCCCATCAGATTCTGAACCATGTGCTTTATGCAGTGTTTCACTTAGAGAAGCTGCATCCTCGGAAGACTATTTGAGGTTATCTTAAAATATTCACTTAGTTAGAATGTAAAAGTACTAGTTGTCACTTACTTGGAGTTGTATGTTGCAGAGAACTCAAGGTGAAGCAGAAGCAGAATCATGAAAAACTTGCTATGAATAAAGCTCTAGCTCTTTATCCAGATACCAAATACTATATATTACCATCATCTTGGCTTTCCAAGTGGAGAAGCTACATTAATGCTAGTGGAAAAAATGCTTTCTCTATGGATCTGGATACTTTAAACACCGTAATTGACAAGCTGCTATGCGAGAAGGTCCTCAGAACTTTTCTTGTAATATCTGCTTTAATTTTTTCTTTTTGAAAGGGACATCTGCACTTTCCACATTTTGGAGGTATTCACATGTCAATATTTTGAAAGTCTCTACTGTCCCTCTGATTCCCGACACTTTATTTGAAGCAGCACTGCAAGCTAGTTGAGAGACCCCCTGAGCTTTTACGGAAGCGCGAACTTGTTTTCCAAAAGTCAGCTACTGTAAGAATCTTCTTTAATCCTTAATTATGCTCCGATAAATTTTTATCTTAGATCATTGCCCTGATTCTATTTTTTCTTTTCTATTTTCAATGGATTGGCATGTGCATCAAGATACTTGAACTTCTTTCCTTTAGAGATTTGGCTCTATTATGTCATTTATTGCATGACATCAGAAATCTTATGCTAGATATCCCTTTTTTGTTCTTTTCCAAATTTTGTTTCTTTAGACAGATGGATTAACACTTATCTTGGAAGATGACTGGAGATTACTTTGTGAAGAATGGGGTGGCTCAATGTCCAAATGTATTTCAGCCAGGATTGAGATTGGTAATTGTGTGGGAGATAACATGATTGGGTCTTATGAGGCGATGCGACTATCTGAGGAGCGTACGAGCATGGCTGATGAAGTTAGTTCGTGTCTTTCTACAACACCAATTGTTAGGACTTCTCCTCAGGTAAATTTTGGTAAAGTATTTGCTATCTTATGCTTTTGAATGAAAATATGAACTATCTGAATTGGTTAGCTTGTATTTTATTTACGGAAATGCCATTTTTCAACAGTATCTCCTACCACTTTTTTCGAAAATGCACTGTCTTTAACAAATTAACTTTGCACCTCTCAAGATTGTTGCAGACCTAACATATGATTGACTTTTTGGCACTTAACGCTGAGGTGGTCCTGAATAAGTAAGCATAAAATCAAAACAAATTATGTATACGAAAAAAGTGCATTTTTTAAATATGTGAAAATTAAAAATTAAACCGGCCATTTTTGTTCCATGGAGTCTCAATCACGAATTGTCTCCCTTTGATCTTATCGACACCCCGCTCCCCCCACACTTGCCACATTGATGTTTTTGAAGCATTTGTTCTCTCATTTTCTGCCATCGCTTCTTTTGTCTCATAGTTAATGTTTTTAAACTGTTAAACCACAAGAAAATATATTCATCCGAAGCGAGAGAAACCATGCTTCTTTTTTGCTCTTCACCAAATTTCTTGAAAATTTCCCACATTCTATTATCCACTTATCCTTGTTTGTTTGCTACTTTTTGTAAACTAGAATTGTTTCCCCCACAATGAATGTCGATTTTTTAGTTTCTTTATTGGTATTCCAAATTACATTAAAGTTAGAGTGAAGACAAAAACTAGCCAAAAAGCTTGGTGATATATAAATTTTGGCCACTTGGACTCGAATCATATCTCATACGAGTACAAATTTATGCCATTCATACATGGTATGATTCATGCCCAAATGGCTAAGAATTTTATATCATTGAGTTTGTGGCTAAAATTTGTCTCTCACAATATTTTTTGGCTAGTTTTGAATATTAACACTTAGAGTTAATTGGTGGAAGACACGGAAGGGAAAAACATGGGTTATCACCTAAGTACAAGCACTGCTGAAGTCAGTATAGTCCCCAACTAGATAATTTGCAATGTCAACTTTGCAAGAATATGAATACCTGTAAAACAACATGCTTCACTAGAGACAATCTGGGTATATTGGCATGATTATTTTTTAAATCATTTTTCATGCACAGAATAACATCTTAATGATGTTTTCTCACTCACTATAAAAATTTGGTTTGGATTTTATATGTATGAATCCAGCAGGACCTCAACAGTACACATGTCAGTGTTTCGTCCTGATTGTTTGATTGAAGAGAATCTAGTAAGAGTATGTTCATCCACAAAGTGACAGGGTCTTATGAAGTTCTCCACTTCATTTATCAAACTTGGGCAAAAAAGTCAAATTATAGTGCCAGAATTTTGAGCAGATCTTAGATTTTTAAAAATTCTTGAAAGTTCATGTATTTGTTTTTACTTTTACAAAAGAAGTTGTGAAAGTAGTCAACATGTTAAAATCTAGAGCTTTTGCCTATTCTTCTATTCTGATTTATATGCTGTAGTATTTCAGTTTCTTAATCTCATTCTTGCCATGTCATGTCCACCTCAGTTTTCCAACACTGATCCTACTTTGGTCTGGGTAATTCAAAGTAAAACGTATAATATGAGGAACTTTGCTGTTTATGTCTCCTTCAAGGGATGATGCTTATTTTGTGTTAGTAATATTGAATGAAGTTGTGCACATTTTAAAATATTTCATTTTCATTTATTTTTCTTTGAAAAACTGAAGTGTTCATTTAGTTTCTTAGAATTCCAAGGACCTGTCTTGTTTGATATCAGGCCTGCGGATATGATATACTGAGTCATATATACATGTAACTGCTATTTTAGGTATGTGAAGAATGCATCGGGGAAAGAGAAAGCTCTGAGTTGATGAAGAAACTTAATTATATAAATGAGGATATATCTGTTTGTTTAGTTCGCGGAAAAGAACCTCCAAAATCCATCTTGGAAGCTTCAGGTAGCATTGCAGATCGAAGCCGTCGAACTTCCAAGCGCTCAAGAAAAGCATCATATGGAAACTCTGTAAATGTGAATGTTTCTGCATCTACCTCTATCTATCAGCTGAAGATGATGATATGGGAATCCTTTGGGGTATGATTTTTATCAAGTTCAATGCTTATGGTTCTTGTTTATGACTTATGATGTGTAAACTGGTTATGTATTGAATGTGCTATTATTCTGGTTAAAAAGGTGTGTACCCTGATTCTAGAAGAGTTTCACTTTTGATTAGATAGAAAGGGTATCAATTCAATTATATATTTTTAAGGAATTCCCTGATAATTCTGGTTTGGCTGAAGCAAGCCTTGTTAGCCGTTCTCTTTGTAGTATGAGGATGATTGTCTTCTATTAGGTTTGCTTTTATATATTCGGAAAATAGAAAAGATAGTTGTACATATCATTTCAAACATTTTGAGGAATTTCTGGTTTCTTGAGATTACAAAGAAGTCTCTTCCCTTAGTCTGTTCTCTGAGTACGTCAACACAAATAAGGATGTAATCATGAAAGAAATGAGTTGGATTTGGGAAGTGAACAAAAATTCTTTTATTCTCTCGTATATAAGTATCTGCAGTTCTGCTCTCTCCCCAAATATTTTGATATTTTATTGGTTGATATGGTAATATGCTAAAACGACAAAAGAGTCAACTGTCAAGTTCGCTGACATAGTGCCAGAACATTTTCTTTTTTAAGTAAAGGCGCTATCTAGAACTCGTTACAGGCACTTTAGCTCCTATATCTGAATGATTTACGGAGTTCGTGGAATACTTATGCTGTTCATGTTTCTCGTATTGATTATTAAATGGTAGGCTTCAGTCATAACCCAGTTCGTCTAGAAATTGAGATTGCATGGAAACTGCTGTATTCACATTTGCCTTGTGGTTCGGTTACTGTTAATGCTACTGAAAACTAAACCCAACAATCCGGTTATCAGCTGTCAAGTTCTGCCACATCTTATACATGTGACGATTTCTTGTTTCTGTAGGTTGTTAAGGAAAACCAGATAATCCACAAAGGTTCTGAAATAATTGATGGAGAAACAGCTTGCCTTGCTGATTTAAATATTTTTCCTGGAGATGTTCTATGGGTGACTGATTCAAATATTCATGAAAATCGTGATATTGCTGGTAAGTAACACTCTGCCATTCAAGTTACACTTGGTTCAGTAGTTGCCCTGTTGTTTCTTTATTGAGTATGGTTATTATCAGTCCCTGCTGAACTGGTTTTCATTTTAAATGTTCTGTCATGGTATTTAGACTGCAGGATTTTTCAATGTAATTAATTTCTTGTTTGACCACCAACTGGTGGCCTCCTTAGCATGCTATTATGTTTTTAGCACTGTAACTTGTCTTCTCTTATGTTAAATACACCCAAAAATGTAAATGCGTTTTGTATCCTGAGAGTTGTATCCTGAAATGTAACTCTTGACTGTAAAATTTTGCTAGTCTCTGAAAATGTTCTTTCGGTCATATTACATTTTTATCCATTTAATTTCTTCCTTCATGTGCTGTAAAATTATGCTTTTCACTTTTCAGCGATGGCTTATGTTTGCTAATGTGTAGATGAGCTGTCAGATCCAAATCTCGATATGCCAAAGGAAGAAGAGGGTTTTCGTGGTACACTTCTCGCATCAACTATTTCACCTCAGGCCATCTCTGAAGCATGTTTAAATTAAGGAAGATTTGGGTCTCTTTTTTCCCTTGGATTTGAACCCTGACATACATTTTAGCATCGTTTTGAAGGTGAGACACTCCAAATTTTACTTGACTTTAACATTTTCTTATTTATACCATCTTGACTACCATATGCTAATTATCATTTGCAAGAACATCTTACTTGAATGTTACCTTTAGTTGTAAAGATATACTTTGTTGTCCATGTTTCAAGTTTCAACTCATCCTGTTTATCTTTATTAAGGCACGACGATTAGTTTCTTGTGATGTTTGTCTTTCGGTTGAGTTGTATGACTGATCCCTACACTGTTATCTTATTGATTGTGTAGCTGGAAGCCTGGAATCATATCTGTGTTAAGTTAGCTAAAGTTCGTCAGTTTCAGATGATAGCCATCTTTGATTCAATTAGATCATACTTTAAATTAACATTGATCTTTTCTTGTTCTTAAAATTGTAGATGTGTAATATTTTCAAATTATATCAAATAATGTCCTCATAAATCATTATGATCTAGCTGCCTTTGGCTATGTTTTATTATTTATGCAGTGTAAATTGAATTGTAAAGTGTTATATTACACATTAAATTACTATATCTAGGTTGCTAGTCCTCCTCTACTTCACTATATTGATTAATCTTCCTAAAAGCTAGCTTTAGGAGTGTAAAGATGGCTTAATTGTGCTGGGTGGTGTACTAGTTATCCCTTCCTACTATCTACCTTTGGACACTTTCCAGAAAGCTTTTGCCTTCTTCATATACTTGAATAGTATGATGGTAAATATTTGGTAACTAAAGACATCTTTTCTAGGTGAAACATCGTTTATCTAGGCTAAAACCCATCTGCATTCTAGATTTTGGCAGGAAGGATCACTATGCTGCACTAGGTTGGTTTTGCGCCAAGTACAGATTGATGTAACATTGATATAGCACTAGTCATGGAAGGTTTGTAATCATTTATGAGAGCTTCAGACGGATTCATTAGAAAAGCTTCACGCATTATTGTTGTACATTTTACTTGCAAGCATACCAAACCTGGTATGCTTAATGTAAGTGTAAATTTTTACCACAGTTTTATGGTATCTTTGTGCATGTTTTGTTTTTTCTGATTTCTTTGTTCTTTGGATTTGTTCAGCTGTGACGTTCTCACTTCAAGGAGACGAGAGGATGCAGAATTGGTGAGAGGAGAGTAGCTTGTTTATGTATATAAAGAGATTCAGGAGATTTGCTTCTTTTTTTGTACGTCAGACATCCAAGGATTATAATCACTAGCTGGGTTTTCCTTCTGGTCTATATTGGCTGCCTTTTTTATTACTGCAAAGGGCAAGGTTTGATCAGGTTCCATCACCGGAACAATTTTGTACTACATATTATGCTGGTACAGATAATGAGCAATCTCAGACGGCTTGCTCATTTTGTGTTCGAATTGGTTGCATGCTTAAATAATCGATCTAGTCTGCTCTGTCCTACTAATTTAAAGGAAGAAGGTGCAAATACACCCCTAATGTTTTTAGTAAAACACAAATAACCCCTTATTCTTTGTTTTGGTGCAAATACAACTTTAAAGTTTTGATTTTAGTGCAAACTACATTTACCCGCACGCGTTGCGCTCTGTAATGTGATAATAATATCTCAATTTTAATATACTCAAATAATTACACTACAAAAATTTAGTTAATTGCCAACGGAAAAATCTTTCGGTAAAAATCAAAAATCCGTCGGCAATACAAAATACCGAGGGATTGCTAACAAAATTCATTTGTTGGCAATATCTTCGTCGGTGTAAAGATTGTCGAGGGAATAATCTGTTGGCAATAAAAATTAATATTATGTTATATAGTTTTAATTATTCCATCGGCAATCCGTCATTAAAATAATGAAATACTCCCTTCGTCCACGAAATTGATTTACGCTTTGACTTATGCTTTGACCCGGCACGGGTTTTAATAAATTGCTTTGACTTTGTGTATAAAGTGTAGTGTGTAGTTAGTGGAATAGGGGTCCCACTTGTAGATATAATTGAAATGTGTGTAGAAAGTGTAGTGTGTAGTTAGTGGAATAGGGGTCTCACTTGTAGATATAATTAAAATTGATGTAAACTTGTATGGATTAATTAATTAAAGATTTATTTTGAGTATGGATTAATTAATTAATTAAAGATTATTTAATTAATTAATGATTTAATTTATGTTTGGATTTAAACATTTCAATTAATTACGTAAATGAATCTACATTAATTAATTAAATGAATCTGTATACATAAATTAAGGATATGCAAATGAATCTACATAGATTAATTAAACATTAATTAAGTCATAATTAATCATTAATTAAACATTAAACTGTACACAATAAAGTGTACACATTAATTAAATATTAAACTGCATAAAAGAAGAAAAACGAAATTAAGAATACAAAGTAAACCAAACATTTTGATTAAGTAAAAATAATGTCAGTAGTATTTCACAGATATCTCCATCAACGAGAAAACCCTAGAGCACCATCACATAGGCATCACAGATGCATCACCATCAAAGAGGTAACACAGAGGACACCTTCAAAGAGGCATCAACTCTAGAACCATCAAAGAGGACACTATCACAGATGGAAGAACATCAGAACACCATCAATTAGGCATCAACATCAATGAGGCATCACAGAGGACACCATCAAGGAGGCATCATAGAGGACACCATCATAGATGCATCAACTCTAGAACCATCAAAGAGGCATCAACTCTAGAACCATCAAAGAGGACACCAACACATAGAACACCATCAGAACAACATCATTTAGGCATCAAATAGACATCAACATCAAAGACGCATCACAGAGGACACCATCAGAGAGGACACCATCACATGAAAACCCTAAAACACCATGCATCAGAAATCACAGAGCCATCAGAGATCCCAGAACCCTCAAAGAACACATAAAGGCCAACTACGCCCACAAACAGAGAATCAAAGGCCAACTACGCCACAAACCAGCTATATCGGGCCAACTATGCCTGAAAATAAAAAATGAGAGAGATATACCTTCTGTTTCTGAAAGAAATAGAAATTCCTCCACCATAGGGAACCAAATCCCAACCAGCTTTCGAAACCAAGCCTTGTTCTCATCATTCCACTTCCATTTGCCATAATCATCAAGATCTGAATCAGGGAGGCTTGGAGATGGAGTTTCCTCCACAATTGTGTCTGAATCACCAAAGAAATAGCTAGGCTCACATAGAATAGATTGAGTCGAGGTTGCAGGGGTGAAACACGAAGAATCACTGTCAGCGGCAAGTAAATGGTGTGGAGGGGAAGAATCACCCAACACAAAGTGTAGATTTGTTGTGGGAGGTGAAGAATCACCCTTCACATATAGTGGAAGGGAAGTGGTAGGAGTCGAATCACCCATCCAGAGATGGATTTGGTGTTCTAGGGTTTTCTGGGATGGAGATGCAGATGTGGTGTTCTTGGGTTTCTCGATGGAGAAGTAGAGATGGTGTTGAAGAGCTTCGATGGAGATGGAGAGAAGGAGGCAGAGAGGTAGTTCTAGGGTTTGTCGATGGAGTAAAGGAGAAGATAGGGTGAATGGTGTAGGAATCGAGATGGAGGATTATAGAGTAAAGGATAAGATTAAAGTGGTTGGGGAGAATTAAATTGTTTGGGAATTAAATTTAGGATGGGTTGGGTTTAATTTTGTGTTAAAATGTTTAATTGGGTTGGGTTTAGTTTTAGTTTAATTTTGGGATGATTTGGGTTTTAATTTTATGATTAAGTTGTTTAATTGGGTTGGGTAGTAAAATTAGGTAAATTAAATTGTGGGCCCATTAGTGTTAATTAGGTAATTATTGTAAGTTTGTAAGGGTGAAATTGTAAAATGGATGGTTTCCAAAAATAGAAAGGAGAAACGTAAACCATTTTTGTGGACGGTCCAAAATGGCAAAACGTAAACCATTTTCGTGGACGGAGGGAGTAATTAATTTAATTATTTTATTTTCCCTCATTAATCCCTCGATAAAAAATTAAATTAAATATTAATTACTCCCTCCGACCCTTCTTACTTGACTCGTTTTGCTTTTTCGGACGTCCCACTATATTTGACACGTTTCTAAAAATAGTAAGTATTAAGGTCTTAAGTCATATTATTAGTTAAAATTAGGGTCCACTAATTGGACCCTTATTTTACTTAACTTAAGTGATTAAGTTGGCCCAACTTAGTGGAGTCCAACCCAATCTCACTTATTCCTCTCATTCCTCTCAATCGGGCTCTAACCCTAGCATCTCTCTACACTCGAATACTCCCTCCTTTGATGAAACCCTAGCCTCTCTCTACACTTGCTCTCCCCGCCTCTGTCCTCGCGGCTCTCCTATCCTCACTCCTCGCCTCTCTGGTGTCTGTAAATGGACTTACCACCGTTTTCCAACGACCCACCACCATTTGTTGGTGTTGTATCTCCGGCAGGCTTCACACCTAAGCGGTGGGCTTCTCTTCGCCGCCCCCCACCCGCGATGAAGGAAGAACGAAGCGGTGGGTTTTGTGGTGGCGAGAGAATGCTAGTTTCCCCAAACACCAAACGCCCTCTCTTTCTCCATCGCCACCCCCCATCCCAAGTACAAGCAGAGATCCATATTGGATCCGTGGTGCTCTGCATCCTTTCTCACCCGAAGACCTCTCTGATGATGATGATACCTCTTATCTGTGGTAGGGGCCATTCAGAGGCGTGGAGAAGGAGGGGAAAGGGCAACCGTTGACGGAGTGCTCTGGATCTCAAGATGATGATGATGATGTTGACTCTGAGTTTCTGCATGTTCCTCCATTGCCATTTACTCCTGGAATGGAGAGCTGGGCAGAGGCTGTTGCGGAGGGAGAGAGGCAGCTGCGTGAAGATCCTATGTTTGACTCCTTTTTCAAGGATCAATCAGACCCTTAACTATCACGTGGTGAAAATTTTGATTCTATCTCTTTGGTACAGAGATATCCCTTTGACCTATGTGTGGTATGTGGTATTTGTGATGGTGATGGTGGTATGTGGTGATTCTGTGATGGTGGTTTGTGGTATCTGTGATGGTGGGTTAGTGGTATGAATGTTGGATCTTTGATGGTGATTCTATGATGGTACGTTGGATATGTTGGATCTGTGATGGTGATTCTGTGATGGTATGTTGGATATGTTGGATCTGTGATGGTGATTTTGTTACTATGCTTGTGGTGAGTTTGTTGATTATGCATATTTATGAATTTGTGAATTTAGATTGCTAGATGATTGTTTGAGAGTGACATTCATCATTAAGTGGCAATGATAATTCATACATAAACCTGCACTAAAATAAAAAGTACACTCAAATATAGTATCACTTTTGAGATTCAGTCCATACAAAAACATCATCTTATGTTCCTTTCATACAAAAACAGACCCTAAACAACTTTCTAATAAGCTTATCATCTACCACAGCCTCCCTAAGCAGCTTCCTATACAAAAACTCTTTCAAAACTGCTTCCTTATCCTTCATTTCCACCTTCACAACAGTTTCCCTATCCTTCATTTCCTTCAATCCCTTCAATCCCTAAACAACTTACAATCTGCCTAATGCCATCCAAGCTGCCCATTTCAATTAGATACTTCAAGCAATCTTTTGCTAACTCCATTGGTACTTCTAAACTTGTGGGCAGTGCTTCAACCCTTCTCAAAGCATCCTTTCCCATGTGTGGGATTTTGTAGCTATTTTGACCCTTATGCTTCATGATCTCTAGCATACAACCTTGTAAGCTCAAAAAAATACATTATCCAAACTTAAAGGTGACGAAGTGTTAAATGAGTGCTCCACTGCATTCATCATCTCATCAACATTCTTGCATGTTGTTTCATGCTATAATGACTGAATTGCCCTAAACCATCCAAGGTAATTTATATTTGTGTCCGGGCTGTTAGGTGGTTGTTGAACAAGTCTGATATTGAATCCATTTTGGGTTGCTGCAGCCCTAAACTCTATGTCATCATCCTTAATGTGTGGCTTTGCATTATCTTGTTGAATGAATATGCTCTTTGATGCTCCACTTGGCCACTTTCTCATGATTGCTGGTATAATCTGTGATGTGTAACATAATGGTAAGTAATAAAGGTAAGAGAGTAAGAGAATCGATGATGAAGTTAACTTCTGAGATTAAAATACAACAAAAAATAGTAAATTACAGTCCCTAAACACCTCTAATCTATTTCAGTAGTTACCTGCTGAATTAAGCTGTCCTTAAATACACTTTTTGTGACTGAATCAATTGCCTTGGTCTCTAATGCTCCTCTTTCCCTATGTTTGCTTCTTCTCTGAGCTACAACTTGCTTAGTGAAGGGAAAAATCCCTATTTTTCCATCAAACAATACTTCACCATTGGGTGCAATTAGAGGCCTTGCTACTGCATACATGAACATCACTTTCTTTATAAAACCTTTATGTTTGCAAGTTCTGTGTGGGTCAAGTTCTTGAGGTGGAAGGTAAAACTTCCTCTAATCTTTTGTTATAAAAAACCACTTCTCATCAATATGCACAATATTTTGCATATTTCTGAACTTTAATTGATTCAAGATAGAATCAAGCTCAATTGATTCAAGGTTGAATCTCAACCTTAGTAACTTGTTAGGGGCAGTTAAATCAGGCTTTAGAGTTGAGGTATGAGCTCTTATATGCCTGATTTAACCCATCTCCCTACTGATGTTTTGCAACACTTTAATGCCACTACAATGCTTCTCAAACTACCTCTCTTACTTAGCTCAAGAGAGACACAGTAAGGTCGAGCACCTTCGGGCCTGTTTTCTTTCTGTTTTTTTTTACCACTTTCACTATGAATTGCTAATCCTTTTTTTTTGTTGTTTTGCAGCACTCCACAGCCGGCTAATGGTGGATCTCGAGACATCAAATTGCTCCTCGACCTCCTTCATCTTTCCTCTTCGAGGCTTTCCATTGCTGCTGCCTTCGAGTAGGAACTGCACAACAATGTTCCTCTCTTTAGTTGAGAGATCTTTCTTTACAATTTCTGTTTTAATATATTTTCTTTACAGTTTAGATGTTGGATAATGATTTGTGATAGTGTAGTCTTTTATTTATAGAGTTTGAGTGGTGGGAAGTTTGAATCCCAAACATATTTCATTTTTAAAATTTCACTTTTGAATCTGGCGCCTAATTTTTGGCAGCCAAATGAATAAAAATTTGATGTTGTTTGTTCTCTAATTTTGTTCAGTGTCTGTTTTTATTATTCTGTATTGTTTTTTTTTTTTAATTTCTTAATTTGTATGTAATTTTATGTTTAATCATCTTAATTAGAGAAACAGTTCAATATAATGTTAAAAAAAATCTTTTTGTAATTAAACAGTTAAAAAATGAAAATTAAATAAGCTTAAAATTTTAATTATTAAATTTAGGGTAACAAATTAAAATAACAGTTTAGATTAACAATTTTTTTAATTATAAATTAAAATAAAAACTGAAGTAAAATTTTAATTAATAAATTTAAATATAAACTCAAATGAATTCAAATCATTATAACAATACTAATCACATCACTTTAAAAGCCTAACAACACTACCTTAATTCCCGTGTCGAAAAGAAACGCGTCAATTAAGAAGGGCCGGAGGGAGTAATATATTTTTCCTCGATAATCTCTCGATACAGATTAAAAGATAATTTTGATATATATGATTTAGAATATTTTATCCCTAATAACATGGAATTTGTTATTCTTTATGACTAGAGTTATTGATTAGGGTATAGTTTAATTATATCCATTGGATGAAAAATATGGATGATTCAAATTTATTTTTAGTTAACACAATCAGATCTATTTTCATTATAATCCTCCCCTATATATATATATATATATATATATATAAGATACAGTTCATATACAAAGTGACTTTTGGATATAAAATAGGAAGTGATCCCCAACCATTTATTTTAGTAGATCAACGGTTATAATTTATCCAAATTTTTTGGTTTTTAAATATATTAAAATATTCCAAAAATATTATGATAAAAATATTTATGTAATTAAACATGATAGAGAAAATAACAAATCTCACTAATTAAGGTGATAAGTTATATTGGGATAGAGAAATTATATTTTGGGCGTTAACTTCCCCTCCACCTTCATCACCATCAACTTCCCCTCCACCTTCATCACCATCAACTTCCCCTCCCACCTCCAGTCACTTTGTACACCATAACTACGAAGAAACGATATTGCGAGCGATGAAGAGACGCGATCACAACGTCATCTCTGTCTCGTGTCACCGCCTCTCTTCTCTCTCTTGACGGTTTTGTTGGTTCGGCCGGAGAGGAGGCATACAATGGTGGCAACGGTTGTCATAGCAGCGGAGAAGGAGCGTCGTCCTCGGCGGAAGGAGGTGGGCAGTGAGAATGGTGTCGTCCTCGGCGGTGGAGGAGGGGCGGTGCTCGACACCGGGGCTGATGCAGCAGGACTTGCTGGAGCGAACATGATGCCGTGATTCTGTTGTTGCTCAAGAATAAAACTGAGATTGTATTGTCTAATACGTGGAAATTGCAATGTTATTTTGTTTAATATTATTCTGTTGCACCACACATACTTGTGAATTGCATTGATATATACATGTAAATTGCATCGACATTTAGATTAGAATGAAATATTTCAGTACCGTCCAATTTATAATTCTTTATAGAGTACAATGCAACAATAAATATAATAAATATAACTTAATGCATCAAACGTTTGATTGTGAATCAAGATGACATAAATTGGTATTGCATGGTTTCAGTTGCGTTTCTCAATTAAAATTTATGTAATTCGAAATTAGGATGAATTTTCGAATATTTTTAGAAGATTATGCTATCCCATAAATTTCTCTAACTAACAAAAATTAATTTGTAGTACAATATATATATATATGTATAATTAAAATTACATAACTATACAACGCAATACTACGTATATATTTAATGCAAATTACATGACTATACAATGCAACAATTAACAAACGAATTACCAAATAGTTTGAGCGTGAGTTGAGTGAAGTTACCAAATTCTGCTCCGTAATTAATGGTAATGGTATATGTTTTGAATTTTCATAAAGAAACCGCCATTATAGATTTTCTCCATAATACCCTTTTGCATTGCAAATTTGCGATGCAACACGCATAATAACCAATTTTCCTAAATTTCAGGATTAAATCTACACCATTAGATCTAATGCAATAGATGGTCAGGATTACTTTCTATTTTATATCCAAAAATTATTTTTTACCTGAATCCACCCATATATATATATATAGGATGTAGATCATATAAAAATGAGTTTTTCAGTTGGAAATATGAAGCAATCACAACCTTTAATTTTACATGATCAGCCGTTAGGATTTAAACATTAAATCCAGATTTTTAATATAATAAAATATACCATAAATATGATCTTAAGGATAATATAGTAATTTGACGATGATAGAGAAAATTATCTAGTATTACTCGGCCGTTATTTATGGGGAGAGAGAAGATTATGTTAAAATTTATGACTTTAGTTACCTATTTTTATGGTATAAGTTTTATTGTTGGCATAATTATAGTAAATATCGGTTATCATAAATTAAGGGAGATTATAATCATTATAATTTAATACATCTATTTTATTTAATGCGTTTTTCATGGCTGAGAAAATTATTGAGAGTGCAAAATTGATGGATTCTCAAGGTTATTTTAAGTTAGGTAGAAGTATTATTTTTTTTTTCGTATATTTGCATTGATATTTTGGTGTTTTTGCAGTCAATTAGTTAAGTGTTTCCACTGTTAAAATAAATAATAATGATATTGTTATGTATACTTTATGTAATTGTATTATCGAAATTGGTAGGTTGCATCGTAATCCTGTTTAGTATGCATTCACTCTATTACATTATTTTTTGATTTGTTTGAATTACGGGCTAGTGTATACAAGAGTAAATCTGTACATTTCCTCCAGGGTGGTTTTGTGTGGATATTCAAATTGATATGAATCCCACTAATTGTGTAACTACATTAAAGAGAGAGAAAATTTCCCCATAATTTTGAATTATTTATTGTTGTATTGTATAGTAATATAATTTGCATTAGACATATATATTGTACTATCATTTAATTTTTGGTAGTTGGAGAAATTTATGGCATAATAAAATCATTTCAAAAATATTTGAAAATTCCCCATAATTTCCAATTATGATAACTTTAATTGGGAGACTAACTGGAAACCACTTCACCGCATGCAACAACAATTTACGCTATTTTCATTCACAGTCAATGCAATTCACATGTATGTGTAGTGCAATATAATATTATTAAACAGTACAAATGTAAATAGTGCAACAACAATCAATTTGGTACTAATATTTTACGACGTATAAACAATGCTAAAACTTAAGCATTTAAATGCAAATATGAGCTTCGTTGATGCAAACATATGCAAGTTTATTCAACTAGCCGCGATGCAAGCCACCAGGCATGAGAGATGGCCGTCGCAGGCGCCGTCTTCGCCGCCGGAGACACCCATGTCCAGGTAGAGGAGGTCGTTATTTATCAACAGTGAGGGATCACACAATCCAAAATTTGATAGGTACAACTTAGATGCCAATTTCTCCTTCTCATACTTCGTCGTCTTTATCGTGTTATTCCACCTCAGCTTCCCTGTCACTGCCTTGCCCTTCAATCTCTTTCATATTTCTGGATAATTTTAAACCTAGATCCTCTCCGAACAAGCGCGAGGAGAGAGAAAGAAGTGCAACAGTTCGAAAGAAGAGGACTGCGATGATGTAATACCCCGTCTTTTTATTAACGAAGTAAACAATAGTTTAATGCGATTGTTATTTTTATATTGATCATTTTATTTAAATATCGAGTATTCAATCTAGTAAAGAGGGATTTTAATTAGGACAATAAGTTATTAAAAGAAATCTAGATTAATATTTGAAAGAATTAATATTAAGGTGTATAATTTACCTTGGACTTATATAAAATTATAAGTGTAGGTATAAGTGATATATCATTTGAATTATTAAATGATATGCATAGGTGCATACTATGTATTTGAATGGTTAAGTTTATGATTTAGATATATATATATATATATATATATATATATATAGGGAAACATACTACACTTAGGTATATAATTATGGGATAAGGAGCAAATAACTCCCCAAGGTTTTGGGAAAAAGAGCAAAAAGGCCCCTATGGTTTGTTTGTAGGCAAAACTAACCTTTGATTAAGTTTTCAAGAGCAAATTAGTCCAAAATATTTTAATTTAATATAAACTTAAAATAAAAAGTATTCTTTTTTGTAAAAATAGATGAAAATGCCCAAAATACTATTTTACCCATAATTATCTATCCACTTCATGGTTAATAATCAGGTTTCAGTAATAACATATCACCGGCATTTCCCGGGTTCCCAAGATTGGTATCAGAGCCCTAGGTTTATTAAGGAATTATATTTATTTATTGCATTTAATTATTTCCTAACGGAGGAGACTCCAAGAAAAATATGGATCCGGACGCTTGTCCGAGATGCTTTGGTTACAGGAATTTTCTCCAAATATTGGAGATTATTAATAGACAGCACCAAGAGAAATTTTTCTTTTGGGCTTCCAAGTTGGACGAAAGGATTCATAGTCATGTATCCGGGGATGAACAGTCACGGATCATCACGATGATGCGCAGATACCAAGATCTGCAAACAGCAAACCTTTCTCTACAAAGAGAAGTACACCAGCAAATGGAAGTGGGACATTCAACCCATTCCTAATGAGTCAAGATAGGAGGGAAGTCACTCCGATTTATCGAGAAATCGACCCCGATATATCAAAATTCTCGGTTGATTTAAGGGAGATCCAGAAGACGGTACAAAATTATGGCAACCGCCTAATTAATGTACCCCAGGAGATAAAAAGAATATCAAGTCAACAAGATGAGATCCTGACCATCTTGCAAGATATTCAGAGTCGAGTTGGCCAATTGGAGAATAGATCTCTTCCCGAAAGAAGGAACCGGATGCTATTCCCCGAAGGGCCAAAATATCCTCTACCCGTGAAGGATAAAGGAAAAGATCCTCAAGTGGAAAGATATGTGCGATTATTTCAAGGTGAAAAATCATGAGTAACCTTGAAAGAATCGGACTTGAAGATCTACAAGAGTTAGCAGAATCTTTTGCTAATATGAAGGTGGTTGATCTCAAGATGAACCAACACCAGGTGGCGCACATCAGGGAGGGAAACGCTGTGGTACCATTAAATCAGCAAGTACCACCACCACCTGAAGAAGTCATGAGAGAAGCTCGTGATTTTCATGCTGGACCATCATATACCTCGACGGTACCAGACGAGGCCATACTGATGGAGAGAACTAGAAGGAGAAGACAACCCAGAATCCAAGATTCACCGGTTGGAAAGGCTACCCTGGATCCCATCCATCCATACGGTGTAATGCTTGATCTTGATGAAGTTAGTTTCAAAGATCGAGAAGCAGTGATCGACGAGTGGGGAGGAGCAATGCGGATTGCAGCAGCTACTCTCGACGTCAACAAAGAAGGATTGGTTAAGATTCTTGAAACCAGTCTCGCAGGCGTAGTAAAAATCGCCTGGGAAGGATTACACCTCGAAGTAAGAAATCAATGCTTCGAGGTGGAATCCTACTCGGAGATTATCCGAAGAATGAGTGTCCTCTTCAAAGACCATTTCATCGGAGAAGGATACTATGAGGGATTTGATAGAGAGAAAAGAAGAAAGTATCTATTGGCGTTATATAATCTAAGACTCACAGTCTTGGATCCAAAGGCGCTCAATAAATTTCTTCAACTCTTTACGATCTACCAGCATCAGTCAAAAGCTGATGAGACTATCGCGAAGGAAATTTTCTTCTTAAAATTTCCAAGCCCATGGAAAGAGATGATGATAAGAGATTATATCCCTAAGGGCAATGATGATGCGCCAAGAGGATGTCTTATGTACATCAAAAGCTTTCAGAGTGGTGTCAACAAGCCACTGCTCAGAAAAATTTGAAGAAGCTGCGAAGAATCAACAAGGCAGCTCACATAAACTGTGAAGATAATGATCTTCCAGTTGTTATTGGAGGCGAGCCATCAATAACAAAAAGACGAAAGAATAGGTACCAACCCTATTCTAAAGAAAGAAATCCAAGAGGAAGATCTTGGAAGCCAAGGACGATGTGGTCTAGACAGAAGGCTAGATCATACAAAACTGGACAAAGAAGCGGACCAGCCAGAAGCAGTGGTTCGTTCCAAGGATCCAGTTCAAGAACTCCAGCAAAGAAAATTTTTAGAAAAGCTCATACCAGAGCTAATGAAAGTTTTAAAGATTCGTCACCCAAAGATGAAAGATCAAAGGAGGTTCAGCGAAGCAGTGCTTAGCTGTATCCGGGAGGATGATCTTGGAAGCCAAGGACGATGTGGTCTAGACAGAAGGCTAGATCATACAAAACTGGACAAAGAAGCGGACCAGCCAGAAGCAGTGGTTCGTTCCAAGGATCCAGTTCAAGAACTCCAGCAAAGAAAACTTTTAGAAAAGCTCATACCAGAGCTAATGAAAGTTTTAAAGATTGTAATTGCTGAACCTGCGGAGCCAAGGGGCATATTTCAACCAATTGCCCAGATAATGAGCATAGAGGCATGCGAAGGTTCGAGTCTACTCCGGACATCGAAGATGCCATATACTACCAAGAATTGGTTCAAGTATACCAGTTTGAAGATATACCCTCCGACGAGAGTATATATGAGCAAGAAGAAATTCTTAGTAGGGATGGAGATTCTGATGGATCTACAGAATCTTCAGACTGAAGCTGAGTCTTGTCATCAGGAGAAAGAGGATCGAAGTGGATTTTCCAGTCGCACGATGATCTCGCCAAACCTGATCGACAAAATCATGAAGAAAACCTTGAACATTCAAAAGTATCAAGGTTTTAATGCCAGCAACCTAGACGAAGTTCTAAGAAATTTCAGTTTGGGAAGAAGGAAACATCATATCGTCTACGGAATCACTAGACGAGAGATGTCGCTTCCGATCGAGTTTACGGGGAATCAAGTGGAGATGCAATTGATTCCAGCAAGCGACATACGTGAGGATTTGGAGAAACTTAAACCAGAAATTGCTGAAAAGATGAGATGGATTCATATCGGGGCAATTCAACTGGTTCTCAAATCCACGATGTTCACAGGAATTGATGCTCCAATCGACATAACCATATGTGATAGGAGAATCAGAAACCTACAAGATTCGGTGATGGGAACCATCACGGGGAATCTTTGTGCAGGCCAAGTTGTGGGGATTGTATATCCTAAGATTGCATACAATCTCAACGACTCGGGTTTCAGTAAAGCTCTGACGCTATATCAGGACTTCAAAAGGAAGGAGTTATTGGATGAGGGAAATACACCTTATTCGATAACATATCAGATTTCATATGCACTTTCCAACTCCCATCATACGGAGTTATTCTTGGGAAAGCCTTTTATCGAAATACCTGATATCTTCAAGAAGGTGACTACAGCAATTGGTCCCGATAGAATGGAGATTCCACAAAGGAGGGAGGTCAACATTCGAATTCAAGAGAGGCCAGTCATAAGACATGATCAAAGTCTTAAGATAAGCTCAGGGAGACTATCCTTCCAAGGAGATAGAATTATATCTCAACCCTTTGGGAGGAAACTTATCCAAGAAAGTCAGCCCCAATTCCTAGGGAATCCTCAAGTTTCAGTCAATCTGAAATGTCCAGAGGGATGGAGAGGGATGACAACTAGATTTGATGCTACAAGATGGGAAAATAATTTTCCATGTAGTGTCTTATATTATCTCCAGCAGCCGGAGGTTAACCATTACAATGGAACCCTTGACCTAGGGGGTTTTATAGTAGAGGTTAAAGGCAGAGCAGGACGAGAAGATGTTTTGATTCTAGGGCGGGATTTTTTGGAAAGATTCAAGCCCTGGAAACCGATGGACCAAGGGATGATGATTACGATAGAAGAAAGACGACTCCTAATCGTATGACAAGCCCTTTCTCGATTTACATTCCAGTGGGAGTGTTATATGAACAATATAAGGCAGAATATTTCTCGGCCTATATTGATTCAGGTGCAGGAATATGCACAGCAAGGAGAGGAATTTTCCCAGCAGAAGTTGAGGATACTTTACCTCAAATTGCTGGCAGAGATTTCTCTAAAAGAATTTTACTCTTGTCCAAAGGAGTAAAAGAAGTGGAAATACTAATTGGAGGCGCGGGTCAAACACCTTGGTATAAGGTTAAGACTCCACCAATTTATTTCCATGATACGGGAGCTGATGTTCTGTTAGGAAATAATTTCCTACAGATGTTCAAGAGATACACGCAGGACAATGAGCAAAGAAGATTAGTGTTCACAACAAATTGTGACCATAAAATCATTGTTCAGAGGCTAAGGAAGGCATTCAATCGCCAGATACCATTAGCTTTTCGCAGCAAACGTGGTGATATGAATAATGACGGCAAACTTCGTCACCCAAAGATGAAAGATCAAAGGAGGTTCAGCGAAGCAGTGCTTAGCTGTATCCGGGAGGATGATCTTCATGAAGAGGAAATACAAATCCTTAAGGCAGCTTTGATTTCTAACAAAGAAGTTAAGGTTGAAATGCAGGTGTCTCTTGCGGATGTCAAAAGGAAGATCTCAAGATGCTACAATGAGAATCCTTTGGCATGGTGGGAAAAGAACCAACTCAAAGCAACCTTAAAGGTGAAACCGGAGAGGAGGCACGAGTTTGTTAGGTTCAGACCAATCCTGATGAACGTAATAGATCAGAAGGATATGAGAGCTATTATCAAGGAACATCTTGATATGAAGTTGATCGAACCGGCCAGTTCGCCTTACAGTAGCCCAGGGTTTCTGGTAAGGAATCATGGTGAGATCAAAAGAGGTAAACCTAGACTTGTCATTAATTATAAAGGGATTAATGATATTCTAGAGTTTGATGGATATTTTATTCCAAGTAGAGATCACCTTATTAACTGCATTCGTAATGCTAAGGTCTTCTCCAAGTTTGATTGCAAGTCAGGTTTCTACCAGATTCGCATGGATGAAGAAAGCAAGAAACTGACAGCTTTCTCTACACCACAAGGGCATTTCGTTTGGAATGTAATGCCAATGGGGTTAGCTAATGCTCCCCAGATCTTTCAGAGGAAGATGGATAATCTTTTTAAAGATTATTTTTCTTTTATGTTTGTCTATATTGATGATATACTAATAACATCAAAAGATATGGATGAACATATTACACATCTGGAAATCTTTGCAGATGCTTGTTACAAGGAAGGATTAGTGCTGTCTGAAAAGAAAGCAGTAATTGCTACCCGGAAAATGGAATTTTTGGGTATTGAGATCGATGAGTCTGGGATAATTTTGCAGGATCATATTGTGCAAAAGGTCCAGGATTTTCCAGAAACATTGAAAGAGAAGAAACAACTTCAGAGTTTTCTGGGAGTTGTTAATTTCGCTGGGATGTTTATTAAGGATCTGGCGAAACATAGGAAGGTCTTTAGCAATTTGCTAAAGAAAGATGTTCCGTTTATATGGACGGAAGATCATCGACAAGGGATGAAAAAGCTAAAGGAGGAATGTAAAAATCTCCCAAAGCTTTCAATTCCACAGGATGAGGATGATCTGATCCTCTATACAGATGCAAGTGATTATTGGTGGGCAGCGGTCCTAATAAAAATCACTCCGAATGGGGAGGAACCGTGTAGATATTGCAGCGGTTTGTTCGCAGAAAACGAGGTCATCAGATGGCATATCAACGAAAAGGAATTCTTTGCAGTAGTGAAGGCCTTCAAGAAATGGCCTTTATTTCTATTAGCCAAGAAATTTACTTTAAAAGTTGATAATACACAAGTTAAAGCTTTCTTGAAAAATAAAATAGAATCTAAGCCTGAGAAGGCTAGATTACTCAGATGGCAAGCTTTATGTCAATATTATGTTTATGATATTGTCGTAGTAAAATCTCATGAGAATATTCTTGCAGATTTTCTAACGAGAGATGGAGCCAGCTGAGATCAGTTCCATCATCCTAGCCCAGAGGCATCTCCGAGAAAACTTGGAAATGCTTTTGGAAGAATGGGAAGAGTGCACTCTCCATGCTGACCAAATGGGGAAATTGTAAAGTGCCGATAAGACGAAAGTCTCCGGTAGGATACGAGCCAGTCTGCTGACCTATACTCAGTTAGGGTCGGCATTGGAAAAGCCAATCTTGCGGGCTTCCAGAAAACCTCTGGAGAAAGTAGAGTTTCGTGTTCCGGCACCTAAACCGGTAGAAGGGGATTCAAATACCCCTCGAGCGAGTTCTAAGTCAGTGGAGTCTGAACCACTGGCCCAAGAAAAAGATGATGCAAAGGCTTCACCGCCTGAACCATCATGTCAACCCTCCACCTCTGGGGAAAAAGAGGGAGAGATTAGTCTCAGGCCATTGACAGGCAAATCTGAGATTAATATTAATAGAATTAATTTTTCCTCCTTTGAACAGGTCTACCAGGCGAGGTGGGAGAAATTACTCACAAGAATGGATATCAATCCTAATACTAGTAGGATTGATGTCTCTGGAAAATATCCAAGGGTTTGGATGATGCCAGGATCTAAACCCCAGGATGTCAAGCAATGGTATGAATTTGGGGCACTCGCCTCGGTTTATACTATGTCTCCATCGTTTCCAGAAATCTCAAGTCTGCCGCGATGGATTCAAGAAGCAGTGCACGAAACCTGGGCAAATAACGAATCACTTTGCCGAGGTGACACTTTGGAGCTATATTTCATTAGTGCAGCTCCAGAGCCAGCAGGAAAAGGGAATCATGAGGCCTTTCACTATATAAGGCTCAGACGACCAAGGATGGATGTCTTCAACCAAGTTAAGACGCCACCCAACGAGGTACCTATGATCGCCGCCATTTCTGAAGATCAAATCACAACCAGGCGAGCATGGGGATTATGGGTCTGTCTCACAGAGATGGACAAAGTCAAGTTTCCATTTAAGTTCTTCCAGAACTCAGCAAATGGAACCTTCCTGTTAAATACTATGACAGGAAAATCAACCAGGTTCGCAGAAGAGGCGTTCGAAAGGAAAAGGACTCTTCTGTGGGAAAACAAGTTGGCGATGAGTAAGGAAACCCATCGCAAGTTTTGCAACATGGCTCATGTTGGCCATTGGGAATCTCGAATTTGTTCGGATTGCTCGGCCCAGCGTGAACCAGAGTTCGGAAAAGGCTTCTTACCTAAACAAGATAAGAAGAAGTTCCGAGCCAACGAGTATGAGGAGAAGAGGACTCCTCCAAAAGGAAAAGCTCTAAAGGGCCCTCCAAAAAAGACAGATGACCGATAGAAATAAAGAGGCCATGTGAAGAAAATAAAGAAGATGCTTTCGGTAAAAGAAAGCATCTAGAAAAGCAGCACCCACCAAGAAGAAAACGACAACGGGGGGTGAAAGAAAAAGACGTCCCACTATAAAAGAATCGTCGGTGGGATAAAATTAAAAAAGATGGACCACTAATTCAAAGAAGGGGTCCAACCACTAAGAAATGTTTGCGTCGGCAGCCTTATCTGGACCCAGCTTCACGTGAAGAAGCATCTTTCCAAAGATAAGGATCCAAGGCAATAATGAAGAGAAGAGAAGGCTTCCAGCCTTCTATATAAACCAGCATTTGGAGAGAGTGAAGATCATCGAAAATTCTCCTGACTTCTCTCCAACAATAAAATCTATATTCCTTTTAGTTTATGCGAATAGTTCTTATTTCCGCTACCATAGGTAGCTAAACAAGTTAGTCTCCTCCCTAAAGGAGATCTAATTAGTATGTAATATATATCTATAATTCCTTAATAAGATTTGGGCTTTTGTTCATCCTCTTCTAGATTTATATTTTCTTTATTTATACCAACAAAATACTTATACGCCCCGGGTAGGAAACGAACGTGGGCTGTGCTGTGAGCCGTTGAAGGAGTCCGTGTCTGGAATCCATAAGGTGCTCCTGGTGGTTGGACGAGGTCCCTAAAACTTCCGGTGGATACGACCCGACGGCTTATTGGTCAAAGAAGGTATAATTAGTTGGTATTAATACTGAATTTATTTATACGGAAGTGTGATGGGCCTGATAGTAATGCATGTGTTATTACCATTCTGAAGTTTTTGATCGTGAAATAATGGGTAGAAGGGTAAGAACACTTTAATTGGGTATTTTCATGTAATTTTACAAGATAAAATAATTTTAAAGAGGGACTAATTTGTACCTCAAAAGCTTGAAAGAGGGTATGTTTGCACCAAAATTAAGAATAAGGGGGTATTTGCCTTTTTCCACAAACATTAAGGGTAATTTGCCCCTTATCTCTATAATTATATGTTGATGAAATCTGGAAAAGACATAAGGGAACCACACGGTTGCTATCTATAATTGTATGTTACTGATATGTTGCAAGGCAAATATAATACCACACGTATAGTATATCTATATATACTACAACTTGCAGAAAATCTTCTTATGGAAGAAATTAAGGAAATATAACACTCAAGTGGTTGAACATGCAAGTAACTATGTATTGAATAAAATAAGGAAAGATAATAAAATGATACACTTAAGTACATCTATAAACTATAAGCTATACATTATATAAATATACATATATCCTACATTGTTAGATGATAAGCAAATAAAGAGATAAGTATAGCATAAAGCAGCATGTGCTGCTGATGTCTCTAAACAAAGGAAAGAAGAAAACATGCCTATAAGTGTAAGAAAATGATAATTACATAGATATTTGTTATGGAAAAATCAAAGTAAGCAGCATAAACAGCCGTGTTGCTGCAATTGTGAAATAAAACATGATACTGCTGCAGTGCAGCAAGTAGAGAAACAGGGTGCAGAGGGGCTGTTTTCCTTCGATGGAGTGTAGGAGAATCCATACTCCATGTCTTCATCCATTGCCCCTACAAAGAATAGCATTAAGCCTATTAGAACTAGCATTCTAAAACTTAATTCCTAAGCTAATATAACACACACTACAATCAACTATAAAAAGGGGGTGCAGGGCTGCCCTTAAACGTTTCATCACCCCAAACTCTCATAAAAACACAAACACAGAAATACTTGCACATTGCAGAAGTCTCTAGTTCACACAAGAAGAAGTAGCTAAAGATAAAGGTAATAAGACTAAGCTCTAACTATCCCTTCCATTTATAGCTCTTAAAGTTAACTTACAATTATATACAACCTATAATCTGCCCTCCTAATTAAATCCAAGGAAAATGAACACTGTAACATATACATGTATCTGAAATCTAAGAATCGTCACAGGCACACAGATCTGTTTTCTGCCTCGCGTTTAAAATACTGATTTCAGAAAATAAAACTTAGTTCTTTAGTTTTCCTAAAGACACAGTTTAAGGGCTAGAAAACTGAACTTAAAAATATATGTTCATGGGGTGAACAACAAACCATAAGTATCTAAAAAACATATACATAGTTTCAGAGTCCAGAAAATAAGAAATAATTCATGAAGTTACAGAGTGTTGTATTTATATTTATATGCTTTAAGATATTCAGTAAGTGACCATAGTATAAACTGGAATCTATGTTCATAAGTTTTGAACAATAAACCCTAAACACTTATTTTCAGAACATAGACACAGAGTAGGAAATCATGCTTTCTGTCCAGTTAAGCATTTAATGTAAAACAAAGCATAAGTTCCAGAGTCAATTACTTAAGAATAAAAATGAATTATGAAGTTAACAAGCACATAACATAGGCTTATACTCCAGTATTTCCAGATTAGAACACACATATATTCTGATTTATAACATAGACAGAGAGACGATCATAAAAATATTCCCAATTAGCCAACCAAAACAAATAATGAATTTAACTACATGCTGCGAAAATTTAACATCTAAAAGAAGGAAGAAATAAAGCTTAGCTTATTCAAGCTATTCCATTCGGGAGCTTTGAGAACTCCACCTTTATTCAAGCTGCCCAACACAAAAATGTGATTGAAAATCAAACAATTAACGAGAAGAATTTAAAAAGAGCTTATAATACAGAAATTACCTAGCAGAAGCAGACCTAATCAAAATCCCCACCTAATTCCCAAATCACCAAACAGAGCCAAAACACCCAACATCCCAACAAAATCACCCCAAACCAGAAACAATAAAGAACCATTTCAGAAAAAAAATACAGAACGATATTAAAAATACTCTAAATTAAATCTGGTGTCAAAACTTCAAACATGCAGACACAGTTAAGGACTTAGAAATTTAAAGCAGAAAATTTGGAGCTATTTTACCTTAGGGGAAGAAATCAGAAACCCAAGGCACCACTGTAAGAAATAGAGTTGAGAGAGAGAGAGAGATAATGAATAATTGAAATCTGAAACGGGAAAGAAGATAGAATTAGGTTCCAAACCAAATTGAAAACGTAATTGAAGCTAGGAGAGGGTGAGAGAAAGAGGAACTTTACCTGAAGGTTGCCAGCAAGGGATGTCTGGTGAATCTCTTCCGAAAGCCATGAAAGGCAGAAAGGAAACGGAGGCAGGAAGCGAGAGAACTTCTGGGAGAGAGAACAGTCGAGAGAGTAGAGACAGAAAGTGAGAAAAGAGATGGGAGCAGAGAAGGATCGAGGGAGAGATTGGGAGAGATAGGAGAAGGAGAAACAGAGAGAGAAGAGATAGGAGAGGGAGAAACAGAGAGAGAAGAGTAGAGGAGAGGCGAGAACGAGAGAGGGAGAAAGAAGGAGTTTGTGTCTGGGGAGGAAAGGAATTAGGGTTAGAAAGAGGGATTAGTTTTTAGGAAACGGGCCGGGTTGGACGAAGTGTGGGCTGGGATTTATTTGTTCTGGGCCTTAAGGGAGAAAATGAGTTGGGCCGAATTAATTAAATCTTATGGGCCGAAATAAATTAGAATTGGGCTATAATTAATCTAATGGGCCCAACTTCTTAAATCTTAAGATGATTAATATTTAATTAATTAAAGTAATTAATAATCTCACTTAATTAGTTAAATGGACTAGTTTAGCATTGAAATAAAATAAGACTTAATTAAATTAAGCTTATAAATTAATGTCACAGTCCCAATTTTCAAAGGACAGATCAATCGGAGCGTGACTGTGAATTGAAGGAAGATCCGAAAAAGAAATGGAAATAACAGGAACAATAATGGTAACTGAAGAGTAATACTGAACAAATGGGTATTGTCATAGATTTGGAGGAAACTTTATAGCCCAAAAGATCAATCCAAAAAGGAGTTAATAACATTCACGAAAGGTTCAAAATGATAAAGAAGTGTAATGAAGTACTAAGGTACAATTCGAAGGTTCTAGTTTTTGGAAGACAAACCAGATAGCAAAAAATCAACAAAGGACAAAGAAATGCAGCGGAATAGTGAAAACTTAACACATATATGAAGATATGTATTATCTCTGAATACTTATCATATAAGAAATCTTCACTCAGCACCACCGCCACCACCCCATCGCTCAACCTGCAAGTGTTTGGAAAAACAAGCAGGGCTGAGTACTTGATGTACTCCGTGGGTTATGCCGAAAACAAACAGTTATTGATCATGCATTATCACAGTGTAACACAAGTATCTTGAAATAACTTGTGAACACAAAACATCATTTGATTTTACCAAAAGTTGGAGTGTACACTCTCTTTTCCATGTGTTTCATCCATATCTGTAACTGATGCTGGTGAGCAATGTTTCCGCTTCCCCAGACATAATCAATAATACCAATGCTGTGAGCAAAGTTACTGCTTCCCCAGCCGTTCAAAATGGTAACAACGTTGGCGAGTAATGGTTCCACTCCCCCAGACGTTGACCAATGGGTGCCACCGGATCGGTCAATACTGACACACAGTCCTATGTGGATCGGTCCGTAATGACTCACGATCACACTCCCCATGTGTACACTAACCTTGACCAACACATGGCTCAAGATCCGATCGTTATTCACAAGTTGACCAGTTCGCAAACATGGCTCAACACAGATAGGAATCACACACAAAACACAAAGAATTTTATGCATGTCAATCATTTCACATTTTCGCAACATGCTTTATTACAGCAAAAGTATAAGTTGTATAGTAAACCCACTTGGAAAACCGGTATTTGCTGGTAAACCTGGTTCTCCTTCTCGTTCTTTGGTTACCACTCCCTCGATGGACCTTCAGGTAACGAGTTACATTTAGAATCATTGAGTTCTTAGAATATCTCTGTTGACTCGAGACATAATGATTTTATAGGTTTAAGGGTTTCATATCCGTTCTACTAAATCACAACGAAGCTTTAAGGTTTTCTCCGAAAACCTTAGTTTCGTTCAAATGAAATAAACGTTTACTTATTTGACAAATAAGTAATTGCTTGCTTGCAACTAATATAATTGAGATAAATAAATCCGGCATAAGAATCGGAATTTCTAGATACGCTCTCGTAATTTGAGACCCTTAGAAAAGGTTCATGTCTCGATTTAAATTAATTTAGATTCACTAAATTAATTAAGTAATATAATTATTATTACTAAAGATTTCACATTTAATAATTAATTACTCTTAATTAATTATTAACCTTAATTATTAGTCATCAATAATTATAATTTAATTAATTCAATTAATTAAATTAATCAAAGTCCAAACTTAATTAGGCCCAAAGACACAATTATTCATTAATAATAGTCCATTAGTATTAATTAAATCTTGCCCAACTAATTAATTTGTATGAGCCCAGCCCAAGGAATAAATTCCCATTTCCTAAGATTTATCGGCCCAATTGTCTAACCCGGCCCATTCTCATTACAAATGTTCAGATTTTAATTAAATTTAATATGCCTCATCAATAATTAAAATAATAATAGAAATAAAATAAAACAAAATTAAAAGAATCCCCCCTTCAAAAACCCATTAACGTGAATAACCCTCCTTCCCCACCTCCCCCTTTCTTTTTTCATCTCTGTTTCGTGAGAAACAGAATAGCACCCCAAAAAATTTGTTTCCACCGCCTTCTTTTCCGGCGAAATCACCATCTCCATGATGCCTCAAATCTTCCTCTCTCTTCATATTGTTCTATCTCTCCCATTCCATTTGATTTTCCTACTCAAAGCAAAATGCTCAAACACCTCCCCTTCTCCCTGCGGGATTTGTTTCTCCGGCCAAACGCCGAACTCCGACCAATTGATGGCGAAATTCGACTCCATTCGTTTCAAATCGAATAAAGAAAAAGGTTTAGGGAAAAATTCCAAATTTTGAGTCATCTTCTTCCTCGGTTCTTTCTCTCTCTCTCTCGCTTGTGGTTGTTCCGGCGAGCCACCATCCACTTGAGCCGCCTGAAGAAATCCCCGTGTGTCGCGTTGCCACCGCTGCACCAGCCTGCTATCCACAACGGAGTCGTCTTCTGCAGAGAGCAGGTATCCTCTTTTTCTCTATTATTTTTTTTATACAATATTGTTTCGTTGGAGTTTGATTTACTGAGATGTTGATACATTATGAATTATATGAAGTTTAGTTTGGGAGTTAGCAAATTATTTTACTACTGTAAAGGGTTGATTGCTCTTTGTGAAAGCATGTTATAGTCTATGTTCAAGACTTAGGCAAAAGTATTAAAGAAGCTCTAATTGTGAAGCATCCCTATGGTTCAAGATCTAGACATAGTTAGCTAAATTTCATGTAGTAAAATAGAAACGAAAGAGTAAAAGCATGCTGAATTAATTCAATGTAATATGTGAAACTCACTTAAAGAAACCTACTCGAAGTTGGAATGAGGATAGAAGATGAATGGTTTGATTCTTGGTTGTCTACCCTTCTCCTGCTCCCTCTCTATCTTTCCTTTGTTCTCTCTTTGCAGTACTCACAACAATGGTTTAGATATTTATGAAATGTTGTATGTGGATTGAAACATGGTGATGTCGATGCATCTGTAGGAGTGGTGGAGAAAGCTTGAATTTGGTAGGAAAGCAGGAGTGGTGTGTGGCATGGGAAAACACACGTACTAGACAATGTGGGAAGCATGGGCTGCTGCTACATTCCTATTTTCATTTTCTTTTCTTTAACTTAATTGTTAAAATCTTTATATGATGTATTATTAATTTTTAATTTTTTTTTTTTACCTATTGTATTGGAATTCAACATGTATATATGTATGGATGTAAGACATATTGTTATTGGGCTATTTTTCTTACTTGGACTCTTATTTCAATTGGGCTCTTCATGAATAAATAAGAGATGTATCATATTAATGTTAATAGCATGTAATAAGAATAATAATAATAATCAATTTGTTTCTTGAATATTTCAACGTTCCAAAATAATAACTCAATTAGGGATTTATCAATAATTGAATAGAAATTCGAGCACGTCCCAATTAACGTTAACTCATTGATAAATAAATTTTTCGTATTTGAAATTCATCAACGAAAAATTAAAATCCTACGGATATGATACCCTAATTCATATTAAAACTTGATAATTCTTTCGAATTAAAGTAGGGGTATTACAATTAAGCTACATCAATTGGTAATACCAATATTAAACAAGGGATAGTAAGATATATACCCCTTAAGTATTAATAATTAGAGCTTATAATAATTAAAGCCTAAGTATGAGATTAAGAAAATCCAGTTTAGTTAATAATTAGGTTCTAAAATAAGAGAATTTATGTCTCTAAATTTATTAAGGATTGATTTAAAAAAATTAATATTATAAGGTTATGTAATGAGTTAAATAAATAGAACTCATAATATTAATCGAAAATAATTATTAAGAGTTAATTATTTCATTAAGTGTTAATACACTTATTGCACTTAAATGCAATTACCGGAGTAATTGAATCAAGGATTCAATACCTTATTAATAATATTGATCTGAAATATCAATATCTCGATTACAAGTCGAAACAAGAACTAAGAATAATATATTCTTACACTTAAATATTTCAAATGCACTAAGGGCATTTTAACTTATGCGAGCTCTTCTAAAAGGTTTTTACGAGAGACCTATTTCGCGTTTCGTGACCAAAGCAAATACCAATCGAAGTTATCAAGGTAGGCTTTCTATTACAAATAAAATTATGTGTGCCCGTATGCTAATTATATTGTTTTCGAAATGATTTCAACGTGAGAAAAATGTTTCAAAGTATTGTCTTGCCGAAAATGATTTATGTTTTGTATAAATGTCTATCTGGAAGAGGAAAATCGAATTCGGGTTCCAGTGGGTAATCATCCCCACTCGAACTAATGTACATAGATGGGACCGTGAGTCATCGATATGGGTTGGCCGGTTCAGTATCCGTAGAAGGTGGCCTTCTCGGTGCCATTAAGAGGGCAGATATGGCATTATACTAAAGAAAATTAGACAGTACTGTCGAACATAGGATCTTTTACAAAAGGATTTAGTGAACGTAGGTGCTTTTAAAGACAAAAATCCCTACGTGTCACTCTTACGGCATTGACAATTATATTGTATGTATGTGGTTTTGGCATGTGTCTACTGAGTACGTTTGTACTTAGCGATGCATGTATTTATAAATGTGCAGGTTGAGACGTGATGATGGGAGATGCTATAGCGGCCTTGTCGGTCTTTATTTAAAGTCTTGGGTGTCTACGTGTCTTCATACACGTAGACTTCAGTCGATCCTTATTCCGCTGCGTGAGTTTCTATCAGTTTTTGTTCGACGAGGTTGCCAATTATGTAAATTAACTCCTTGTCTAAACTGAATTCAGTTATCGAAGTATCTTTCGTTTCATCAAAGCTTTCAGGGTTCCACTTTATCCTACCTTTAGTTATTATCCTTCATTTATCCTTCATTTAATTATTCTATAGTCGCGCGCCCGGACTCTGCCGGGGAGGGCGGAGGTCGGGCTGTGACAGATGACAAACTCGACCACTGCTCCACGGAGAAGAAGCGGCGACGGCTGACTTCAGAGCAGATTTCTGGAGAATCATCGCTAGAAATAGATTGAATATCATCGCTCAGAAATAAAGGAGATATATTTTTCTCTCTCCTTAATATAAACGCCTATTATTACCTTAATTAGTGGAATTAGTTATTTTCTCTCATGTTATAATTACATAAATGTCCTTATCATAATATTTTTGGAATATTCTAATATATTTAAAAATCAATAAATTTAGATAGATTATAAATGTTGATCTACTAAAATTAATGGTTGAAATTATTTTCTATTTCTTATTAAAAAGTCACTTTCTATATGATCTACATTATATATATATATATATATATATATATATATATATATATATATAGGTGGGAGTTCAAATAAAAAGGAACATTAAGGTATAAAATAGGAAATAATCCTATCCATTGATTTGGATGATTGAACGCATAGGATTCAATTTTAAAATCATAAAAAGACAGTGCATTCCATCTCTTTGAACGATGCACCAAGGATATTTTAGTAATTTCAAAAATGGCTTCACGTGATATTGGCGAAGAATTGGACGAGAGCGTCAACTGCCATTTGCGAGAACTTGACGACATCGCCTTCTGCGAGTAGGAGGGGAGAATTAGGGATTTAGCAGAGGAGGCGTACGAAATCCAAAGTAGAACGAAGAGAGTAAGCAATCTCGGAGGGAGGGACGGGGCGGCCACGGCTGAGCAAGAGGCCGAGCACATGCCAGGCGGCGGCGGAGTAATGCGACGGAGACTCCATGAGTAGTTCAGATGCAGATGTTGGTTTAGGATTAATGGAATTATTAGGAGAGGGTTTAGAGAAAGAAGAGAGGCGGAAATAAGGGATTTGGGGCCAAATTGAAATGGAAATAACACGCATTGTTGCATTGATAATTATCTATGTCGTTGTGTGTGTTGGTGAGACCATTCTCCGATGGTAGCGGCTTGGGGAAATCTGATTTGGGAGCGGGGGCAGTAGATCCGTTGGTGGATGAGTAATGCAAAATTGTAGCCTGGTTCAATGCAAATTGTTCATTTTCGTAATGCAACAATGATAATATACCAACAATACAACAAACATAACTATCAATGCAACAATGTAACTGAAGTAATGCAAAACTATATACTGGTTCAATGCACATTGTCCAATTTCGTAATGCAACAATGTAACTGAATCTCCTCTAATTGATGAATATATGTTAAATTCGTAGTAAATTCATAAATACGTGTTAAATTCGTAGTAAATTCACGTATCTCATAAATATGGTAACTGAATCTCCTCTAATTGATGAAAACCGACGGTTATGGTATAATTTCCTTAAAAATCTCACGTAATGTACTATTATGAAAACAAAGCCATTTTTGAAATTACTAAAATATCCTTCGTGCATCGTTCAAAGCGATGGAATGCACTGCCTTTTTAAGTAGATCAGATTTAATCATATCCGTCCGATCATCCAAATCAATGGATGAGATTATTTCCTATTTTATACCTTAATGTTCCTTTTTATTTGAACTACTCCATATATATATATATATATATATATATATGTCACGTCCCCATTTCACTTCTCTAAGTAGAATCGAGGAAAACGTGACTAAAAGGAAATATACGGATAATGAACGATACGAAACATTTATAAAAGGATGAAACACGAAACGTACCACGAAGGGTAAGATTTTAACAGGTTTAGGGGTCACAGACACCCCAAGTACATGAGCGAAATTCCAAGATCGAAATCAGAGAAGTCACAACCACTTCTAAAGTCACAAAGGACGAGTACAAGTCTGAATTTCTTGGTTCGACACGAATAAAATAGCAGTTTAATTCTGAAAGCTTAAATAAGTCTGGCAGCGGAAACTGGATCAATATCTGGATTTATATGTATGACGACATATAAACCACCGAGAGTAAAAACATTAAAAAGTTCGACAAAAACCACCGCTGAGCCTTCCTCTTCGTCATCACGACTTAACCTGCACATTTATAAATATATGCAGGGCTGAGTACGAAAGTACTCAGTAAACACGTGCCGAAATCACATTCGTACTAATATATTTTGCAATTGCCGTAATACAGTGCAACATAGGGATTTTGTCACTAAAGAACCTATGTTCACTAAAATTCTTGTGATCTTAAAAGTTCGACTGCGCAGTCTAAGTTCTGGAGTAATCAAACATATCTGTAATTCTGTGTGTCGGGAAAGTGGCCACTTTCCGCGAACACTGAACCGGCCAACCCGCTAAGATGACTCACAGTTCTGGTGTACACTAGCTTTAAAAGATAAAATCTTTAAAAGCCCGAAATCGATTAATTGTTCAACAGATACGCATCATACCAAAATATAAATATTTTCGACAATGCAATACTTCATAACATTTGAAATTCTAAGCATTCTAATAACGAAAATCATAATTTTGGTACAACGCATACGATTTTGATTTGTAAAAGAAAGCCTACCTGATATACTTCTTCGTCTAATGAAAGTCTGGTCTAGATCGACTGGAATTTCCTCTCGCCGCACCTTAATCGTAATTAAGAGGGAAAATACTCATCGTGAGTATTAATTCGTCTTAGAGAATCAAAATGAAATAATACGCTATTATTTCATAATTTATTTGATTATGCTTCTCAATTTAGAATTGAGTTTCTAGTAATGAAATTCAATTCATTAGTGAAGAGTTCCAAATAACTCTCAATTTTCCTAGCACTATTCGAGTTGTCCTGTCTAATAAATTCTAATTAGATTACTAACGGTTGTCGAGATAATTACTCGAACCAATCTAATTCCAAGCCTAACGCTCTAGTCTAGTCTCTTATAAGTTAACATAATTAAATTTATCACTTACGCATGCATAGAATCGAAATCCGTCTACTAATCTCGTCTTATATCTATAACTCGGTTCATTTAAAAAGTTGGGGTCAATTTAACTAATCATAGGCAAACCAATAAATAAATTCCTAAGATCAAAGATTTAATTAACTAAGTAAATTCTTAATTTGTTCTAATTATTTTATTAAGGCTCGTCTTATGAAACGAAGACATTTATTCCGTCAAAATTTATTCGTTTTACAACCCGATAGATTTTTATTTCGGATTCTAGTTCGTCATTTATTTTGGGCCCAGATTCTATCTTTACATTGGGCCCATTACTAAATTACCACTACCAAGCCCAATTGTTTTAATCCATTGGTCCAAAATGTTGGCCCATTTCTTAAACCTTCATCCGGCCCACTCTCTCCTTTCTCACTATCTGTTTCTCGTCTCTATCTCACTATCTGTTTTGCCTTCGGTCTCGCTATCTGCTCGCCTTTGGTCTCACTATCTGCTCTCGCCTTTCTGCTTCACTCACTGCTCGACTCTCGCTGCTTTCGGTCTCCTTCTTCGCCGCTTCTGGAGGTAATTTCCTTCCTTCTTCTTAATTCCTCAATTTCTGGTTTTTTAGAATCTTAATTTCTTGTTTTGAAATCTAGATGTTACTTACTGATTTTGATTCTCACTTTCTAGTTCTCGAAATTTCATTAGTGATTCAGTAGGATCAGATTTTAAATTCTGCTTCTGAGATTGTTGTTAAACCACTATTTCTTTCAATACCCTACTTTCATCCTTTCCTCCCTGCCTGCAGCAAGACGTTTGAATAGTAGGTGTTCGACGGAGTTCTCCAGACTATAGTTCCTGGGATTTCCCTTTTAAAGGTTATTCTTGTTCTGTTCTTGTAATTTAGGTCTTTATTTTGTGATGCATGTTCTTCTCTTCCATCGATTTCTGAGGTTAAAACTCTCCCACGTTTCTGATATTAATAAATGGTTAAACCATAGCTTCATTACGAAATTGAGTTGTGAATTTGAAAGGGCTTTGGTTTGGTTAAGAGTTTCTGATTTAAACATCTAGCTGTACTTTGTTAAATAATGAATTCAGGTTGTGAATTAGGATGAAGTTCTCGTTTAGATAAGAGTTTCAAGTTCTGTTTCTCTTAACACTTTAAGTGAGTTCTGACTTCATTTTGTTCCTGTTCTGGCTGAGGTGTACATAATTTTGGTTGCTGGTTTTATTTCGGTCGGTTTGTGGGAGAGGTTCTGGGATTCTACTTCAGTGTAAGTAGTCTTCTTACTCTCAATTTCTGACCTTATTATCCTTTGAGTTGGATTCTTTAATTAGGGGTTAAAGAGTGATAATTATGTTATGGAGATTTGAGGGTAATAATCTATAAGTTCAGTTCTAAAAATCAGAGTACATATATATCTATGCATCAGTATATAGAAATCTAAGTGTTTTGTTCTGATTCTGACTACTTAAAGCAAGTATGTGTTCTGAAACAGTGAATAACTCTAAGTCATGAACGTATTTGAGAACCTATATCCTGCATGCTTAACCCCATTTCAGATTATATACTAAAACCACAAAACTATAGAGAAGTCAGTTGAGACCCAAGTTCCACGTATATATATTAGAAGTGTATTCTGAAATTCCTAAAATGGTTTGAAGGCTTCAAGTTATACATAAACTTCTTTACTCATTCGAACTCTCAAATTACAGTAAGAGCTTACCCGTGTTCTAGTGTTTGGCTATGAAAACTCCCAGTTATGCTCTGAGAAGAAAGAACAAAACTGACTTAAACAGAAGCTAAAATCTATATAAATCCGAATGTGTAACACCTTTTATTTACCTTAGGGCTCCTTAGAAGTCTTGGGGTTAGGATATCTTGAGATGCTCCTTAACTTGGGTTGGAAATGGCTAAGAAAATTCTCCTGGGAAGGTGAGTGCTGCTGAGTGGATAATGAAAGTGAAAAGGAGTATTGAGGGGAGATAATTTGGGAGAGTGTTTCTGCTTCTAAATGGGTTGCAACGTTTAAGTGTTTTACTTCTGTAATATAAACAGAAGCACTGCTGTTCTCTATCATCTAAAACTCCCAATTTACTCACCCTATGATCTATGTTACAGCTATAACTCAAGTGCTTTGCTATGATTCTGATTTTCATTGACTTATGGGCTGCTTATTAATGTGAGATATTGTTTTATGGTGCAGAGGTGAAGTGGTGGAGTGTAGAAGGGTGTTGCTCGATCTGCAAGCTGCAGCCATGCTGTTCTCCAGCCTTATGCTTTTACTTCTTATGTTATCTCCTTTTATTCTTATGCAGTAGAAAGTAGTGATATAGGTAGTGCATAACAGGTGGTTTCCTCCTCATAACTCTCCTAGAAACAAATCTGCAGACTGCAGATTTAGATGTTGTTTTCTTTCTTTTTACTGCTCCCCATGATACTTCTAGATGGATAACTATCTTTCCCTATTATTGTTAATACACGTAAGTTTCAGATTGCACATAAGGTCTATATATGCTGATTATAAACATATATATATATGTATTCTACTTATTGGATTTGGTTGCATTATACATACACCCTCATTACGAACACAATTGATAGCACCCTTCATAACCCATTTGTTACGTTCTAATCTTCAATTATAACGACTTGTGAATCGCTTATTGTTATCGAAACGTTATACACTAAACTTGTAAGTACCATTCTACTAATAATGATTTAATCAATAAATTAGTAGAATATAAATCATAATCCTTCCCATACATCTTTTCTTTATTAATTCTAAATAATGTACCCTTCTATGATACATCATTACGCTACCAATTTGTTATGGCTTCTTTTAGATAATTAAATTATCTAATAGAATTCCAACTATCGATCTTGCACTAAAATATATATACTTGGCATGCTTCTTTAATTAATCAAATCATCTAACGAGCTAGTATAATGATTATCATTACACAAAGACTATAAAGCGCACTAAAATAATAGCTACTAATATCAATTAGCTAATCGACATATTAATTTATACGAAATTTTGTTATCGCGATTTCTGATACAGGATAGATAAATTTTTTTTTTTTTTTTTTTTACTGGTCATTACAATATATGAAATGGATCAAAGAAGAATGAAATTTTAAATGAGAAATAAGAATGAATTAAGACCATTAATTTATTAGATTGATGGTTAAGATTATGTCTAATTATTTGATGTTATATTTGGCTTTAAATGGGTTACAATTGATGAGAGGGTAATAAAGTAATTAGAATATTTGTTGTAACGGAAATATGCTTCATTTATGGAACGATTATACTTAATTTGTGGAAATAATTGTTTATGATATCTAATATCAATGATGTCATTTTACAAGTGGTAATTGGTAAAACAACATATTTTATTTTCTTCGACATTAATCATAATACTCTTAAAAACACATTTGTTGCATATAATTTTTTTTAAAAAAAACTTGTCAATTCTCTACATAAAATTATATTTCATTTCTTGCACTCTTATTTATATTAAAGATACATTACCTAACAGCTTTAAATGCATTAAAATACTATATTTAAATTATTTCTTTAGTTCTTAAAAAGGTAACAACAAAAATAAAACTTTACCTACTAATTTCCATATAATATGTTGCGAATTGTAATTTGATCATAGATATTCTTCAATATTAGATAATAGAGAAAAGTAGCAAATTAACCCTTATGGTGGACACTCCTATGTCGGATCACCCCTTATGACAAGTTTTTGTTCAAATTAATCCCTTACGTTCATCATTTATTGCAATTAGACACTCGCTGTTAACGAACTTCTAACGCCGTTAGATTACTCATAGGGGTATTTCATCAAACACATTGTGAGTCACTTACTTTGTAATATCCCGCTATTCAACTAGCAGTTATCATATACTGAAAATCAGAATAAGAAAATTTCGTTATGAAAGATCAAAATATCGCTTAGCTAATCGATATTAGTAGTTATTATTCGTGCATGTTATAATTATTAGAGTAATGATAGATAGTATATGAGCTCGTTTAGTTAACGAGGTTATTCAAAAGACGAGCTAAATAATTCTTGTGGTGCATAGTCAATAGTTAAAGTCCGATAAGATAATTGAAGTACTTAGCAAAGTATTTAACAATTAGTAGTATAGTTATATACCATAGAAGTGTATACTATATGACATTTATAAAGAAATGATGTGTAAAAAGGATTATAGTTTATATTCTTATTAATTAGTTGATTAAATTAGTACAAGTGAAGTTGTATACTTACAAGATTAGTATATTAATAATTCTATATCGATAATCCGTTGTTAGTTATTTATGATTGGAGGAAATAGCATGTAACCATGGAATCAGGTAGAATTCTATTGATTTCAATGAAATGAGACACTTAGTGTAATGTTAATTACTAATCAATAAAATAGAGGAATATATATATATATATACAGCTTCGTGGTTCTATTGTTTCAAGCTGAAACTATTGAACACTTTATATACATATGAAAAGAGGAGGAAGCATATATCTAGAGCTATTAAGTGCAGTAATGATAAAACCAAATCTGCCTAGTGGATTTGTTCACACTCATGAAAGAAGACCCAATGTAGTATACTACATTTAGCTATAATATCCTGCTACACCAACTAGAGCATAGGAGAGGAGCAGACAAATTTAAAGCAAAAGGGGTTGAAAGAGGCTGGAATGCAGGCGAAGAAGGCAGCTCTGCACACCTTCAACACTCCAAGAATTGTAGCTGCACCGTAAGAAATAACATCCCATTAATGTATTACCCCAGAAGTCAACAATTCAGAAACAACATCAATATAAGCACTTGAGTTCATAGCTGTAAAATAGGCATATAGAGTGATGTAGATCAGCTATGGGATGATGCAAATAACCAGTAGTCTTACTACTTATACGTATGGAAGCTTAATAGAAACACTTCTCTTATTTTCAAAGTACTCAGTTTCCATAATACACCAAAACCTTACAGAGAAGACGCCCATTTATGCTGCATAACAATCCAAATAGCCTACTTATACACGCAGAGAACACCACAGAACCACACTTCTAAAACTTAGCAAAATAGTTTCACTCCAAGGAAGAGCACGTTCAGAAGAGTTTCGCCAAAGCTTCCTTCCACCAAAGAAGCACAGAACCCATTTCAGTTACAGCAGTTTAAGGTATATTCACCATTTTTAAATTAAGCTTTTCTTCTTTAGAGCATAGTTCCAATACTTATCCTACCTAGATCTATACTTCAGAAACTCTAAAACTAAGCTTTAGAACTCTGAATGTACAATTTAAAGGCTTTTAAATGCTTGAGTTCAGAAATAACAAGCCTAACACTTAGAACACTAAGAAAATATGTTTAGAGACGATACACAAATAACACCCCCACATAAAAGTATTCAACACCTTCGGAGATAGTATTTTAATAATTAACAAGCTGAAACTTTAAGATGCAAATGAGATAGAAGTTGTGAACATAGAAATCCTACCAAAACGTTAGAGAACTTAAGATAGTCCCCACTTCTGTTTTGAGAATTTAGAAAAACACCCAAGGCAAACCAAAAGAATAAAATACTTCCAGAAACCATCAATAAAAGAACCCAGAACACAGTTCAGTCGAATTGAGAACATAGATATTCATATGCTGTTATATTTTAGAACTTTAGGAACTGTATTTATGCTTTCAGAAATTGCAGAATATGTCATAAATATGTATTCGAATTCAGAACGTAGATAATTGCTCAATCTCATAAACTAGCATTTTAGAAGCTATCATAATACTTTCAGAACTTTAGAACATATATACATATTCTGGCCTTAGAACATAAGTCTATTCTGTTATTATTTAGACTCCAAAACATAGACAAAGCCTAACGAAATTCAGATTAGAACATATAACATATGGACACATATTTATATATTTCAGAAATTCATAACATGGCATCCACTATTAGACTTTCAGAACGTATACACATTCAATGTGATTCATACTAGAAAAAGAGTAAACACTATAAGCCCTCATAAACAGAACAGAACTTATGTAAACACTATAAGCTTATATAAACACAACTTCAGATTCAGAACTTCAGATTCGGAACAGAACTTATTAGAGTTTAACCTTTAAATTCTCAATTTAAGCTAGAAACTTTAAGAAAATGAGAAGGACGGAGAGCTTACCTTGAGCTGCTGCTGGCGAGTTTCTCTCACCCAGAAGTGAGCAACCGCGAATCTGAGAGCCGAGGCAGACGGAGCACCGAGGGGTGGAAAATCTAAGGAGTATGTGGAGAAATTTCAGGAAATCATTAAAACCAAACATGCAAGAACAAATCTTAAAGCTTTAAAATACAGAAATTGAAAAAGGGTTACTAAAAAAAAAATTAGGGATTTATAAAACTGAAATTGGATTTTTAAAACTAGAAAGAAATTGAAAAGGGTAGGAATTCTACCTTGAGGTCTTGGTGATAAAGTTTGGGCGTGAGTCTGCCGTTGCTGCGTTTACCGGGAGCAGTCGAGAAACGCCGAGGAATGGGGGAATGTTGACAAGACTCTGCCATCCAATGAGAGGCAGAGAGAGCAGAGTGACAGGGGCAGCGCTGCGGGAGAGAACCAGAGAGCAGCGGGTTTCGGTTGTCCAGAAGCAGAGAGAGAAACAGAGAAAAATAGAGAAGAGAAATAGGAATGAAGCAGATGGAGAAAGCGAGCATCATTTGTTTTGAGAAAAGCAGATAGAGGAAGTAAGGGAACAGACTGAGAAAGAAACGAGCATCGTCTGTTTTGAGAGATGAAGATAGTGAAAGCGAAAGAGAACAGCTCGATAAAGAGCGAGTATCATATGTTTTGGGAGAAACAGATCGATTAGTAACAATTAGAGTTAGGATAGCTTGAGTTGTAGATATGGGCTGGGTCTTGATTTGTTTTAATGGGCTGACTTAATGAATTAAAACCAATTGGGCCGAGTTGTAATATACTGATTGGGCCAGCAATTAAATATTTGTCTGGGCCCGGATCCAAAATCTAAGTGGACAGTTTAATAAACGGACTGGGCTCCGTAATAAAAATCGGATCGGACTGTAAAACATATTTTTGATGAACCTATATTTCGATTCACAACTTGGGTCTCGTCATAAAATAAATTAGAACGACTAAGATTTTGTTCTTAAGTTTTAACTTGAATTATTAAGTCTTAGAAATTAGAGATGAACTAGTTAAGTTAATTCTCAATCGAGATAAACCCAATAAATATAGTAAACCAGGTTAAAATAAGACTGAGAATTTAGCCGAGTACCGATATATTCTTAATCAATTACTAAATTATTTCGAGTAAGATATCTCGACTTACTATAGTACATTAATTAGATAGAATGATTTAGAGAATATTACAGAGAAATTCGATAAGTAACCAATTATTGGAAATCTTCAATAATAAGTTGGGTTAACTATTAGAAACTCAATTCTAAATTGAGTATTAGTTAGAATAAATTATGAAATAATAGCATATCATTTCATATTGATTCTATAAGACAAATTAATACTCACAAAGAGTATTTTTCCTCTTAATTTCGATTAAGGCTCAGCGAAAGAGAAGCTCAGTCGATTTGCACCAAATTATTGTTAGACGAAGGAGCAAATTCTGGTAGGCTTTCTTTTACAAATAAAATCGCATGCGTTGTACCAAAATTATGATTTTCGCTTTAGAATGCTTAGAATTTCAAATGTTGTGAAGTATTGCATTGTCGAAAATGTTTATATTTTGGTATGATGCGTATCTGTTGAACAATTAATCGATTTCGGACCTTTAAAGATCTTTATCTTTTGAGGTTAGTGTACACCAGAACCGTGAGTCATCTTAGCGGGTTGGCCGATTTAGTGTTCGCGGAAAGTGGCCACTTTCCCGACACACAGAATTACAGATATGTTTGATTACTCCAGAACTTAGACAGCGCTGTCGAACTTTTAAGATCACAAAAAGAATTTAGTGAACATAGGTTCTTTAGTGACAAAATCCCTATGTTGCACTGTGTTACGGCAATTGCAAATATATCAGTACGAATGTGATTTCGGCATGTGTCTACTGAGTACTTTTGTACTCAGCCCTGCATATATTTATAAATGTGCAGGTTAAGTCGTGATGACGAAGTGGAAGGCTCAGCGGGTGGTTTTGTCAAACTCTTGTAGTTTTACTCTCGGTGGTTTATATGTCGTCATACATGTAAATCTAGATATTGATCCAGTTTCCGCTGCCAGACTGTTTGTTTAGACCCAAGAACTTATAGCTATCTATCTTGCCTTCGAACTATGTATTTTCAGACATACACGCATTTTATTCGTGTTTCTAGATGTTGTCATAATCCTTGATGACTTCGAATGTTAAAGTTTTTCGTTGATGTATTGGACTTCGGTCACACAACTCTATCGAGATTTTCCTCTTTGATGTACGTTTCACTTTTATCCATTTATCAACATTTTCGTTGTGTTTCATTATCCGTATTTTCCCTGTTAGTCACGTTTTCCTCGATGTTACTTAGAAAAGTGAAATGGGGACGTGACATGCTTTCATCGAGGTTCATGAGTGAATGAACCAATTTCAACGAAGCATGAGAAACAACAAGAGGTGCATTCACAATTCACAAATAAGATACAAAGAAAGAGCTTAGTTGCTCTTGAATAAGGTGATCTACCATATGATGAGTTTTTGGTGATTATTGGTGAGCTCACTGAGTTTCTTGCACTAGAAGGCCTGTAAATGGAAGCTTATATTAGGCCACGATTCTTTAAATTTCTCAACCTTTTTTTATTAGGAACAAGTTGCATGGATCATTGTAATGTACCTTGCACTACGTACTCTTTCTAGCATTATTAATAACAGCTTCATAAGCAGCTGATTTTTGTATTTTGATGAGCTTGGAGTAGAAGCCACTTACTCCCTTGGTATATAGCTCGTTATGAGTCCCAATTTCAGTTACACTTCCTTGCTACAGGACATCGACAAGAAATGAAATGCATAGGGGACCATCCTTTTGTTGCGGCATGCTCCTCAAATTTACGGATTCGCAGAACTTTTCGGATGGTGGAGAGACGATGGGAAATTACTAGAGTAGTCCTTCCAATGATAAAGTAATTGTGTGCATCTTGCACGAGCTTTTCACATTCAGAATCCAACGCAATGGTGGTTTCATCTAAGAGCAAGATGGTTGGGTTCTTAAGCATTGCTCTTACTATAGCTATTCTCTGACTATGGCCCCCTAGAGAGTTGCTGTCTCGTCCCCATTTCACTTCTCTAAGTAAAATCGAGGAAAACGTGACTCGGAATAAAGTGCGGATAACGAAAAGAAATGTAAGCGTTGATACTGGGATGAAACATGAAACGTACTACAAAAGATGGAGATTTCGATAGAATTTGGGTGTCACGAAACCCCAGGTACATAAAAGGAAATACATAGTTCAAAGCCAAAAGAGATAGCTAATAAGTTCCTAAATTTAAACAAAAGTCTGGCAGCAGAAACTAGATCAATATCTAGATTTACATGTATGACGACATATAAATCACCGAGAGTAAAAACATTTAAAGTTTTGACAAAACCACCGCTGAGCCTTCCACTTCGTCATCACGACTTAACCTGCACATTTATAAATATATGTAGGGCTGAGTACAAAAGTACTCAGTAAACACGTGCCGAAATCACATTCGTACTAATATATTTGTCATTGCCGTAACACAGTGCAACATAGGGATTTTTGTCACTAAAGAACCTATGTTCACTAAAATCTTGTGTGATCTTAAAAGTTTGACTGCGCAGTCTAAGTTCTGGAGTAATCATACATATCTGTAATTCTGGGTGTCGAGAAAGTGGCCACTTTCCGTGAACACTGAACCGGCCAACCCGCTAAGATGACTCACAGTTCGGGTGTACACTAACCTTAAAAGATATAAATCTTTAAAGGCTTGTCACGCCCCGACCTCCGCCCTTCCCGGCAGAGTCCCGGCGCGCGACTAATAGATTGAATAAATGAAGGATAAGGTGGAACACTGATTATACTGAAAGACTTGACTGAATTGAAAGATCATTTGATAACTGAGTGCCGTTCAACTGGAGATTTAATTTACACAATCGGCAACTTCGCCAAACAAAACTGATTGAAACTCACGCAGCGGAATAAGGATCGACTGAAGTCTACGTGTATGAAGACACGTAGACACCCAAGACTTTAAATAAAGACCGACAAGCCCGCCATAGCATCTCCCATCATCACGTCTCAACCTGCACATTTATAAATACATGCAGGGCTGAGTACAAAAGTACTCAGTAGACACATGCCAAAACCACATACATACATATATATAATTGTCAATGCCGTAAAAGTGACACGTAGGGATTTTGTCTTTAAAAGTACCTACGTTCACTAAATTCATTTGTGAAAGATCCTATGTTCGACTGCAGTCTAATTTTTCTTTAGTATACTGGCCATATCTGTAATTTGATTGTACTAAGAATTTATGGTACCGAGAAGGTGGCCACCTTCTACGGACACCGAACCGGCCAACCCGCTAAGATGACTCACGGTCCACTGAACCGGCCAACCCGATAGATGACTCCCGGTTTACTGTAACCGGCCAACCCGATCGATGACTCACGGTTATATGTGCACAGTTATTTTGATTTACAATTCTTCAGATCCTTCAACCAAGTACCCTTAATCAGATAGGCATTTATACAAAACATAAATCATTTCGGCAAGACAACACTTTGAAACATAATTTTCTCAATTTGAAATCATTTTGAAAGCAACATAAATAGCATACAACACACATAATTTTATTTGTAATAGAAAGCCTACTTGGATAACTTCGATTTGCACTGGATTTGATCTCGAATTGCGAGGTAGATTTCTCGTAAGAACCTTTGGGAAAAACTCGTATAAATTAAAATGCCCTTAGTGCATTTGAAATATTTAACTGTAAGAATATATTATTCTTAGTTCTTGTTTCGACTTGTAATCGAAATATTGATACTTCAGATCAATATTATTTATAAAGTGTTGAATCTTCGATTCAATCACTCCGGTAATTGCATTTAAGTGCAATAAGTGTATTAACACTTAACTAATTTAATTATTCATTCTTGATAATTAATCACTATTTTATAAGTTCTAAATATTAATCCTTTACATAACCTTATAAGATTAATACTTTAAATCTATCATTAATAAATTAGAGATATTAATCCTCTTAATTTAGGATCCAATTATTAAATTGGATCTTCTTTGATTTAATCCATAATGCTTATAGTACTATTCTTTCTTCAACATTTAATAATATCAATTAATGTTGTTTAATTAAATTTTATCTTATTAAATATTTTAAATTAGTCCATTTAATTAGTTAAGTATGATTATTAATTACTTTAATTAATTAATTATTAATTATCTACAATTTAAGAACTGGGCCCATTATACTAATTAATTTAACCCAATCTAAATTAAACTTTCGGCCCAAATAAATTATAGGTTCGGCCCATAAGATGTAATTAATTTGGCCTAACCATTCCATCTATCTAGGCCCAATGCCTAAATTAAATCCCAGCCCATTTTTCGTTCAACCCGGCCCACGACCTAAAATACCCTAATTCTTTCCTATCCCTAGTTCACTCTTCTTCTTCCCAGACACACCACTCTCGCCTCTCCTCTAACTCTCCCCCTCTCTGATTTCGTCTGCCATTCTCTCTCTCGATCCCTCTCTTCTAACTTCTGCCTCTACACAAATTCTCACTCTCTGTCTCTACTCTACTTCTCATTCTCTGTCTCTACCTTCCTTCTCGCTCCCTGTCTCAGAGCAGCAAGGCGTCGCCTAAAGATTTCTGTCGATTGGCTCATCTCTCCTAGCTTCAAGCTCTCGTTTTAATGGTTTCGGCAGTAAGATAGAGCTCTTTCAAGCTCTAGTTTCTTTTATGGAAGCTAATGAGGTCCTAAGGTAAAAACCTAGCCTTCTTTCTTTCTGTTTTTAAATGTTCGAACTCTTAATTGTCTGCATGTTAGAGAATCATTCTCGAATTTTTCTGATTTGCACAATTAAATTTTCTGTATGCTAAAACAGTCTTTTCAGTTTCTGATTTGGAAATCATTGCTGGTTGTTGGTAGTTTGGTTAAGTTTGAGATGTTTCAGAGGTTGAGCTTTTTGTTTGGTGTTTTGGAATTTGGGAAAGTTTGATGAATTCTTTTCCTGCTATGTATATCTATATATGATAAGCTCCTTCCTTTAATCTCTTATCAATAACTGATCCTTTTTAATTGTATCGCAGGTTTGGTAGCTTGGATGGAGGGTTGAGTTCTCAACTCCACCGAGTGAAGTTACTGGTTAAGCTAAGTTTTCCTTCTTGTTTTATAATTTCAGTTTCTGGTATATGTGTTTTTATTTGATTACATTGCTTGCTGCAACATTTAATTCAATAATATTCTGAAATCATTTTAAGTTTAGGTTTGTTGTCTATTTTTAACCAATCCTCTATTTGACAGAAACATAAGTTCTCATGCTGTTTCTATATTCTGGAAAGTGTGTGTTCTGCCTTAAATAACTGCTTTGACTAAATAGCAACATAAATTTCCCTTTCTGTCTCTATGATGTGGTAATTACTGCTTAAGGTTGGTTGTTTAAAGCTAGTAACATATTTTTAAAGTTCATAATCTGGTCCTTAAACTGGGCTTTGAAACATAGCTCCATATATATATAAACTGATCCTCCGTAGGACTGCAAAACTAACTTCACTTTCTGAAATCTTGATTTTAGATGAGGGTAGAAACAGATTGTGTATCTGTGATGTTTACTGAATTTCAGAAATATAACATGTTACAGTTTTAAATTTCCTTGGTTTATGTTGGAGGGCAGATTTTAAATGGTATATAGTTGTAGATTACTATAATGTATGAATTGAAGTTAAGGCTAGAGCAAAGTTTCATTACCTCAAGTCTTTAACTACTTCTTCTTCCTGTGATTTAAGAGCTGCTGCTGATATTGGTTAAGTGTTGTGAATGTGTGTATTTGGAGTGATGAAACGATTAGAAGACAGCCCTTCACTTCTATTTATGGTTGGTTGTGGTGTGTTATGGATAGCTTAAGAGTTAAGAGTTAGGGATCTAGTTTTAATAGACTTAATGCTATTCTTTGTAGGGGCAATGGATGAAGACATGGAGTATGGATTCTCCTACACTCCATCAAAGGAAAGCAGTCCCTCTGCACCCTGTTTCTCTACTTGCTGTAACCGAATTGCTACTTGCTTAGCACTGTAGCCATATGGTGTAGTTTATCCTTCCCATTATTATGTTTCTTCTTACACTTATGGAAGGAACTTCTTCTTTCCTTTGTTTAGATTATACAGCGGCACATGCTGCTTTCTGAAACCCTTATACCTTTTTATTTACTTACTTACAATGTATTGATATATTGATATATGTATATTTATATAATGTATAGCTTATAGCTTATAGATACAATCAAGTGTTTTTGTTTATTATCTTTCCTTATTATATTAACTACACTTGAGTGTTTCTATCTTATTTTCTTTCCAATCCCAAACACTTGCATGTTGTATAGTTTATCTATATATTTGTTATGATGGTGTTCTTATATCTTACTTGCAATATTTTCCACCGTGTGTTTCCATTTTGAGATCCTTATATGGATATACAAATAACATACTATATATATATATATAGATATAAGTGTAGCATGCTTTTATACTATCTTTACCCATACATCTTATTATAGTAAGCATCCCATGTATGTCCTTAATAATTTCTTCAACTTCACAACATTTTTCTACACTTAATTTATATATATATATATATATATATATATATATCTAAAGTAAATCATACACTATAATATTAATCCTTTAAGATATTAATCTAAATTTCTTTTAATAACTTCTTATTCTAATCACAAATTCTTCTTAAATTATTTTGAACTCTTATTAATTAATTAAAAGTTCAATATATAAATAGTACTCTCGCTCGAATATCGTTTATTTCAAAATTAAAATACGGGGTATTACAAGGCTCGAAATCGATTAATTGATCAACAAATACGCATCATACCAAATATAAATATTTTCGACAATGCAATACTTCATAACATTTTTAAAGTCTAAAGAATTTCTAAGGCGAAAATAGCAATTTGGTACAACGCATACGATTTGATTTGTAAAAGAAAGCCTACCTGAATTGCTTCCTCGTCTAGTAAGATCTTGAGTCTTTGATGTCTAGAGCTTTCCCTTTTGCTAAACCTTAATCGCAAATACGATAAAGATACTCATCGTGAGTATATAATTTATTTCGTCTAAAAATGAAATAATATTCTATTATTTCATTAATTATTCTAATCCTTTCACTGAACTAATATTCGAGTACTTAAAGATTTCTATAACCATTTAAATATTACTACTAATTTCATAACTTAATAGATCTAATTTATTGGATTAAATCTAACTATTTATCCAATCCCTTTACTTACTAACTTAATCCAAAGATTAATTTTATTATTAAACCATAATTAAGGATAACTTAATCCATTCTTAATACCCATTTTTAATACCCAAACTGGGCCCATTCTACATAATTAAATAAGCCCATTAGATATTACAACAAGCCCAATCTAACATCATAAAATTCAGCCCATTTAGGTTTAATTGTTGGCCCGTTTGTTTAATTCATTCTGCCTAACACATCTAACCCTAGTCTAATTCACCAGATTCCCTTCTCTTCCTCGCCTCTATTTTCTGTCTTTCCTCTTCCTTCCTTTCAAAGACGCTCTCTTCATTCTACTTCCTCGAATCCCTCTCATCTCAGTCGATACTATGAGGAAATCTCTCCATCTTCTCTCTATTTCCAATTTTTAGTTCTTAGGATCTAAATTTTCGGTTTTGTAAACCTAGATCTCATTTTCTATTTTCGATTTGCCCTTCCTGTATTTTGAAATTTCATCTCGTGAATCTGCATGTTTAGATTTTAGGTTTTTCTTCTGAAATTGCTTCTAAAACCTCTTAATTCCTTACTCTCTGCTCTCTCTCTTGATCTGTAGCAGGGTATTTGGACGGTGGGGTGTTCGTCGGAGCTCTCTAGACTGAAATCCTTGGCTTCTTCTTCACAGGTAAACTTTTAGTTCTTTTTCTATATTTTCGGTTTCATATGATACATGTTCTTTTCTCCTTCACAGTTTTGGTTTCAGGATTTGACAGGCTCTGTTTTCGAATTTGGGTTTCAAATATTAGAATCCTTGTATTTTAGATTTTACATTCTTCGTTTTCTGTATGATTAAAACTCTTTCAAGTTTCTTGTTTTAAACAATTGGTCCAGACCATAGTTTTATTCTGTATCTGACCTGATTTTTTTCTTTTAAACACGGGTTGGGAAAACTGGAAGAAGCTTCAGTTTATTTAGGATTTTCAAGCTCTGATTTGTTTAAAGTTTTAGTCGAGTTCTGACCTTAGTTTGTTCTTATTCTTGGCTGAGGGATACATTGGTTGCTGGTCTTATACTAATCTGTTCGTTGGAAGGGTTCTGGAGATTGGTTTCTATGTAAGGTAGTCTCTATATTTTAATTTCTGAGATTTTTATACTTTTGAGTTGGGTTTCTTGTTCTGGAGATAAGAGTGTGTTGATTATGTTCTGGAGACTGAGAATGGTATAATCATAAGTTCAAGTTCTACAATCAGAATATATGTATATATATAAATATATAAATGTCTATGTGTTATGTTCTGGAATCTGCTAGTTGTTTTCTAACAATTTAGGATCTAATTAAGCTTCTCAGTCTTCTAAGTTCTTAGCTTGCTAATTCTGAACTTAAACATTTAACAATTTCTAATTTCTTTTTTACTTCTTTGTTCTGAAAGTTTTTGTGGAAAATGGGGTCTAAGTTCAGTTCTCTTTTTCTTTTGTGATTTCAGCAACACAGAAAAACAGAAATTCTTGGACTAATGCTAAGGAATAAGACTAAGGTATAAACCACGTATACTCACACACATATACAGCTATATCTATGTTCAGTATGTATATTTTAAGTTCTGAAACATAATTGAAGTTCTATGTTCTGCATTCTTAACCCAAAGTTTAACTCTTTACTTAACACTATAGAGGATACAAAGCTGAATTGCTTAAGGTCAGTGTTTACCTCTATACTTCTGAGAAATTCTGAGTGGGGATGACTTGGGTGACTTCTTGGGGTGGATAGGAGTTTCTTCGTAGGGCTTTGGGTGTATATGGAACTGAGTTCTTGTAAAATAGAGAAGTGTTTCTATTATAGCTTCTATGCGTATAAGTAAGAGACTGTTGGTTAGGTTGCCTCTATCCCCTATGTCATCTATATCACTCACTCTAGTTATCTATTTCACAGTTATACACTCAAGTGTTATATTGATATGTTTCTGAATCTATTGACTTTTGGGGTATTAATCAATGTGATATTATCTCTTATGGTGCAGAGATGGATTGTGGAGAGTAGGGAGAGTGCAGGGTGATCTTCCCCAACCTGCAGCCATGCTGTTTTTCAACTCTTTTAGCTTTTTCGTATTCTGCTTTCTCTTATTCTACTTATAGATTTATGCAACAGAAAGTTGTGATAATGGTAGTGCATTACAGGTGGTCTTCTCATAAATTTTTAAGAAACAAATCTGCTCTGCAGATTTGGTTTTACCATTTCCTTTCCTGAATAGTTCTAGATGCATGAATTTCCTTTCTTTTAAATATCTAGTACTCGATAGTTTCTGATTGAATCCTGTAACCTCTAATTTGTAATTATGTATATACACACGTATTTACCTATTGTAAATAATTAGCATTATATTATATATCTAATTTCATAAATGCAATTAATATCATTCTACTTAATACCAATATTTAACATGCTATTTTTTTCTAGTTGTATACAACTTAAGTACAGAATCATCTTAACATTAGTATACTATAATCTTATAAGTATAAATCTTCACTTGCAATAATTTAATCAATTGATTAATTAGAATTATAAACCATAATCCTTTTTATACATCATTCTTTTATAAATGCTAAATAATGTACCCTTCTATGATACATAACTACACTACTAATTGTTATAGCCTCTTCTAGGTAATTAAAATTAGCATCTAACTAAAGTTTCATAATTTATAAGGCACTCGACTTGCCCTTGCATAGGTTTTTAAATTTTCTTATCGAACTTAACTATCGATTATGCACCACAAGAATTATTTAGTTCGTCTTCTTAAATAACCTCATTATCTAAACGAGCTTACATAATATTTATCATTACTCCAATGACTATAATGAGCACGAAAAAAAATAGCTACTAATATCAATTAGCTAATCGATATTTTAATTTATATAACGAAATTTTCTTATCCCGATTTTCAATACATAACAACAACTAGTAAAATAACGGGACATCACAGTTGCAGCCCTCGTTAATCATATTTCGCATCGAAACATCAATGACTTCGGTAGCAAATCTTGCCATGTCGCACATAGACAGAGAGCAATTGACACACAATATGTTTGATGAAATGTCCCTATGAGTAATCTTACGACATTAGATTCGTTAATAGCGAGAGTCTAACTGCAACAAGTGTTCAACGTTAGGGGTTGATTTGAACAAAAGTTTTCCATAAGAGGTGATCCGCCAAAAGGGTGTCCACCATAAGGTTTAATTTGCTACTTTTCCCTAGATAATATTATAACGTATAAAATCTAAAATGTAGATAACTAATAATTCCTAAAGGGGACTAAAAATGCTTTTAGCTTTAGATTTTTTAATTAAGTATAATGCATAATTACATTGCATACAATTAATACATGCATGTTGTAAAATTCATAACGTCTAAGGGTTAATTGTCTGTAAATTAATTTTTTTTTGTAATTTCGGTTTTTTACCATAACTTTTTATTTTGGCGAATTAATCCACGAAATTAATTCCCATTTTGATTTTTTCCCGATATCATTTTCCGGCCAAATTGGAGCTTATGTGAAAGATGATGTGACATTTTATATAATTTCATTTGATAAACCTTACCTGGAAGATGATATGGCACTTTAAATAAGTTTATTTAAGTTGACTCGATTTCTTCTTCCTTTTATTTTAATACCCTAATTTTCATTTTCCTCATTTCTAAATTCATTCTTTCCACCATTTCTTCACCTCTCATGATGTGACATTTTATAAAATTTCATTTATAAAGTTGGATGTTTATTTGTACAAAGCCACGTCGTTTTACGTTTAAAGACGGCAGAGCCACACTGGAATTTAGGCTGACACGTCATCTATAATTTTGGACTAATTTGAAATCAAGGGAAAAATCAAAACGAGAACTGAGTTCGTGAATTAATTCGCCAAAATTAATGAAATGCATAATCCATAAATGTGTATTGCGTATACTTGCATCACATATATATAACATATAATGATAGAAATATGTAATTAGGGGATTAGAGTTGACAGTATTATCAATGCATGATTTAATTATAAACATATAGCACCATGTATTATCGATCCACTAATGTTATTTGTTTCTAATAGTAATTATATCATGCATACACATAATGTATGATAGATATATGTGTAATGTATAATTGCATTGCATATTAAATGATATCATGTATAGTAAATCATAAATTGTAAACCCAAAAAATGTCTAATGTAGGGTTCAGATTTAGATAGCTAGTGTATGCATCAATTTGTAAGAAATATGCACTGTAAATTGTACTAATATGCATTATATGTTGTAAGAAATATGCACTGTAAATTGTACTAATATGCATTATATGTGGTAAGAAATATGCACTGTAAATTTTTAAGCAGTTTTTTGTAAGAATTATATTACAGGATTTATACATATGCATGTTATACTTGTGATGCATGTATTATATTGGAATTTGACAATGCATCATTTCATACGCATTGATAGTTTAATTTAAATGCATACAAATCAATGCATAATTTAACTCTAATAATACTGCACAATGTATTATAGATCGATTCATTATTTTTTATTTCTAATTGTAGGTTACATCATTCATACACAAATACATAATACATAAATATTTAATATTTAATTGTATCACACATAATGCATAATATAGAAATTTGTACGTAGTTAACATTAAACTCTAAAGCCTAAAGTATAAATTGCAAACCCTAAAATATGGTCCAATTTAGTGTTAGGCTTTAGGGTTTATGGTTTAAGATTTGGCATTTGGGTTTGACTTTTGAGTTTAGTTCTTAAGGTTTAAAGTTTGTGGACAATATTTATTATTTTTGTAAGAAGTATGTGTTGGGAACTCCTCACAAAAATTTAGTTTTGATGATATTCTTTCGAAACACACTTAAACTTATTTTGATGTTCTGCTTGTTAGACTCAGCCTGCTCAATTGTAACAAGGAGATCATTCTGTTAGAAGTGAACCTGATAGAGAGCAAGCTTATAGTATTTAGACAAGGTTAGCTGATGACTAAAATGTAAAGGACTAAAATAATTTAAGTATTTTATCCTATAAAAAAGTCATCTGGTTAGGTAGTCTTCTGGATATTCGAAGCAGACCAGCTCACCTGAAGAAAGCAGACCACCTGATGAAGGTCACTCAATCTGGTCAAAAGCAGATTTCACCCAGTTATTGGCACCAACTATTGGAGCAAGTTTGAACCAGATCAACTCGCTGGTAGTGGACCTGACCTGGTTGACCAGACCAGCAAGGAAGAGTGAACTTGTCCCTTACAGATCACTGAGATGGAAACTTGATAGAGATCCAGATATACAATATGTCATCTGATGTTTATCTAAGTCATCTGGTAGAAAAAGCGTCACCTTATGAACTTAGAGAGAGTCCTATCCTTATGCCACGTCATCAGATCTTACGAAGATGGAAAGATAATCAAATCAGAGATCAAGAAGGAAGATGAATCAATCAAAACTCAAAGAAAGGAAAGAGATCAATCAAGCTATCTGCTTTCCATAATCAGAGAGATTCAGTCAACCACTTCTACAAGGCAAGAGGATCAAATCAAGGATTCACATCTTTGATTGACAATAAACATTTATTACACGTCAATCAACCACAACGGTAAGAATTTTGAAATTCTGCACTATAAAAGCTTCGAACAAAATTTGGAGGAAATAACTAATGAACTGACGATCTTACGCACAATTTACAAGCTGAAACTCTGCCAAGAAACCTAATCTACCATTGAAGAATTCAACGAGGAGATTTCATAATCCAAATCGTGTTCAAGCCGTTCATGATCAAAATCACACCAACCTCGATTCAAGTCTGTCTTATTGAAAAAAAGAAGGAAGATATCTTCGCTAGCTAGTAGTTTTCTAGTGGATTAACGTGAAAGTACTTTGTAGCAGACTCATCTGCAAGTTGTAAGGGACACGACCCTGTGCACAAGTTTCACTCTAATTTTGATTGGAACTTGTGGCTCGTTCTCAACGAGTATAAAAAAGAGAGCATCCTAGTAGTGGATATCCGATATAGTTTGATTGGACCGTGCACGTAGGGAATTTCTTGAACCACGTAAAAACAACTGTGTTCTTTACTTTACGCACTTTACTTTCAGTTGTTTATTAACTAACTCAACACTTGCATTCAAACGTGCATTGATTTAATCAATCTCTTAATATATTTGACTAAGTGTTTATCAAGGTTTTCTAACAAGAGCAACACACTAAATCCACCATATTCCGCACACTACACTCTGTTGGATAAGAACATCACTCTTGTTATCTGCTTAGCGTAACTCACAAGAGAGACTCTGTCTGGACAGATCACTAGTGAACCTGGTCAGCGATCTAGTCTGTCATACTGTAATACCCCGTCTTTTTAAGTTTCGAAATAACCGATATTCGAACGCGATTATTAATACATATTGAATATTTTAGTTTATTAAGGAGAATTTAATCTAGTGAAGAGGAGTTTTGGTTTAAGAAATCAAGTATCTATAGATTATTTGATTAAAATCTTAAGAGATATTAATATTAAAGAGAGGTTGGGTACTTAAGAAATATTTATATAAACCTATAAGTGTAAGTATATGTGTTATATTTTAAAGAACTAATAAATAGTATGCATGGTTGCATATAGTATTAATTATGTGGTATAGATTTTATCTAGATATGTATATAGATATATACTACTATACTCTTGATTATATATGTATATAAAGCTGGAACTTGTACATAAAATAAAGAGGAACCACACGATGGATATATATATATATATATGTATATTTTGATTAAAAGTATTGTATACAAAATAAATCTACAAGCATATATATATATGTTAAAACCTGCAACTTAGATTGGTTGGGTTGATAAGAATTTGTTAAGTATAGATATATATATATATATATATATATATATGATGTGTGAATTATCATAGGCAATAAGAGAACCACACGCATAGGACTATATTTATACATTTAGGTCCTGCAAAGTTTATGTTGGGAGTAGGAAAAGAGTTAATACTCAAGTATAGGAACATGCATGCATCTATATATTAAAGTAAGGAAAGATAGAAAAGTAAAACACTTACAAGGAAACAAAGAAAACAAATATATATATATATGCTATAACATAGCATGGCAGAAACCTAAACTAGCAATACATTACATTTCGGTAGAAATCTAAAGGAAGAAAAGGAAAGAAGGAAATCCTTCTATAAAGGTAAGAGATGTCTGCTATAGTAAGAGGTGGAGTAGCCATGTTGCTATAAGAAAAAGGAGACAGTGCAGAGAGGCTGCAACACTTGATTGATTGAGGGAAGAGTAGTTATCCACCCATGCTTCTCTCATGAACCTACAAACATAGAGTAAAGCTATCAAACTAGCATTCCAATCTTAAGAGTTAAGAAAGAAAACCACAATTCCTCAAACACATCTATATAAATGAGTAGAGGGCTGCCTTATGAAACGTTTACCAAAACCAAAAACACATAAACACTAGCCAGTACAGCAGTCTTATTTCCACTCAAGAAGAAGTCCAAACCAGTTCACCTCCAGAAGTTTAAGGTATACCAAAACCTATTCTCCTTCTGAATTCTCTTAGAACTCAAGTATAAGCAATTTATACTTTAAGTATTACTCTCTTAGAACTTAGTTCAAAACCTTTTTCTTTTAACTATGTTTCAGAGATCATAAAGTTGAATTTAAATAAATTATAGACTATTTCCATCACTTTAGAAATGAAACCAGAAAGCATGCTAGAGATACTGAAGCCTTAAACTTAGAGCCATCAGAAAGCATGTTATTAAAACATAGAGTCACATTAATAAATTCAGATTCCAGAACCTGGCTTGTGTACACGGTTCTATTAATTTAAACATATAAGAGTAAGACACTATAAATTCTAAGCTAGTTTAAGGATAAGACTTAGTAAAATTATTAGGAAATGTTCTTGTCAACAGAAGGTTAAAACCAGAAACTGAAGATCGAGAATTGAACATTCAGTAAAATAAAATTTTAACCAAAACACAAATATTAAAGGCAGACTTAACTGCTGTTCAGGTCATCATCTACACAGCCAAGTTACATCCATACAACCACCTCAAAACAGAACCATTTCCCTATGAAAAACAGAGCAGGATTGTGATTAACGTATAGATTGTGATAGGAAAAGAAGATGTGGTAAGAGAGGTTGGTTAAGAATTTACCTGAAGAGAAAACTTAACCTCCTACGACAGTTGCCAAATCCAAAACCAAGCCCCACCACTGAACAATCCCCATCCAAGAACTGAAGTCATCTTCGTCACTTCCCTGGCCAAATTCGAAAGAAATACAGTAATCAGTAAGGAAGGCCAAGCCCAAAATGAAAAATTTAAAGCTTGATGTTATTAATTAAAATCTGAAAGAAGAAGGATATTCAATCAAAATTTGCACAGGAACTAGAAAACTTAGACATGCAGTGAAGGTTTAGGGTTCTAAAATTCAAAACAGAAATTAAATAGGAATTTAGACAACCATTTACCTTCTTTAAAATCAGAGATTGAGAGTGAGATAGGAAAAGAAACAGAAAGTGCAGAAATTGAGCTCCTCGCTATTCTAGTCGAGAGAGTTCAGTCGAGAGATTAGAGGGTTAAGCGAGAAGACGAGGCAGTGAATGAGAGTCAAGAGAGAGACAGAGTGGGAGAGATCGCGAGGGAGAGAAGGAAGTAGTGTTGTGTTGTATTGTGTCTGGGGAGAAAGAGTAGAGAAGAGAGGCAGAGAGAAAACGAGAGAGAAGAGGACGAGAGAAAGAGGAGAGAAAGAGGTGAAGGAGGTATCTGTTAGTGAATTAGGGTGAAAAGAAAGTAGGGTTTCTATACATGGGCCGGGTATGGGCCGGGTTACGGGCCGGGTTAGAACAAATACTTGGGCTGGGACTTTATTTGTGTCTGGGCCTAAAGGAATAGAGTCTTGGGCCGAAAATGGTTAATCTTACTGGGCCGGGTTAGTAAAGTATTGGGCCAAGGATTTAATTACACGATGGGCTGTTAGATTGGGCTGAAGTGATTTAAGTGGTATGGGCCTAAGTGAAGGGAGTGAGTTGGGCTGAAATAAGTAGAAGTGGGCCGAAAATTTATATAATGATTGGGCTGAAATTAATTACTCTAATGGGCCCAGTTATTAATCTTAAGATAATTAATACTTAAACTAATTAAATTAATTAGTGAGTTCACTTAATTAATTTAGATTGAGCTATATCCATTAGTAAATATTAATAATGGAAGAAGGGATAGTAATATATATTAAGTGTTAATATTTAGAGCTATTAATTTAGATAATTAAAGCCTAAGTATTAAATCAAGAAGATCCAAATTATTAATTGAGATCTAAATTAAGAGAATTAATGTCTCTAATTTTATTAAGGATGGATTTAAGGAATTAAAATTTGAGGTTTGAAAGGATTAAATAATTAGAACTTAAATGAATAATTAATTATCGAAAATTAATTATTTCATTAAGTGTTAATACACTTATTGCCTTAAAGGTAATTATCGGATAATTGAATCGATGATTCAACACATTAAAGAATATTGATCTGAAGTATCAATATTTTAATTAACGGATCAAAACAAGAACTGAGAATAATATATATTCTTACGATTAAGTGTTTCAAATGCACTAAGGGCATTTTAACTTATACGGACATTTCTAAAGGTTCTTACGAGAGATCTACCTTGAGTTTCGAGACCAAAACAAGTACGAATTGAAGTTATCCAGGTAGGCTTTTCTAAATCTATAAAATTATGTGTGCCGTATGCTATTTATGATTGTTTTCAAAATGATCTCAAATTGAGGAAATATGTTTCAAAGTATTGTCTTGCCGAAATGATTTATGTTTTGTATCAATGCCTATCTGGAAGATTCCTGATGAAAGGATCTAAATAAATGAAATCGAATTCGGGTTCCAGTGGGTAAGCATCCCCACTCGAACTAGTGTACACAAGTAATTAACCGTGAGTCATCTTAGCGGGTTGGCCGGTTAAGGGATCGTGAGTCATCTTAGCGGGTTGGCCGGTCCGGTGTCCGTAGAAGGTGGCCACCTTCTCGGTACCATAAATTAAAAGGGCAGATATGGCTTGAATACTAAAGAAAAGACAGATTAGTCAAAATGCAGGTTTCACAAAAAGGATTTAGTGAACGTAGGTGCTTTTAAAGACAAAATCCCTACGTGTCACTCTTACGGCATTGACAATTATATATGTATGTGTGTGATTTCGGGCAATGTGCCTACTGAGTACTTTTGTACTCAGCCCTGCATGTATTTATAAATGTGCAGGTTGAGACGTGATGATGGGAGATGCTATGGTAGGCTTGTCGGTCTTAAATTAAATCTTGGGTGTCTACGTGTCTTCATACACGTAGACTGTAGTCGATCCTTATTCCGCTGCGAAAAGTTTCATTTGAATGTTCTGGCGTAGGTGCCGATTATGTAAATTAAATCTTCGGTTGAACTGAACTCAGTTATCGAATGATCAGTGTTCTATCAGTCAAAGTTTTCAGTGTTCTATTTTATCCTTCATTTATTTATTCTATAGTCGCGCGCCCGGACTCTGCCGGGGAGGGCGAGGGACGGGGCGTGACACATACTTAGCAATATCCCATACGAGAAAGCTTAATCTCTCTAGCCAATTTTTCAAGTAAACTGAAAAGTTTGTATTCGGTGTATCCCCCCATACACCAAATCTTACTCTTTCGGGACCAACCATATGCATTATTGTAAACTATATAATTATATACATTATAATACCTCTGTCCTAGTAATCTTGACACATTTTATTATTTTAATACAAATATTTAAATATAAAATGTATCATGATTGTTGAGACGGAGGGAGCATGTTTTATGCATATGAACTATAAACTTTTTGTAATAAATTTATTACAGGATTTATACTTATATTATACTTCAACAATTAATATATGCATTAAAATTAACTATTGATGCATATGATGATGCACTGTCATATACTAATACATGCATCACAATATACTATGCTAATGCATTCACTATAAAAAAAAATGCATTATATATCAACGAAAAAAAAATTTCATTTTTAAATTTTAATGGATTAACAAAATGGAATTGTTATGGAATTGTTGTTAAATTTGAGTAACGGAATTAGTGACAGAATTATCAGTATTAAAAATTTAGTAACAGAATTTTCCGTTACAATTTCATTACTAAAATTGAAGAAACCATTATAGAAACGTAAATTTCGTTACAATTTTGTTGTTATATGTAGTAAAGGAATATATTCTGTTGTTAAATTTTTTAGCTACCAACGATATTACTATGATAAACCCGTCACAAATCCGTTTCGAAAATTTTTAATAACGGAATTTCTTGTTTTAGCAATAGAAAATTTCGTTGTTAAAATAATTTTTTTATAGTGATTGTCTATATCATTTAAATGTATCAAATTATTTTTAATAAAAATCAAACTCATTCATATTATAATAATAATAATAATAATAATAATAATAATAATAATAATAATAATAATAATAATAATAATAATAATAATATATTATATTAAATGGCATGAAGACGTGAAATGTGTATGCATTTTCCAAACAATCATATGCATCATCATAAACATTGTTTTGCTTCTAGTTACTACTATATATACATTAATAGAATTACAATGCATTATCCACATACTACTGTGTATTATACATATAAATTCATATAGATAATTTATATAGCATAATTTTCATCACACTGTCATATTTCTAATACACATCAAACAAGCACATGTATAATACGTATCATTTATTATAGATTATATATAAAATATTTGGATTTTTTAGTTAAATATTTGGATTTTTTAGTTAAATATATTTGGAAGGATATAAGATATTTGAAGAAAGAAAATAATTTAAGAATAATCATAATAAGGTAAGTTTATTTTCTCTATTTTACCCTTTCTAACAATTATAAATGAATAATAATATATATTTTTGTTAATTATGGATATAATCTAACCGTTTAAATCTTTAAAATCAATGTGTCTTAATCATTCATATTTCTTATTATAGAGACTATTCTCATGTGAACCACTTCCCCCTCCCACACATATGTATATAACATGAAATTTTTAATTTGAGTGGCGATTTTGTAAATAACTTTCATTGCAAGTGCATTAGTATTCTTGCTTTGTTTTCACAAGTGATGTTGATCTCCCTAGTTCTTCTGCATTAGTTGATAAATGATTTAACAACTGAAAAATGAAATAAAGAAAATAAATGTGCATTTCTTACTCATGTTGGTTTTGTAGCTACATATCGCATACTCTGTTCTTAAGACGTGCAAAATATTTGATGAGACTAATTGCACATATAGACGAAGTTATTCATTCTCAGACAAATATTAAGAAGGAGAAAAAAAATTCTACGCTTGAAAACCTCGATCATAAGCCTTTGATGGCTTACACTTCAAGATTGTGCTTTCAAAGGTATATATATATATATATATATATATATATATTCGTTGAAAACAAACACAATCTTAATGTATGCTTTTGCTCGAAGATATCTTGTGTTTCATCAACAAGAATGCAAAAATATTTATCTCCAACTTCTTCACAAATAAATTGACGTATTATTTTGGTCATAATATTCAAAATATCATTTTAAATTTCTTGAGCAATGTATTTGTAATACCCCGTCTTTTTAAGTTCCGAAATAACCGATATTCGAACGCGATTATTAATATATATATTGTGAATATTTTAGTTTATTAATGGAAGTTAATCTACTTGAAGATGAATTTTGATTTAAGATGATAAGAAATTAAAGATTTCTTGATTAATAAAATTTTGAACGTTTAGTTAATTAATGAAATTAATTAATTGAAGAGGAGTTTTGAATTTAGATGAATAAGTAATTATAGAAATTTTGATAAATATCTTAAGGGATTAACATTAAGGTAAATATGAGTACCTCAAAGTACAAGTAACGAAACAGATTATAAATATTGATATTCAAGTGTAGGTATGTGTGTTTTAATTAAAGAACTATATAAATTTAAAGATGATGCATACCATATATGTAGTATAGATTTAAGTAGTTATATATATATGTATTGGTACCTAAAGTATAAGTATATAGTTAAGATTTTTATCTATGAATGTATATTGAAGCATACGGTTGACATATATATATATATATAGTGGCTAAGTAAAATGGTACATGCAAAATAAAATAAAATAAAATAAAAAGACAAGTATGGAAATGGCAGTGTGCTCGCATGGCACATATAAATATATGTAACATACAACTTACATATGGTTGGGAAGGAAAAGGAAAGATAGAAATATAAAACACTTCATTGAGACAAAATTTTATATATATATATATACACATATATATATGTGGGTATAAGTACATAGCAGTAAACAAATAAAGTGAATACTAAGTAAAAGGATAACTACACTCGTTGGTGAATAGAAACAAAGTAAAAGAAGGAAATAAGCCTGGCAGTGCAGAGAGGCTGCAACACTTGGTGGATTGAGGGAAGAGTAGTTATTCCCCCATGCTTCTCTCATCAACCTACAAACATAGAGTAAAGCTATCAAACTAGCATCCCAATTAAATAAGGAAAGATAATAAAATGAAACACTATAAGCTACAAACTATATAGATATAGATGTATCATTACATAGTATGATAGTAAGAAAATAATAAAGAGCTAAGTGTAATGCATCAAGCAACTAGGCTGCTGCAGCCTCTAAAAACAGAGAAAGAAAGAAAAGTTTCTATAATTGTAAGGAATGATGATCATTTAATTAAACAATTGTAAAGAATGAACCAAGTAACATGCTGCTGCAGAAAATGGTGCAGAGAGGCTGCATCTTTCGGTTGAGTGTAAGGGAGAAGTCTCCCATCCAAGCTTTCCTCCCATACCCTATAAAACAATAGAGTAAAGTCTATTAGAACTAGCTACCAAGTCTTAAGCCCTAAGCTAACACATACACACTGCAATCACAACTATAAATAAGGGTGCAGGGGCTGCCTTAGAACCATTTATCAACCAAACGTTTCATCACCATTCTCACAACTCAAAATAAAAACAGTGCAGCAGTCTTACTTAATACTCAAGAAGAAGAAGGAGTTAAAGATTTAGGTAAGGAAATTTAAACTCTAGCTATTCCTTAAATTCATATATTTTAGTTTTAACTCACAATTATATCTAAAACTATATTCTGCCTCCAATACAATCCATGAAAACAAGAGTAACAATTATACAGATTTCAGAAACTAAGACAAAATCATGAAGTTTTCAAGTCCAGTAAAAATATATATTTATGCTCTGAAACGATAGTTTAAAGGCCAGAGTAATAAACTTCGAATGGGTTTATAAGTTCTGTAATACCAACTAGCAGTCATTAAGCAGAACATAGAAACCATAATTTTAGCCTTTCCTCAGTCAGAAAAGAAGAACTGAGTTGGAGTATATATTGCTGTAAATAAAATCTTAGCTTATGCAGCTCTTCCATTCGGTGGTCTTGAGGAAAATAACATCCATCCATGCTGCCAACATAGAATCATAATTAAAAATTCAAACAGTTAACAATAAGGATTTAAAAGATCTTATATACAGAAATCTACCTAGCCTAAAAGTAGAACTCATCAATTCCAACTACATAACCCAAACCACTGAACAAAAATCTCACCACTAATCAGTCTGAAACCTAAGCAACCGAGTGAAATACATTAGTACAGAAAGGAAACCAAAGCAGAAGCTACAAAACTCACCCAAACCCTTCCCAAATTAAATCTCAAGTTAATTACTTAGCATGCAGACACAGTTAAGGACTTAGAAGTGTAAAGCAGAGAGTTGGAGCCATTTTACCTCTTGAGAAATAATCATAAGCCTCAAGCACCACTATAAGAAATGGAGTCGAGAGAGAGAGATACTGAATAAGTTAAAATCTGAAACGGGAAAGCAGAGTTTAAAACTAAGAAAAAGCAGAACATTCACACAATAGTTTCTACAGGAACTGATAAATTAAAATATGCAGTAAAGATTTAGGGTTCTAGGAAGAAGAGGAGTTTACCTCTGAGGAGGATGACACCGGTGACTGCAGTGTTCAGGCGAGCTCTTCGCCTTGCAGTCGAGAGAGAAAAGCAAGAGGAAAGCTTAGAGAGACAGAAGAGAAAGTAAGAAAATTTAGAAGAAATATTAAAAATTTAAAACTGAAAGTTAGAACCTACAGATTTAGAAATCTAATATAGGGTAAAGATAAGAGCTTTACCTTGAGATGACTGCCGGCGACTTCGCACTCCGGCGAGTTTACTATCGTCCAGTAGAGGGAATCCGGGAGAGGACCGAATCGAGAGAAAACTGAGAGCCAAGCGAGAGGAAGAGATAGAGATAGTAAAGAGAGGAGAGGGCGAGAGAGGAGAAGCGCCGAGAGAGTGAAAGAGGGAGGGAAGGAAGTGTAGTATTGGGTCTGGGGAGAAAGAATAGAGACAGATACAGAGGGAAGAAGAGAGTGAAGGAGAAAGCGAGAGATGGGAGAGAGAGTGTAATGTCTGTAGAAGAAAGAGGGTGGGTTTTCTAGAAACTGGGCCGGGTTTACGGGCCGGTTTGGAAAAAATACTGGGCTGAAGATTTAAACTATGAGATGGGCTGGGCTGAATAAAATGATGGGCTGGGAATTAATTTGTTCTGGGCTTTAAGGGAGAAACTGAAGTGAGTCGAGAATATATAGTGATTGGGCCGAAAATTTAATTAAGATTTGGGCCCAGTCCTTAATCTTAAGATAATTAATAGTTAAATTAATTAAAGTATTTAATCATCTCACTTAATTAATTAATTGGACTAGTTTAAACATTTAATAAGATAAAATTTAATTAGATTAAACTACATCAATTAGAAATATTAAATGTTAAAGAAGGGATAGTAAGATATATACCCTTAAGTGTTATTAATTAGAGCTTATATTAATTAAAGCCTAAGTATGAAATTAAGGAAATCAAATTTATCTAATAATTGGGTTCTAAAATTTAGAGAATTAATGTCTCTAACTTTATTAAGGATTGAATTAAAGAATTAATAGTATAAAGTTGTAAAGAGTTAAATAAATAGAATTTATAATATTAATTGAATAATTAATTATTGAGAATTAATTATCTCATTAAGTGTTAATACACTTATTGCACTTAAATGCAATTACCGGAATGAATTGAATCGAGGATTCAACACTTATAAATACTATTGAACTGAAGTATCAATATCTCGATTACAAGTCGAAATAAGAACCAAGAATGTTATATCTTACGATTAAATGTTTTAAATGCACGAAGGGCATATTAATTTATACGAGATTTTCCCAAGGTTCTTACGAGAAATCTACCTCGCGTTGCGAGACCAAAGAAAGTACAAATCGAAGTTATCCAGGTAGGCTTTTCTACCCTATGCATATAGTGTAGGCTTTCTATTACAAATAAAATTATGTGTGCCCGTATGCTATTTATATTGTTTTCGAAATGATTTCAACGTGAGAAAAATGTTTCAAAGTATTGTCTTGCCGAAAAGGATTTATGTTTTGTATAAATGCATATCTGGAAGATTCCTGTTAAAGGATCTAAAGAGGAAAATCGAATTCGGGTTCCAGTGGGTAACCATCCCCACTCGAACTAAATGTGCACAAAGAGGGGACCGTGAGTCGTCGGAAAGTGTCGACCGGTTCGGTATCCGTAGAAGGTGGCCACCTTCTCGGTGCCATTAAGAGGGCAGATATGGCATTATACTAAAGAAAATTTGACGGCCGTCGAACAATAGGATCTTTCACAAAAAGGATTTAGTGAACGTAGGTGCTTTTAAAGACAAAATCCCTACGTGTCACTCTTACGGCATTGACAATTATATATGTATGTGTGTGATTTCGGGCAATGTGCCTACTGAGTACTTTTGTACTCAGCCCTGCATGTATTTATAAATGTGCAGGTTGAGACGTGATGATGGGAGATGCTATGACGGGCTTGTCGCTCTTTATTTAAAGTCTTGGGTGTCTACGTGTCTTCATACACGTAGACTTCAGTCGATCCTTATTCCGCTGCGTGAGTTTCATCAGTTTTTGTTTGGCGAGGTTGCCAATTATGTAAATTAACTCCTTGTCTAAACTGAATTCAGTTATCAAAATGTCTTTTGTTCAGTCAAAGATTTCAGGGTTCCACTTTATCCTTCATTCATTTATCTTTTAGTCGCGCTTCCGGACTCTGCCGGGAAGGGCGGAGGTCGGGGCGTGACAGTATTGGACATTTTTTGGGGAATTATCAAGAACAACTTCATTATTCATATTTGCAAAAGTCTTCACTAGTTCAATAAAATTTCAACGGTTATAGGGACATGATGTGACAAGAATCAAGTCATAGGATTCAAAACTTATACTCCATCCGTCCCACTAAATGCTGCCATAAGGGGTTAAACAAGAAGTTTAAGAAAGTAAAGTTTTGTGTTTTAAAAAAGTAGGAGTGATGTATTTTAAAATTAAAATTGTTTCTTTTTTTGAGAAAGTGACTACTTTTAGTGGGACAACCCAATAAAAAAAACATGAACACATTTAGCGGGACAGAGGGAGTACATTTTATTTATTATTTTAATGCATTACACCTATTTTATTGCGTCACATATTAATGGATTTTGTGCATTAACCAAATGCAACTTAATTTCAATATATTATTAGCAAAAATTTAGTGCATAATTAATCTGAATTGTAAATTATACAAAGAATGATTCAGATTAATTCCTAATTCCTTGTTAAGCATTGATTCTCATTTTATCCATTTGTGAGTTCCAATGAAAATCAATCTTTAAATAATAATTTAGGAACTAATATCAACCACATATTAATAACAACACTAATATATTATTAGATCTTAATTATGAGAATAAATATTTTGAATTTTATATAAGTAAAAGAGAAATTACAAGATGTAAATAACCTTAAATAAATACATAAATAAAATTATTTATAACACTTCAAGAGAATGAATAATAAGAAGAAATAAATAAATATGATGAATAATTCTCCATGTACAATAAAAAATTGAGTATTTATTTGTGTTGCCCGCCCTAGTTTAGAACTGATTCACATCCACAAACTGATTTGAGGGAACTGAGTGAGCCGAGTTTTTGGGCAGATAAGTTTTGATTACTAGTGTTGTTGTAACCGGTAGGGACGGTGACGGCGTTGGCGACTCCAGGTTGTTGGTCGTTCCTCTTTAATACTCCCTCAATCCCAGCATATATGTCCACTATACTATAATGGGTTGTCCCAGCATATATGTCCATTTTCCAATTTTGGGCTAAAATTAATATTAACCCAACCCATTTAACCCAAGTAAACCCAATTAAATCCAACTAAACCTAGAAAGTTAACACTCTAACCCTAATCACTCTATCCTACTGACTCTCTCTCTACCTCTCCCTCTCCCTCTCGAAACCTCTCCTTCCTGAAATCATTTGCGGCGATTCCTCTCGTCTCCTTCCTGAAACCCTAATTTCTTTAGGAGTTTCCACCGCAGTGATGAGCTCTAGCCCATTATTTTGTGTTGGCCATCTTCCCTCATCCGATACTACACTTGATTCACCTTTTTCTTCTCCCCCATAAACCCTAGATCCATTCAAACCTGAGGCCCGTGATGATAAAACCTTCAATTCACTCCATTTGAGCGGTGGGAACGCCGCCGTGGAGTTTTTGGGTTCTGCATGTTGTTGTGGCGAAATTTTTGAGGCTAGGAGTGGTGATTTGAAGTTGGACTCCCCATTTCCTGTCCTCAACCCACGGTTGACTTGTCCTGCCCATAAAAATAATCTAAGCACAGATCCTTACTGGATATGTGGAGGATCTGTACCATTCGATCCTAGGGTTTCTGAGGCCAGAGACGATTTTCTTATGCCTCTGAGCGGTGGTGAAGTTGCAGACATGGTGGAATCGCCCTTGGTGGATTCAGACTCTAACTTCGTGCAATGGATAGAATCCGAGGATTTCTTGGCCATTCGAAGGCAGAGGTTGGCTGAGAAGGAGCTTCTTGATTATGTGAAGAACTGTCCTCGTGGTTCACTTAAGATGTTGGAGATTTTAGTCCCTGGATTGTTTAATCTGGTGAGATCTTTCCCTTATGTTTTGTTCTGTTCTGTTCAAGCATATATGTCCACTATTTTGTGATTATGTTGCTGGTTGCTGGTTGTGATGTTTTTTGATGCTGCTGGTTGTGGTGTGGGAGATGGATAATAAGTGCTGAAATGATGATATTTGTGTGTAAATTATGTGAGATGAGATGGTTGATTGTTCTGTATATGACATGCACTTGATTCCAGATGTTGTGATGGTCCTGTTCAGTGTAATTATGATGTTGTGATTTCGGTTGATGGCATTGTTTGGTATCTGTGTGGGTTTGAGTTCAGTGAGTTTGATTGCTAGTTTGGATAGTGATAGTGATGATATCTTCTTTGTCTACAAAATAAACTTGTGATGCTACACTTTGATATCTGAATCCAGCATACAAAAAAAGAGTTTTCACTCGATACAAAAAGCATGTCTTTGTCCAAAGCTAGCTTTTAAAACCTATCCAAACTAGCTTTCAAAAACTACATGCACTTAAACTATTGTCTGCACACCAAACAAGCCTAAACTATTGTCTGCACATCATTGTCTTGAATTGCTAAGTCCATCTGAATTCCATGACCTTGAAGATAAGTTATGCAGTCTAACACCAACTCCTTTGAAACCTCTGAAGGGTTGTATACTGAAAGCAAGACTTTATGCTTGTATACATGGATTCCTTAGTTCACTGCATTTCTTCTATCTGAAATATTGTTATTGCATAATCCAATTAATGGTCCATTTTACTCATACTATAGATTATATGGTGTGTTGTAGATCACAGAAGATCATATAATTGGAAAAAGTTGAGATATAAATTGAGTTCACAATCGAGGCAACTATGGGCGAGTTGCTGGTTTAGATTGTAGCATAAATGGATAAATAGTTTGTCTTGACTATTTATTTATGCTAGTACCTTCGTGTATTGAACAGGATCACAGTGAGATGTATTCTTATATTCTGACTAATTAAGAATCAAGATCTCGGTGACTTAAATAGTCTTAACCTTAATTGAATTAATCGGTGTGAATAATTAATTGACTATTGCTTTGAATTATCAAGGGTGAGAGTTCTATTGAAGCTCAATATACTCGATATTTTGGGCGATAGCAATTATTATTTGACATGCGATTACATTGCAATAAGGATCCGTGTCCTGCTGATAACAGGATGATAATATCCTCTTGAGGAACTTAATAAGTTTATCGTATTAAACCCTGTAGGTGGAATTAGTTCCGATACGATAATAAGTTTAAGTGGTAGCACTTGAGATGTCATTTATTATTGAATGACTAATTAATTAATTAATTGATCGTCAGAGGGATTAATTAATTAATGGGTATTAGATATCTTAAACACGGAGATTAATTAAGTCTAATACTAGCCCAGACACACCTAAAGAATAAAGAGGTAATTCAATATTAATTTTCTAGTGGAAATAAATTAATACTGGTGTCTCGATTTATATTCTGGGCTGAATAAGAAAATCGAACACCGGAAGACCCAACTTTATTCGAGCTAGTAGATCCCCGCTTGGCCCAATAAAGGCCTAAGCTCTATCTTTGTTTTCGGCCCTTTTCTCTATCTCTCGCTAATGGGCCCTTGTGTGATTTAATTAGGATGATGGGCTTATTATTAATACCTAGTATTAATACTAGCTTAAGCCCTAACCCTAAAACTAATTATTCACTCAAGCAAGAAAGGAGGGCACGAAATCTGTGAGAGGGAAAAGAGAGAGGGAGACGTCGACAATCAAAGAAAGGAGGAAGCTTGAGGATCGTTGCCACCCAACGTCAAGTTTCGCCGTGGGAACAAGTCGGAAGATCACTCTGGAGTCTCTCATTGCCGGATTTGCTAGTAAGATTCGAACCTTCATGCAATAGGCACAATGATTTTTGCATGTGTTCGTTTGGTATCCGGAATTGGTCACGGGCATATGGACCATATGAAATATTATGGTTCCTTCAACCTCCAAGTTAATAGGCAGCCTGTTTTCCCTCATTAGTGTATCTTTCTTCATGTGGGGAATTTTGTAGCAATTCTGGCCCTTAAACCTCAGAATCTCCACCATACAACTCTGTAAACTAAGAAAAACCTTATTAAGTGTAAATGGTGTTAGCATTTCAAAATATGTAATCACTGCAGATACCAAGTCATCCACATTCTTGCACACAGTTTTAGTTTGTAGGCTTTGCATGGCTCTAAACCACCCTAAATCATTCACATTTGTATCTGGTGTGTTGGGGGGTTGATGAACTATGCTTATGTCAAAACCATTTTGTGTGGCTGCAGCTCTAAATTCTGGATCATTATCCTTGATATGTGGTTTAGCATTATCTTGTTGGATAAAGATCTGTTTTGATGATGTTTGTGGCCACTTTGACATGATTGCAGGGATAATCTGTCATTATAACAACATAAACTGAAAGTGTTAAACTGGAAATTATAAACTGAAAATCATAAATTGCACATTAGGTTACAACTGAAACAAGTTCTACTCTAAACAATCTACCATTACAATTACCACACATGTCATTTGTGCTCATTACCTTGGTGATTAGGCAGTCTTTAATGACATCTTTTGTGATTGAGACTATTGGTTTAGTCTCAAGTGTGCCTGCCTCTCTGTTCTTACTTCTTCTCTTGGCTGACACTTGTTCTGTGAATGGGAAGATGCATATCTTCCGTTCAAAAATCACAGTCCCATCCTCTGAAAATAAAGGCCTACACACTGTACACATAAACATGATTTTTGTAATGAACTTTTTACTCTTACATGTTCTATGTGGCTCTTCCTCATCTGGAGTTAAATAAAATCTGTGTGATGTCTTGGAGATATAGAACCACTTCTCATCTATGTGGACTATGTTGTGCATGCTTTTGAATTTCAGTGTGTTGAGCAACCTATCAAACTCTATAGCTTCTAGAGAAAAATGCATTCTCAAGAGTTTGTTTGGGGCTGTTAAATCTGGTTTGATGGCATTCGAATGACTTCTGATGAGTCCCCTTGTTATCCATCTTCCAACTACTGATTTGCTGCATTTAATACCTCTTGCAAGCGTTCTAACTGTGCTTCGATGGAATAACTCTAAGCTTGATATTAGTGACAAATCAATCTCTATTCTTTTTCTCTTCACTCCAACTCTTTTGTTTGCAACTTGAATACACTTACCAGTTTCTCTATCTTCTTTGGATGCAACCCACAGCCGACTGATGGTCCTTCGACAACAAGAAAAAGTGAAAGCTGCTTCAGCAATCCTGCCTCTTGTTGGTTTTCCATTACGCAAATCTTGGAGCAAGAATTGGATGATTGATGTTTTGGTAGCAAGAGGAAGGTCTTTTCCCCTTGGAGGCATTGTTTTTTTGTGTGGCAGTGGCTGTTTTGTGTTGTAAGAATAGGTAATGAATGTTAATGGGTGTTAGCTTATTTATGGGACTCACTTTATGTTTGAATTTTTAGAGGGAAGTTTGAATTTAGAACCAAATTTTTGTTTTGAAATTTGTGTGGCAAATGTTTGAAATTTCAATTTCTTTAATTTCAGTTCAACAAATTATCAACTGCAATTTTAGTTTCCTTAATTTTTGTTTTTTTGATAAATAATCTTAATCTTCATTTAGTTTGTTTAATTCTGGTTAAATATAAAGCATTACGTATTCATAATTTTAAAAATCATTATTTTTGAAATATTAACAAATTAATTACAGAATTTAAAAAAATTAAGTATTCAAGAGTAATCTAAATGTTGAATTAAATAAAGAAAGAGAAACCAACAAGTGGGTAGTTAATTACCAATAAAGAAAGAAGGAAAAAGTAGGTTAAAGTAATTAAGAGAGAGTAGGTGGAGTAATTAATAGATGTATTGATATGCGGTCCGAAAAGTTTTGGGACATATATGGTGGGACAGAGGGAGTACATATAGAAAATGAATGATGGTAGAAAGCAAAATAAGATGGCAGAGAGAGTTTCCAATGAGAGATAATAGGTGGGTGGCGCAATGGCGACGATCAACACTAGAATGGGTAGATGAAAGGAAGAGTTTATATGTGAACTCTATTTCTAATTAATAATTTATGAACTAATTCGTTAATAATTTATGAACTAATATATTTGTATATATAATTTGAACAGTGATTTGGAAATAAAATGATCATTTATTATTAATGGAGTTCAAAGGTTGTCCTCCCTCCGTCCTCTTTATTTAAACACATTTGCTTTTGTCAAATAGACTAATATTTAGTGATAATTACTTTTGAGGAAGATGATTTGTGCTTTAAAATTGATTATAATATTTAGTGATAATTACGTCGTTGTGTACTTCTAATTGTGTTAACTTTGAATTATTTGCGGATTACAAATTATTTAATTATCATATCAACTTCAGGAATTAGATGGATTGACTGAGTAATGGAAGTGATATGGATAAATATAAGTATAACTTATAATATAAGCTATTTTATTACAAAATGTGGCAAAGCAAGCAATTTCCAAAAGTTCTCATGAGGTCTACGCTGGCAGAGCTCTCATAGAATAAGAGGTCTCGAATGCAGACCCAACGTGCTCTGTGCAGCAGTGCTCAACTAGCTGTTATTGAGTTTTCCATGATGATGGGCTTGGGCCTAAAGAGCTCTTCTATGTCTTATATGAGCTCTGCGTGTCTGCAACAATGCTCAAAGCGTGAATAACGACCTGACACATGTTAGAACTTTACTGACATATATACAAAATAACTAACATCAACGTGGATGATATCCTAACAACCTAGCAGGGCCACTGCTGACGTGGCTATGCGCTATTGGAGAGGATTCAACAACTTATACTATGGTATCAAATGTTGTTATCTAGCTAACATTACCCTTTTACCCCTTATATCTTGTTCTATATATACCCCATTCATTTTCTTTTCTAAGGTTAGTTGCACAGTGAACACTTACTCATATTTTCATACGCCCACATTGCATTATTCTCTCTCAAGTCTTCTACAAGCTGGCTTGAGTGTCAGAGACTCTCCCCGGAGAACTACAACCATTCTCCGATCATGTTTTGCAGGCTCTGCCAGCGAGATTAAGACCAAGCTGTTCGTGCACCAACATTAAGCTAATTTACCTAAGGTATGAACTCCAAATCTCTTGGAGCCTTCATAATCTTTTTCTTATTTTGTTGTGGATTGATTCCCAATCCAACAATTGGCGCCATCTGTGGGAAACTTGGCTGAGAAGAGGATGTGAATTCCCTCTTCTCGATATCTTGTTTCCTTGGTTGAAATCGTAAGCGTTAAAGCTTCGAAAATTGAGCAAAATCATGGCGATGAAGTCAGGAAATGACTATATCATGGCGATGAAGCCAGACCTAAAAATCATGACGATGAAGTCATTAAAATCATGACGATGAAGCTAGACCTTTACTGAATCAAGGCGATGAAGCCAAAAATTAAAAACTTATCATTATTTGATTTCACCCTTCGTCCAGAGCTCTCATAGTTCTTTTTCTTTGCCTGTAAGGGTGAAGGATTAAAGTTACGATAGCTCTGCGCCACAACATTGACTGAGTCAGAGTCGATAAGACCTAGCGCCACTTGGCAAATGGCTGCACTGCTCAACGGAAGTCCTGACAATCCCAGACACGCTTTAAAGACCCCGTGAAAAATGATACCCATGGTTGAAGGGTTCTGCAACTTTAAAATGTTTAGTTGCATAAAGCTTTTTAAGGTCGCTGATGCATCTAAAATGTCTTTCGGCATACCTCAAAGTAATATGACGAATCCATCTATAGAAGCAGTGCAGAGAAATCATCCAGAGGCTAGTGCCTCAAGGGGTGAAATGCCAGAAGCATGGGTTGTTCAAATAGTAGCCCTGGTAAACCAAAACTTGGTAAGAGCAGGGGTGATCCCCGACACCCCTGATAGTTGTCTACAACCCCCGAAGCAGGAGAGAGAAAGACCACAAATAGTTAAAGAGAAATCCACCAAGGTAGAAGGAAGTTATGATGCTACCTACAAGCCTCCATCTAACTTTGTTGCTAGCGTGGAAACAAGGCAAACCATCATTGAGCTCAGATCGAGGCTATGATGAAAGAAATTTAGGACTTAAGAATAAGGACCATGCTGTATATGAGTACTCGGGGCAGAGTACCTCACACACGTGTTCTGTCGTAGAAAGAGCTCCCCCACTGGCGAAAAAAGATAGCAGACCCATGCAGCTGTTGAGCTCTGATAGTCCATTTTCGGAAGAGATTCAACTAGATCCACTTCCTAACAGCTTCAGACCTGTTAACTTGGAATATAAGGGAAACGGTGATCTCGAGGAGCACTTGATGAGATTTGACAACATAGCTCTTCTACATCAATATACTGAGGGTGTAAAGTGCAGAGTTTTCTTGACTACTCTAGTTGATGCTACCCAACGATGGTGTAGGCAGCTCCCTGCCAACTCTATTTTCTATTTTGAGGATTTGAGAAAGTTATTCTTGCACCAATTTGAGAACTACTAGAGGATTGTTGCATTTGACAACCATCAAACAGTAGTAGCAACATGAGTCTAAGGGAGTATCTTGCTAGATTGAATCTAGCGGTTCTGGAGACACCAGAAGTGCATCCTTCTATTAAAGTTCATGCTCTTTTAGAAGGAATGAGGAGTGGCTCGTTCTTTGATTCATTGGTGAAGAAGCCACCACATGATTTTGAAGATCTGCTCTCTCGAACAGAGAAATATATTCATGGGGAAGATTCCCCCAATTTTCGAAGGGCAGAACAAGCAAATGCCAAGAAGGATAAAAAGCTAGAGGAGCGTGGTAGAGCTCCGGATGAAAGACGAAAACTAGAGGACAGAAGAAGATTCACTTTTGATTCATGTAGGCCATTTGAGAGGTCAGAAAGGGAGAAAGGTCTTACACTCCATTGACGAGAGAGCTAACAGAACTCTTGGAAATTGTAGTTAAAAAGGCCGGTGTCTTTTTTCCTCCTTGGTCGAAAGACCAACCAAGACACCTGGAGTGTGATAAGTTTTGTAAGTTTCACAATAACTATGGTCATTCTACAAATGATTGCCGCAATCTCAAGGTGGCGATTGAAAAATTGATCAAGGAAGGACATCTTTTGGAATACGTAAAAAAGGAAATGGATAGAGGTTATAAAAAAAAAGGGAAGAGAACAAGAAAAAGCTTCAGGGAAACCTCCGACTCTTCCCGAGTAGAACCCGCCCCAGAGGGGGACTTTTAACATGATTTATGGTGGTCCAACGTTGGGTGATTCAAATAGAGCCCGAAAGTCTTATGTCAGAGGTGGAATGTTTGCGGAAGAGCACGTGGTGATGAAAATTCAAGAAATGCAGGCATGTCCAAGTGTCTCTTTTGGTTCGGAGGATGCTAGAGCTTTGGTCAGGCCCAATGATGATGCGTTGGTCATCGCTGCTGGTATCGAAAACTATGATGTTAAAAGGGTGTTTGTGGACACATGAAGCGCTGTAAACGTTATGTTTCTTAAATGTTTCAAGAAACTACATGCAGAGGTGGACCTCAGACCCATAGCTACGACTTTACACGGCTTCGCGGGAGAAATGGTTATGCCCTTTGGCTCGGTAACATTGATGTTGGCCTTTGGAGAAGAAGGAATAAGGATGCCAAGACCAATCAACTTTCCTATAGTCGACACACCATCTGTGTACAACGCCATTATTGGAAAACCTGCACTCAATGCTTTCAAGCCGTGGTTTCAACTTATTATATGAAGATAAAATATCCGGTGGGAGACATGGTGGGTCAAGTAATGGGCTGCCAGGATATGTCAAGATAGTGTTATATTCAATCGGTCAAAGAATGAAAGACAAAAAGAAAGGCTCTGCCTCCTCAGGAACGGTGTCATAGGGCCGAGGGCCTTGAAGAGAAGCGAAAGAAAATAGAAAATGACACAAAAGAAGCCTCTTCTCAATAGATAGCATTAGTAGAGGAGCTCATGAGCATCGAGTTTTACCCACACACGACCGGTTTTATCACTCATGTGGGCACATAAATGAGAGAGGCTGAGGCAAAGGCGGTAATAGAATGCCTTAGAAGGAATGCAGACATTTTTGCATTTAAGTCATAGGATTTTACCGAAGTTAGCACGGATATTGCACTTCATTGTCTAAACGTGGATCCCACAGTGAGGCCAATAAAGCAAAATCTTAGGCAATTCGGTCCAGAGAAAGATGAAGCCATTAGAGAAGAGGTGAAAAAATTGTTTGAAGCAGGCCACATACGTGAGGTGAAATTTCCCGTATGGCTCTCGAATGCTGTGATGGTCAAGAAGAGCCATGGAAAGTGAAGAATGTGCAATGATTTTAGGGACTTGAATAAAACTTGTCCCAAAGATCATTATCCCCTACCTAGAATCGACCAATTGGTAGATTCCACTTCAGGATGTCAACTCTTGTCCATGATGGACGCCTACCAAGGTTATTACCAAATCAAGATGAATCCAGCAGATGTGCCCAAGTGTGCGTTTGAGGTCTGCCTTTCGGTGTAAAGAATGTTGGTGTTACTTATCAAAGAATGATGGACACAATTTTTCAAAATGAAATCGGTAAGAATATACAAGTCTATGTTGATGGTATGATAGTTAAAAGTATTGAAGAAGAAACGCATGCAACAGACCTAGAAGAGGTCTTCACAGTGGTAATGAAATTTGGATTACATATGAACCCAACCAAATGTGCATTTGGTGTGAAATCTGGAAAACTTTTGGGATACATGGTCACTCCCAAAGGAATTGAAGTTAACCAAGCCAAGGTGCAAGAGGTTCTAGATATGGCACCACCTAGAACTATGAGAGAAATACAACATCTCAATGGCAGAATAGCAGCTCTGAGCAGATTTATCTCTAGGTCTGCAGAGCGTAGGTTTTCTTTCTTCAAAGTTTTGCACAAAGGAGCAAGTTTTGAATGGTCTGAGGAATGCCAGAGGGCATTTTAAGAGTTAAAAGGCCATCTCGCAAATTTGTCGTTGCTCACGAAGCCAGAGCTGGGGGAAAAGTTTTTCTTATACTTAGCAGTGGGGGAGACTTCCGTGAGTGTAGTGCTACTACGAGAAAATGAGGGCCATAAGAAGCCAATTTATTACATGAGTTAAATGATCCAAAGACCAGAGCAGATATATTTTGACATTGAGAAGGCCGCTCTGGCAGTCATGGTAGCTGCAAGGAGGTTTTTATGCCATATTTGTATCTCACCGAGTGGTAGTTAGAACCAACCTTCTCTTCAAAAAAATCCTTAGAAGGCCAGATCTCTTGTTTAGAATGGTTAAATGGGATATAGAGGTCAGTGAGTATGATGTAGAGTTTGAAAGAAGAACTGCTATCAAAGCTCAGGCTTTGGCAGATTTTCTCCAAGAAACTACAAGGACTCAAAAGGAAGACGTCTGGGAGGTGTATGTGGATGGCTCGGTTACGAAGGATGGAGCAGGAGTGGGTATATTCATTATTACCTTGGAGAAAAAGCAACTGCGTTTTACAGTTAAATTCAATTTCAAGATAACAAACAATGAAGCGGAATACGAGGCTCTGGTCAGAGCTATGAGGATTTTGAAAGGACTTTCAGCGCAGGAGGTAATTGCATACTCTGACTCTCAACTAGTTGTTCCACAAGTTCTGGGCACCTATGAGAGAAAAGAGGAAAAGATGGTGTGGTATGAGAACCAAATAGAAAGTTTGAAGTAAATTTTTGCAAAGTTTGAGATAATGCAAATCCCAAGAGAGGAAAACACAGAGGCTGATCGCCTAGCTCGAATAACCAGCGTAGCGGATCACCTCTGGCACAGTGAAATCACCCTCCTCTGCATAGAACAAAAAACTTTGGCAATGGAGATGGCACCGATATCAAATGATGTAGATTGGAGAATTCCAATTGTGAATTATTTGCGAATTGGGCAGAGAGCAAAGGGTCCTGGAATGCCTGGCAGAGCTACTCTGGCACGTTTCTACCTCATTGGGGACTATCTTTACAAGAGATATTTTTCCCATCCCCTGATGAGATGTGTAGCAGAGCAGGAGGGGGAGTACATTCGTCGAGAAATTCATGAATGATGTGCCGGAAGCCACACGGGTTATAGGGATTTGATTCGTAAAGTACTTAGAGTTGGCTTTTTCTGGACAACTATTGAAAAAGACGCGAAAGAAAGAGTAAGGAGGTGTGAAAATTGTCAGAAACAGGCAAGGATAATTCATGTACCTGCAGACGAGTTGGGAAACATGTTTTCGCCTTGTCCATTTAATAAATGAGGAATAGACATCGTAGGAAAGTTTCCAATTGCCTCAGGTGGCAGAGCTTTCCTTATTAAAGTGGTAGATTATTTTACAAAATGTGCAGAAGTAGAGGCCGTGGCTAAGATTGATGAAAAAATCATTCGAAAATTTATATGGAAAAATATATGTTGTAGATTTGGCATACCCAGGGTTCTCATTTCGGATAATGGAACTTAGTTCACGAGCGGTATGATGCAGAGCTGGTGTAAGGAGATGAAGATCGAGCAGAGGTTTATCTCTGTGGCTCATCCACAAGCAAATAGGCAAGTAGAGGTAACTAACAGAACTCTGTTAGATGGAATAAAAACTAGGCTTGAGGGAGCCAGAGGCAAATGGATTGATGAGATAGACTCGGTTCTGTGGTCTTACAGAACTAGTCCAAAGACCTCCACCGAAGAGGCGCATTTTAATCTGGTATATGGTTTTGCAGTAGTGGTGTCAGCAGAGGTAGGAATGGATTCTCCAAGAATTGGAGAACCAGGGGAGGTTGAGAGAAGATCTAAACTTGGTCGAGGAAAGAATATGAAGGGCTTAGCTCAAAGCCGAGCTCTACAAGAAGCATATCCAAAAAATATGCAACAAGAATGTGCAAGGAAGAAAATTTGATAAGGGGGATTTGGTTCTGCGCAGAGCAGATGCTTTAAAACCAACAGGGAAATTAGAGCCTAATTGGGAGGGCACATTTATCGGAAAAGAGGTTTTTTGAGGCTGTTCTTATCCTTTAACAGACCACGAAGGAAAAGAATTGCCTAGGCCTTGGAATGTGGCAACATTGAAAAAAAATTATTTGTAAAATTGGCATATCTCTCTTAAGAGTTTGTTGTTTGGTTAGTTTTTTATTTGTTCTCTTCGTGTTTGTCAATTTCTTGTAAGGCATCTTAAAAAGTTTTTTTTCACAAGCATACTTTGCAGGGATTAATATGGACACACGAAGACATTTGCATACAAACTAAGATAAGAAAGCAGCTTAAGAAACAAGAGAAATATTGTTTGGTATGATTTCGTCGTGTTTTTATACATATTTTTGAGTCTCGTTCATTTTATATCATATTTTGGTTTTTTATTACGTCGGGTTTTAGTTTTTACATGTGTGTTGTTTGGTGTGAAAATGACGCGAAACGGAGTCGTAAAGATTAAGTTTGGCGCAAGGAAGAATAGAGGACGAACCGAGGGTGCAAAGAAGGTCCGGGGCGGTTATATTTGAGTAAGATTAAGTCTTCCTAATAAGAAGAATTATCTTGCTACTCTAAGCTATCTTATTTATTAAGTGTGCTTAAGCCTTATCTTTTAATCTTAAAAACGAGAAAAACAACTTTCAAAGCTAAAGCAAAAGACAATGAAATAACCAAGCAAACACCAACTGTTTTCATCAAGGAATCATTGAGCTCAGATGACGAGAATTACCCAACGAAAAATTATTTCGAGGAGTACTCTCTCATGGAGAAAAGATTCCAAAGGATGGAAGTGAGAGCAAACAGATACAAACAACTTTACAAAGAAAACAACAATAGAAGCTTCAAAGGGAAAGATCGATCTGGTGATCGACCTGATCGTAAGAATGAGGTAAAATCGTCCTCATATGTTAAAGCTGACCTCTCCTTATATTCTTGCTTTAAGTGTGGCAGGAAGGGACACTTCAAGACTGACTGTCCCGACATATCAAAAGTGGAGAGAGATGAGCTTCGTTCCAAACGAGATAAAAAGCTCAAAGAGCAAAGAAACAATGAAGCCTTCATAGCTGATGAAGTCAAAGATGAAGAGCAATCATCTCATAACCACCTGTCAGACTGCTCATCCTAAAACGATGAAGCCTTCATAGCTGATGAAGTCGAAGATGAATGGGATGAGTGTCTCATGGGCCATGACAACGGACTCGACAATCAAGAGGTAAATTGTCAAGATTCTATTTCTTCTAATCCACCTGTATATGATTCTGGTGATGAAGATGAAGGTGAAGACGACCTGTCAATCGAAAACTTTACCAAACTCATGGAAGATCATGCAAGATTGAACAAAATGTTCAAACATGCTATAAAGGAAAATGGAAGAATGACAACCACCATTCAAGAGATGAAGGACATTAGCAGCTCGTTCAACGACAAAGAAAACGCACTATTAAAACAACTCAAAAGCAAGAGCGAAGAGAATTACACATTGAATGCCAAGATATTTGATCTTATCGATCGAGAAGCTTTTGGGTACCATGATCGATGATTTGAGTGCCATGATCAACCACTCAATGCACAAAAAGGAAGATCGAATTCAACTTATCAACGATATGCAAAGAAGAGCTGCATATCGCACTGAACTTGGATTTGATGGAGTTGACAAAGGTCTTCCTATGGGCAAGTTTATAAAAGAAAAAGGGAAAGACAAAATAGTTAATCTAAACAACAACAATGTGAGACAATCTTAAGCTATTTTGATCAAGGAGCAAACGAACCATCAACAACAAAATCATCCACAACAAAAATATACTACTCAAGGAGTTGGGTACCAACAAAGGAAACCACCTGCTAGGGGTAAAAATCAACCTGGACAGAAGTTCAATCAACAACGAGCTGCTCCCTCGCTCAACCAGAGAAGACAACCACCTGCTCCCACCAAGCCATTTGCTCCTAAGAAACAAACTGCATCTACTCAACCACCTACCAAAAGGAAACAGATAGTCTACATTGACTTCAGTGGCAAACAGATCAGGCCATCACATAATGTTTCCATTATTAGATAAATTTGGGTTCCAAAATGAACTTTGTCTAGTAACAAGGCACCTTCTATCAGTAGGGTAGCTAAGTAATTTTTCATTGCAGGATAGGAGATCGATGAGAAGGAACCACACAGCTCGGGGCGCGGTGTGGATACTTGATAGCGAATGCTCAAAACATATGATGTGCAACAAGGATTTGTTGATCAACTATAAGGAGAGAATTGGACCAACTGTTACTTTTGGAGGAAACTCTAAAGGATATACTAAAGGTCATGGTGATCTCCAAGTTGGTAACACTACTATTCTTAATGTATCATATGTTGAAGGATTAAATAATAATCTATTCTCTATTAGTCAATTTTGTGCTAATAATAAGAGAGTAGAATTTACAGCTAACAAGTGTCTTGTGAAGAATATGGAAGGAGAAGAAATTCTTCTTACCGGGGTTTTGCAGGACAGGTTGTATTCATACAATGGAACGAATAAATTGAAACCTGTCTAGTAACAAAATGAAGTACAGAGACCAGCTGGTTATGACAAAACGATTGAGCCACATAAACTTCAAATCCATCAATAAGTTGGTAAAAGACAATCTGATTGAAGGTCTACCTAATCAAGTCTATGACAAAGACCACATTTCTGAAGCTTGCCAAGCTGGAAAACAAACAAGGGCATCACTTCCAACAAAGACAGTTCACTCAACATCAAGAATTTTGGAACTTCTACATCTAGACCTTTTTGGACCTGTATCTCTATTAAGTGTAAACGGTAGAAAATATAGTCTTGTTGTTGTCACAGCCCAATTCCTTAACCCTCTCTTAGTTAAGCAATTAGACTATGACTCGGCATACTTACACCACTCTTAAAACACGGTATAAATACAAGGATAAAATATATCAAACTTTCGCAGGAAATTTCCGACAGATTTGACACTTGAACTTCAAAAGCCTATAACTTTCTCATCCGAACTCCGAATTTGGATCCAAAAGAAGCGTTAGAAAGGTAACGAAAAGATATTTAAGATGGTATAAAAATTTCAGAGGTTCAGATAAATGAAACATACAGAAAAGAGAAAAACAGAGGCTGCCCTGTTTTGGCCAAAGCAATCATACGGACAATTTCATAAACTTGGGACTCAATTCATCAAGGAAAGAACTCAAACTAAAGGGAAATAGGTCGAATTCAATGATTCACCAAAGAAAACATCTCAACATGAACTTCATAGACTAATCCAACGTATTGTATTGGCATACAACTTCCATTTTAGAAACAACAAGGTACCAAGTTTGTTCAACATCAAAGAAATATGTTGCAAAGAAAGAACAAATAGGTCTTTGATTAAGCAAGTAATGCACTTTGGTTATCATAACATTCATACTCACATTCATCAAAGAAAATTGCCTCATAGAGGACTTGTGACAAAATTTTCCGAAGAAGGTTTCGGGCTTACAGTGATATTTTAACATTCCTATCATATACACATGCACATCTACTACATCATCATTATACTTCTAATGTTACTTAAAATTTGTTCACACTACTTCTTTCCTCCTCGGGAGGTTCGACTTCTATTTCTACTACAGGTTCAATCTCTTCTTCTTCCGATTCTGATTCTTCTTCATTCATGCCTTCACTAGGTACAACTGGTTCCAATGGCTCATGCACCTCCTGGATATCATTTAATTCCACAAAGGAAGATATGTGGGGACTAATCAATTCTTGATCATCCGCCAATTCAAAATGATTGAAAGTTTCATAATAAGGTGTTGGAAATTGAGAATGAGAATTATCTCGAAATGGATTTCGCTCAAGGGCAGATGGCTGGTTATCAAGATTTGAACCAAGAGTAGGTCTCATAGGAAATAAAACAGAAGTCGATGAGAAATCACCGAAATCAGCCGTTGCCAACAACACTTCAATATCTTTTTCAGAAGTTGAATTAGACCCCACGGATTCTTCTAGAATTGGATCAAGACCATTAATAGGAGGCTCAAAACGAAGAAGGGACTGGTTATTGCTTCCATTTAAATTGAATTGATGCACAATCGAATAGAATTGGTCATATGAAGGAAATTCACCAGGAGGTGGAGCTGAAGACCTTTGGAACCTTTTGCGAATTTCTGTAAGAATCTCCCAAAGGCACTACGCTCCGTATGATTCCTTTCTTCCATAATTAATATGCTCCAAAACCAGCGAAGATGCCCAGCCTTGCCACGTTGCTGGTACTACTCG